>JAXIVH010000006.1:2053656-2056156 GCA_036785325.1 Urophycis tenuis
ATCAGTGGCGGGTGCAGCAGAGAGATGAGGGTGTAATTGCCTGTCTGGAGCCTGGGTGGGGGAGGGTGCTGAAGCCCGGGGTGCTTGTAGAGGACCCTGAGGTGACTCTGTCATCACCCGCCCAGACGCACGGCCTCAGATACACGGCGCGGACGTACGATAGGCTGTCAACAGAGGTATTTTCTTCTCTTCTGCAAGGGCACAGGTATGTGCCAGCACCACGGTCCACACGTGTGTGCGTGTGTGTGTGTGTGATTGTGTGTGTGTGTTTGTGTGTGTACGTGTACGCGTGTGTGTGTGTGATCTGACTCTCCAGCCAAAAGAAAGCAGTCTGGGTAATTATCACCGTGGCATTTCACAGCCTTGTTCCATTAGCTGTTATTTTAGGCCATTGGTTTTGAAGTTCCCCTCTTTTGTCTTCAGCTGCTTCATGTGTCTCTCACTACAGTCTGCAGGGCCGGCGTGACGCGCCAATGCAGCTGGAGAGCAGAGGCAATCCGAATGCCTCTGTTCAACCCCCCCCCCCCCCCCCCCCGTCCGAGAGACGTCCCATATCTGGCCCGCCAGCCACCAGAGGCCAGACCCAGCTCCCTGCGCATCCAGGATGGATGTCTGGACGTTTGGATACCTCCCCCCCTGTGTAGGGGGGTTTAAGTTTGCGTCCGCAAATATGTCACCTTCCTCTTGAGTCTCTCTCCGGCGTTCACATTTTGTGTTGAGTCGCTTCGGGGTCCACGTCAGCCTGCTTGCGCGATATATACACACACACATCTCGGCAATCAGTGTCATTTGTTCAACAGCGCTAACCCCGGAACATCAGCTGATTAGCGCCGTCGTCGTGGGGCTGAGGAGCACACGCACCGACACTCAGGGACTCGCCTGCAAACAAGCATCATCTGCCAAACGGCGCCGGCTGAAGGATCAGGTTTGTGGGGGGGGGGGGGGGTGCGGGGGGGTTTGTTGTCGCCGTTTGTGCTTGGCGGTCCCTGTTGGTGTCGGGTGGGCGTTTGCTCATCGGCGCCGGTGGTTTTAACGCAGGTCGTTTCATTGCTGTCCATTGCCTTTCTGGCACACAGGGTGAACCACGTGTGTCGTCATGGAGATGACCCGCCCTTCACACTCCTCCTCTGTGTGTGTGTCCCGCGTGTGTGTGGAGGAGCCCCCTGTCACTGGAGGGTAAAGGGGACTGACACGCAGGACTTCCAGCATCATAGCAAACACACTGTGATGCATTAGCCCACATAGCGTGTGCGTGGGTGTCTGTGGGGGTGTGTGGGGGTGTGTGGGGGTGTGTGTGGGGGTGTGTGTGGGGCTGTGTGGCGGTGTGTGTGGGGGTGTGTGTGTGTGTCAAGATGAACAAGGGAAGAGGGAGCCTATCCCTCTGGCGAGGCCAAAGGGTAGACTATTCCGAGCGTCATCGTCATTGTTGGTTTCTGCAGATACTGCAGGGGCTTCATAATCTAGGCGCTCTTCAGGTATTGCATGTGTGTGTCTGTGTTTGACTGAAGGAATGCAGAGGTATTTTCAAGATTCCTTTTCTGCTCTTCAGCTCTGTTTATCTCAGTTTCTTCATGCGATAGTCGAGGAGTAAAACGGTGGACTTGCGCTGCCTTCCGACCAATCTAAACTCCTACCCGCACTCCCACGCAGACACACACAAATCTTGGCGCGCGCAGCAGCCCCGCCGTGCGGGGCTAGCATATGCCTGCTGAAACACCCACGCCGCAGGGAGCTCTGGTGAACCTTCACCGCTAATGTTTATGCTAATGCCGCAGCCGTCCAGAGCACCGGGACGGTCCATTGTGTGCGCGGCTTTTTAATTCTTTCTTCTTCTTTTTTTTGTTTTTGTTCCAACACACCGGTCCCACCTGGCAGTGTGAGTGGCACATATGTAAATATATGACATAAACACTTTAACCTCCATCAATCTCAAATGAATTCAAACGGAACCTCATCACTCAGCAGACATCACGCGCTAAGAACAGCCGGAAACGCGCTGTGTGTGTGCGTGGCGTGAGGGTCTCCGGGGTGCGCGCGCGTGTGTGTACATAGAGTACAGTGTGTGTACATGTGTGCGCGTAGTACATACAGTACAGTGTGTGAACCTGTGTGTGCGTACATACAGTACAGTGTGTGTACGTGTGTGGTGCGTACATACAGTACAGTGTATGTACGTGTGTGTGCGTACGCGCGTGTGTGTGTGTGTGTGTGCGTACGTGTGTGTGTGTGTGTGTGTGTGTGTGTGTGTGTGTGTGTGTGCGTGGGTGTGTGTGTGTGTGTGTGCGTGGGTGCGTGCACCCCAGATGGGGGGGGGTCTACTTACAGGCACGCCGGGCTCAGACACGGCGATGCTGTCCGGGTAGACGGTGGCCTTCACGCACTGGCTGAGGGCGGCGGCAAACCGGAAGGGCTCGTCTGCACGTTCACAGCGGCTCCTCTGGGAGCACCTGTCCAGGAGGAGGAGGAGGGGGAGGAGGAGGGGGGGGGGGAGGAGAGGAAG
>JAXIVH010000006.1:2061156-2073656 GCA_036785325.1 Urophycis tenuis
TGTAGCGGAGCACACAGATGTCCTGTCACACTGATATACGAGCACATATGTGTGTGTGTGTGTGTGTGTGTGCACCCTTGCATGCACACACATGTGTGCAGATGCACATCCCTATGCCTCAGAGTGCACCCAGACACATACACACACACACACACACACACACACACACCACTGCATACCACACACAGAGGATAGTGGGAGATGAAGGCGACAGGGGAGCGTATCCCCCCCCTCCTCCCCCTCCCCTTTAACATCCTCTAAGGAGTGTGGTGCCGGTGTGAGAGGAGTCTGTGTGATTGCAGCTCTCACCATGGGAGCAGACAGGGGGGGGGAGCTGGTCGGAGGGGAGAACAGGAGGACCGGGGCCATCTTGAAACCCCCCCTCCCGACCCCACCACCACCCACCCCCGTGAAGCTTGGAGGAGAACCCAGACAACAAGGGGAAGAAGGAGCCACGGAGAAAGGAGAAGGAGGTGCAGTAGAGAGTGGACCAGACATCTGGGGGTGGGGGCGGGGGGGGGGGGGGGGTTTGGAAGTGGTGGCCATCAGGAGGAGATGGGGGTGTAGGGGGGCGAGGGGCGCAGCGATGCCTGGTACCGTGGTGTGTTCTAGGCGATCAGCCATCACGCTACATAATGTCTGCTTTGTCTGGTCCCCGCCGTGCCTGTCTGTCCTCCGCCAGGCCGGCCGTATGGAAATACGCACGGCGGCATGATTGCACAGGGAAATGCTCCCGCTCACACAAGACTGCTTCGGGTGGAGGGGGGTGGGGGGGGGGGGGGGGCTGCGTGGGAGGGAGATGGAGGGGGGGGCGCATAAACACACACACACACACACACACACACAGGCGCATGGGCAGGAGCACTCCATCCCTCCCTAGCCGCGCTCTTTGTGCTGTGCAGTGAATGATGGATTCTTTGTTGAATTCAGCAGGAGCCTCAGAGTGAGAACATTTAGGAAGGCGTGATCGAGGTAAAACAGGCGGCGGATGAAAATGCAAAAAAAAAAGTATTTTAACACTTTCAAATTGCTATGGAGATCTAAAGCTAAAACTGTCGCTGTGTGTGTGTGTGTGTGTGTGTGTGTGTGTCCCGTTGAATCATGGGGAAGCAGTAGAGTTTCCTTCCAGGGTCAATCTCACCAGGATCACTCAGAGCAGCTCGCAGAGTCCTGTGGTCGCTGCACGCGCACCCAGATCACGAGACTTTTGTAGTGTCAAGATTGTGCACCTACGCAAACAGTACGCACACATGCAGACACACACACACACACACTCACTCACTCACACATGCGCACACAAATACACACACACAAACACATCTACAGACACAAACACATTTACACACACAAACAAACTCACAAAAAAAGGACACACACACACAGTGTGTCTGTTTAAAGTAACAAACGAGACACAAGACAGAATAGAGAATACAGTCAACTGAGACCACAGTACACTGCTCTATGAACACTTCCTCTGAACTTCAGAATGGGAGAGGAAACGGATAAACACGAGAGTAAAAACAAGTAGCCTTGTGTATTACACCATATAATCACAGAGAGGCAGAGCAAATAAGTTGTATGCAACGTTAACAACCTACTTTGCTCTCCATGTTTTATTGTTTTATTGTTTTGTTTGATCCCAGTTGAAGACACCCCCCCCCCCCCCCCCCACCCTTCCATCCATCATAAATAACCTCTTCCGTGGAGTCCCAGCTCTGCGTGCCGGGAATCCATGCAAGTATCAATACACAGCCATGTTTCCTGGTCAATACCTCATTAGAGGCCGGCTCACTGTGGTTAGAGCAGATGAGTGGTAGGCCATTATGCACACTGCCCAACACACACAATGGGCCCAAACGGCCATTATCGCTGCCAAGATAATTGTTGTTTCCACAGGTAAATTACAACTAGTTTCCATGGTAGGTACTTCATTTCCAAACTCAAACCGAGAGCATTTACTCACATGTAGCTTAAGTTGTTTGTTTAAATTGAGGGCGATGATGTTTAGCCGTAGCTAGCGACATGAGCACGGATGACGACCAGAGTGACGCAGGTACAAATGTATGCTTATGTATGTATGTATGTACGTATGTATGTACGTACGTATGTACGTATGTGCATACGTGCGTACGTATGTACGTATGTACGTATGTACGTATGTGTGTACGTGTGTACGTATATACATATGTACGTATGTACGTATGTATGTACGTATGTATGTACGTATGTATGTATGTACGTATGTGTGTACGTAATGTATGTACACCTTCACTGGTTGAAGCCGTCTGGGCGCTGTGCAGCGTAGACGCTGCCGGCCTCCCACTGGCGGGATGAAGCTACTCAAGACCCCTTTGCGTCGGACCTCCCAACGAGGAGCTTGACAGCCTTTACACCAACAACATGGATCTGTGTGAGCTCGGCGTACATTGAATCACCCTCAGTCAAACAAAGGCAGTGGTTAGGGGAGGAATAAGCCAAAGGGAAGGGAGGATAGCAAAGTCTAGCCAACACTAAGTGAAGAGATTGGAACCAAAGACCAGACAGAAAAACGTCATCGACCGTCACTGGGGGACGACGTCCACCGAGCAGACTTCTGCATTGTTTCACGCGGGGTCAGAAAGTTCCACTGTAAAACTATATTGTAGATGTCGCTGTTGTGTTGTTTGCCTCGCGGCGCGGCGAGTCAAACCTCCGGACGAGCAGAGCCGCCCGCAGCCCCTGACGGCAAAACAACACTAGTTGTTAGAGGAGGCGCGCGGCAGAAATATGTTCTTTCTGCCCCCGGAGTAGTGCTTCGCAAGCGCTGACTCATTCTCTGCCGGGGCCCCCACCAACAGCACCCACAGAGCTCACTCTCCACATAGAGCCCGGTCTCCACATAGAGCCCGGTCTCCACACAGAGCCCGGTCTCCACACAGAGCCCGGTCTCCACATAGAGCCCACTCTCCACATAGAGCCCGGTCTCCACATAGAGCCCGGTCTCCACATAGAGCCCACTCTCCACATAGAGCCCGGTCTCCACACAGAGCCCGGTCTCCACATAGAGCCCAGTCTCCACACAGAGCTGTCATCCACACAGAGCCCAGTCTCCACACAGAGCCCAGTCTCCACATAGAGCCCACTCTCCACATAGAGCCCAGTCTCCACACAGAGCCCGGTCTCCACATAGAGCCCAGTCTCCACACAGAGCTGTCATCCACACAGAGCCCAGTCTCCACACAGAGCCCAGTCTCCACACAGAGCCCGGTCTCCACACAGAGCCCGGTCTCCACATAGAGCCCACTCTCCACATAGAGCCCAGTCTCCACACAGAGCCCGGTCTCCACATAGAGCCCAGTCTCCACACAGAGCTGTCATCCACATAGAGCCCAGTCTCCACACAGAGCCCAGTCTCCACATAGAGCCCACTCTCCACACAGAGCTGTCATCCACACAGAGCTGTCATCCACACAGAGCCCAGTCTCCACATAGAGCCCAGTCTCTACCTAGAGCCCAGTCTCCACACAGACGCTGGCCCGATATGTCTGCCAGCCCAACAGCAAGCCCTTTTTGTGAACAGCAAATAATTGGTGCAACGCGACTCTGTTCAAGGCGATGTAACATCGATTCGAAAGATCCCGTTCAGGTGAGGTCATCGCACGGTCAAGAGACCAAAGCCCCCCCCCCCACCTCATCATCCGGGCGCTGAGCAATTCATCTGAACGCAACAGGAAGTCCAAGACACTCGCGGAGCGCTTGAGAGAGGAAATAACATGGCGGTAGGAGTGTGGAATGAGGATGGAGAGGGTGTAAGAGTGAGACTTGCATTTCAGGATAGACAAAAAAAAAGCCTCTTCTGCCCATGATTAAAGTGCTAAACTAACCCTGGGTAGCTCAAGGCAGAGAGATTGAGAGACATTGAGTTGGTAGGAGTGGGGGATCAGAGAGAGGGAGAGAATGAGAGCGAAAGAGACAGAGAGAGAAAGACATGGAGTGGGGAGAAGAGTGAGACAAGAGAGAGTGTGGTACCCAGAGAAAGAGAGATAAAGACAGAGATTGTATTTTGGAATGCACTACAAATAATGTTTTACCAAATACCCGTTCATGGGCCTGTTCTGAAGTGTCCTCAAGATGATGAGCTCCCATTGAGACGCAATCAAAACGCTTATCGCTTTTTTTTCTTTCTTGTAGGCCGATGAGAGCGGGCGTATCAAGTACTCTCTCTCTCTCTCTCGCTCTCCCTCTCTCTCCCTCTCACTTTCTTGTCGCATTCTCCCCTCAGTCTGGTCGCGTGTCTCTCCCCCGGCATCTTGTGTTCTGGATGTTTGCAGTGGCTGCTGAGCAGCTGCTGGTAATTAAAGGACTTTGGAGGCTCGCGCCACTCGGGCTAGCAACAAGAAAGGGAATGGAGAGACAAGATACCCTTTTACTCCTGGCTGGCCGAGGATCTCTCTCTCTCCCTCGCTCTCTCTCTCTCTCTCTCTCTGTCTCTGTCTCTATGTCTCTCCACGCTCCCTTTTCTCCTCCTCATCACTGCAAGGCAAGCTAATGTCCTGCCGGGTTCCTAATTAGCCACCTTGGCATGGAGTGCTTCAAATGACACACACATGCACACACGCAGGCACACAAACACACACACACACGCATGCACACGCACACACAGACACACAACACAGACACAACACAGACACCCCACTGAGACACACACACACACACACACACAGTAGAGGAGAGCAAATGGAAGGTGTATATACTGAAGCCATCGACAATAAGCACCGGCATTACGCATCAACTATAAGCACATCCACAGCATTGGGAGGTGCTTGTGTGCAGCAGACCTCCTCTTCAAGTGCGAATGAGGCAGATCCAGAGCAGGGCCAGTGCAACTCAACGGCCTGCTACACCGGTGGTTGATGAGCCACAGTCTGTCTGCGGAGGGGTTTTTGGAATGGGTAGATACGGCCGTGAGAGAAGCCCAGATCACCTCCACAAAACAACAGTGGGTTTAGGGGTGGGGAGGGTGGGGGGGGGGGGAACTGGCTGTGAATCCGCACAGTGTGGCGGAATCCATGATCGGGACGGAGTCGGAGATAGCGGCTGTTGTGATGCGGAGTCACGTTTCTGCGCGGGTTTATGTTTCCTGTGTCATTTGGTCGGTGGGTGTTCTCTCCCCGGCCAAACGTGGGCAGCTGCTCTGTGGCGGCGCATCCAGGAGAGCCTCCGCCCGTCTCCGGCTCCACAGGGATCCACGCTCCCAGCCCTCAGATGCAGGTCCATTCCGGTCGTCGTCTTCAGCGCGTGTTTACATGGCCGCGATGCTACAGACGCTACATGCTAGTGGCGCCGTCGCTATCGGCGATACTACAGACGCTACATGCTAGTGGCGCCGTCACAATCAGTGATGCTACAGACGCTACATGCTAGTGGCGCCGTCGCAATCGGCAATGCTACAGATGCTACATGCTAGTGGCGCCGTCGCTAACGGCGATGCTACAGATGCTACATGCTAGTAGCACCGTCGCTATGGGCGATGCTACAAACGCTATATGCTAGTGGCGCCGTCGCAATCGGCGATGCTACAGATGCTACATGCTAGTGGCGCCGTCGCTAACGGCGATGCTACAGACGCTACATGCTAGTGGTGCCGTTGCTATGGGCGATGCTACAAACGCTATATGCTAGTGGCGCCGTCACTATCGGCGATGCTACAGACGCTACATGCTAGTGGCGCCATCGCTATCGGCGATGCTACAAACGCTATATGCGAGTGGTGCCATTGCTATCAGCGATGCTACAGATGCTATATGCTAGTGGCGCCGTCGCTATCGGCGATGCTACAAACGCTATATGCTAGTGGCGCCGTTGTTATCGGTGATGCTACAGATCCTACATGCTAGTAGCGCCGTCGCTATCGGCAATGCTACAGACATTATATGCTAGTGGCGCCGTCGCTATCGGCGATGCTACAGATGCTATATGCTAGTGGCGCCGTCGCTATCGGCGATGCTACAAACGCTATATGCTAGTGGCGCCGTCGTTATCGGTGATGCTACAGATCCTACATGCTAGTAGCGCCGTCGCTATCGGCAATGCTACAGACATTATATGCTAGTGGCGCCGTCGCTATCGGCGATGCTACAGATGCTATATGCTAGTGGCGCCGTCGCTATCGGCGATGCTACAAACGCTACATGCAAGTGGAGCCGTTGCTATCGGCGATGCTGTGTCGTCATGAACACCACAGAAGAAAAAAAAAACTGAAGAAACAAAAAGAAGACAGTATATGTTGTTCGTTGCCACAAACAAGTTGCCACAAACAAACAAGGCGTCCGTACCGCCGGGTCATCCAGCGGTCCAGTAAGAGGATACTCTGCCCTGTACTGGGCCCGTCACGCCTGTTGTGGGGTCAGCGGCAGAGAGGGCAGGGGATTAGGAGCGGGTGGGGACAGGTGGCCCCAGGCTTCTCCGTGCAGGACCACAGAGGAACAGATGGTTCATGTGATGTGAGAGTAACTGCTGACCTTTTCACCAATCCACTACCCCCCCTCCCCCCCCCCCCTCCCCCTGCCATACCCCACCCTCTCACCCCCAACCCACCACTGCTCACTCCAACCCACCCCTGTCCAAGTCTCACAGAGCTGAGTTTAGGGAAGCATCTCAAGTCTAGATAATCGTCAGGGGTTAACCTAATGTCTAAGGCAGACAGCCCCCAAACGGGGCATTTCATTTTCTGTTTCCCTTCAAATGTAGTTCAATCCTTCATGTCGCTGGGGGGCGGGGAGCGGTAGACGATGCCTGTTACATGCTTTAGGGCTCCACTGGAGACAACCTGACCGGCAGAACCACAACATGCTGTGTTCAGGCTATGGCTTGAACATTAATCTCAGATCCAGAAGATGACTGACAACTTAGATGACAGCATGGTCCTCCCATTGTCACACAGCCCTCATTGGCTAACGTTGAACGCAGACCTTAGCCACCACTGGTACACTTACATTTACCATAGCCAGTGGAAAGGCAAGCTAACTGTCCTGTTCAGACCTCCATCCTTAGACAAAGTGTCTGGAAAGGTCTAAGATATAACCTGGTAGAAGAGTGGTCACTGTATTCTAACGATTCCAACAATAGACTTGTTCTGAAACCTCGTCTTCTGAAACCTCTTTGCATTGGGGAATCAGTTTTCCTTCAGAAGAATATATCTGTAACAAAACTGGAAATACAGCAGAATTCTGAGCCACGCACTTTCTGATTTCTGGCCACTGTGCAGATTTCAGCAACTTCATTGTCAAAGTTCTGGAGCCGACATCAGCATAGACCTGCATACATTCAAACTAAGGCACACACACACACACACACACACACACACACACGCACACACGCACACACACATACACACACACACACACACACACACACACACACACACACGTTCTTCTGGTCAGAGCTACAGGAAAGCAATAGCTTTAGATTTTCCTTTGTTCCAAGTGCAATAAATGCGCTTAAATTGCACTAAACCTTGACTGCACAGCTCAGCAGCACTTTATCATGGCTCCCATTCCAGTGGTTTGATACGTTTAACCAACAGATACATTTTCTTTCTTTGGTCGTTTGCTATAATTGTTGTGATTAACGTCCCATGTCGTCTTTATGTTGTGTCTGTGTGTTTGGACTTGTAAATCAAGTCACCCCCCCTCTGCGGGACAATAAAGACCTGAACACATCACACGCGCTCTTGCATAAACACTGAAACAAACCATCCACACACCAGACAGCTGTGACTGAGCTCCCTTCACGCCATCAGGCCCCTGAAACCTCTCACCTTTCTCACCCGCTCCTTACAAACACACACACACACACACACACACACACGCATCTCCCGGACCCACACAACCACCGCTCCTGTTCACACCTCCGGAGCGCCCGGCTAGCCGCGGCTCTGGACGCGCGCCTGCAGTATAACAGTGAACACAGCTAGCACGGACGGCGCGAGCTGCGTGTTGTTGTTGTGCTAAAGTTATCTCCGTGCTGAGGTATGCTAGCAGAACCACCCTCCCCGACCACAGCCACCGCCACCCCACCCCGCCACACCGGCGAACGAACACATGGCAAATTACCATGTCGCCGGGCAATTATGTGTCCTGTCCCGGCGTTGGAGTGATGTAAATTACTTTAAGTGCACTTTGCCGAGGACTGCCATCCTGGTAATGATGATTGCGGCGGTGCTCTGACACACACAAAGATTAGACTATACCTTTAGAGAGGGTGGGGGGGCTTTTAAGCGGGTTGGGGGGGTGTTGGACCATGTGTGTGTGTGTGTGTGGGTGTGCACGTGTTTTAATGCATGTGAGCTGCGTGTGAGTGTCTGTCTGTTGTAAAGTAAGAGACAAAAAATAAGAGCCAGGCGACGTCTCTCTCTCTCTCTCTCTCTCTCTACTCATCTTCTGCTCCCCGGCATTCTCCTCTCCTCTCATCTTACTGTCATCAATTCAGTCTCATTCACAGTTTACCTCCACAAGTACCTCATACCCCCTCCCCACACACACACACACACACAAACACGCACGCACGCACGCACACACACACACACACACACACACACACAAAAGATAAACAGACAAGGTTTTTTTATGATCTCTGGGCAAAGGTGGTCTTTAGGTGTTTTTGCCGCAGTAGCGGGCGGATTCCAGCAGGGGTCACTCATGGCTTCCAAGCTCACATGTTGCTGTGCGTGAATCACTTGATTAAATAAGAAACAACAGTTTACTAACCACACCAATACCGGGGAGATTTGCCACCCTCTTTACGGGACTATTCAGGCTTTTGGAAGACGGTGGCGGAGCAACAGTAGTTCTGGGGTTTTCTAGTCTAGGCTACAATCAATAGGCGGAACAGTGCTAGTCTGTCTTTGGCCCGCGCCGTTGTCTCTCCATCTGTCATTTGAAATACCAAGAGGCTGCTCGCCAGGGAAAGACAGGAAAAATAGACAAATAAAACAATAAAGAGATAACTTCACCGCTGTTTGTGCGAGCGCAGGACAGCAGCTGCTCTTAGTGTGACAAGCACTCTGGGGGCTGTGAGTTGTTCATTTCTACAGATGCACAGTGAAGTCCTTTCAGGCTCCACTCAATCTGGCGGTTTGGACTAACAGGAGGCTCGACGAATATGAACAAAAAAAACTAAACTGGCTTAATATGTACCGTAACAGCTACATATACGGTCTTAATATTCACTGTGACATTTTCCAAAACAGTTGCATTTAAAAAAAAAAGAGAAAATAAAATAAAAAGAGAGAGAATAAAAAAGAGATGCGTTTGTGAATTGCCGCTGTTGCCACTTTGGACATTGTTAACCATCTGTGTGAGTCTGCTAAACAGGTAGTGAACGGTCTGCTGTTGGTGGCGTGGAGGCAGTGTGGTGTTGGTGTGATGGTGGTGTGGTAGCCATGTGGCGGTGGTGATGGTGGTGATGGTGGTGATGGTGGTGGTGGTGATGGTGGTGGTGGTGGTGGTGATGGTGGTGATGGTGGTGGTGGTGGTGGTGGTGGTGGTGATGGTGGTGCTGGTGGTGGTGGTGGTGATGGTGGTGGTGATGGTGGTGGTGATGGTGGTGGTGGTGATGGTGGTGGTGATGGTGGTGGTGGTGATGGTGGTGGTGATGGTGGTGTGGTAGCCATGAGGTGGCGGTGGTGGTGGTGGTGATGGTGGTGCTGGTGGTGGTGCTGGTGGTGGCTGGACAGCGAGTACTGGCGGAGGCTACTCACATGTTGTGCAGGACACACCAGCCACAGTGGGGGTCCCCGGAGCTCAGACACTCTCCACACGTCCCGTACTGCTCACACGACTCGATGGGCACCTGGGTGACCTGGGGACACAGGGCACGGAGCGGGTCACTGTTTGGGTTCCTCACCATCCACAAACATGTCCCATCGTCTTGCGTGCTTGCAGGTTTGTGTGTGTGTGTGTTCGTCAAAATGATGTTCCTTCATTCAGTTTCCTGGTTATTTGCATTATCTTGGAACAGCGCTGTAAATTCTGCGGTTGGATTGTACCTCAGCCAACCTCAGCCCCCCCCCCCCCTGTCTATCGCTTTCATTTTAAAACTCTCACAAATCCTCCATCTTTAAACCGCCCCCCAGGAGGAGATGGCTGCATCAGAATCTGCATCTGACGGCAACTTGGCAGTCCCCATGTTTTTACATAAACACATCTTTATGTTTTCAGGCACTTGTGGGACATTTTCTTGTATGTGGGTTCCTTGAAAACCGACAGGATGCTGTACTGGCCTCTGTGTGTGTGTGTGTGTGTGTGTGTGTGTGTGTGTGTGTTTGTGTGTGTGTGTGTGTGTGTGTGTGTGTGTGTTTGTGTGCGTGTGTGTGTGTGTGTGTGTGTGTGTGTGTGTGTGTGTGTGTGTGTGTGTGTGTGTCTGTGTGTGTGTGTGTGTGTGTGTGTATGCATGCGTGTGTGTGTGTGTGTGTGTGTGTGTGTGTCTGTGTGTGTGTGTGTATGCATGCGTGTGTGTTTGTGTGTGTGTGTGTGTGTGTGTGTGTGTGTGTGCGCGCGCGAGCTATAACGCTGCAAGAAGCACAGCGGACGCAGGACCCCAGTGTGCTGGGGAGGGCAAATGTTGCCTTTATCTGAAAGCCAAAGGAACAGTAGTGAGCAGCTGGGACCGGCTGGCCAGAGGAAGCTGTCCCTCTGCCATCAATGGGCTTTTGTCTGTGAGCGACGCATCTGTCTGCCTAGGTGCAGCCTGAACAAACACACACACACACACACACACACACACACACACACACACACACAGAGTGGAGAGTGGGCTTCTGACAGTTCTGTTTCACCAGCAAAACAAAGTGACAGCTTGAAACTTTATGATGCTAATTGCGTCGCTGCCGTTTGTCCCTCTGCCCGGTTCCAGCTGAGGGCTGTAAGTAGCCTTTCTCTGGGACGATTCCCAACGTACAGCGCATAGCTGCAGCGTTCTGTGGCTGTTCACGTTGCTCAATGGCACAATTTGTTTGGCGTCAGATGACAACATTGGTTTGAATGAGATGAAGGACGTTGCGAATGACGACGGGGACATTCAAGGAGGTGAGCCGGTGCAGAGCAAGCAGACCCCTGGGCCGGTACAGTCATATGTGTGAAGAACCACAAGCCTTCTGCATGACAAAAAGGGGGGAAAAAAGCCTTTCCCATTTACATTTACTGTTGACTAATGTACTGGGGAGAATTTGCATGTCCAAGAAAAAAAACCTCCCAACACCAGGTGGTGGTAACTATTTTGGAGATAAAAGTGGTCATTGTGTGTTGAGTCTCACTAATATGCCAGAAGGCCAGTGAGTGTGCGAGTGCATGTGTGTGTGTGTGTGTGTGTGTGAGTGTGTGTGTGTGTGTGTGTGTGTCTGTGTGTGTGTGTGTGTGTGTGTGTGTGTGTTTGTGTGTGTTTGGTGTATGTGGGCATGGTGTGTGTCCCCTGAGGCTATGCAATTCTCACCACTGCTTGTGTCGTGTAAACACAACAGACACACACACGCATGCATGCACGCCCACACACACACACACACACACACACTCCTGTTCACACCCTGCATTAACATGGGTCTCGGGTGATCTGATAACAAGTGGACAGCTCTAAATGCAGGTGTGAACGCACCCAGGAAGCATTGAGGACACATTGACATCCAATCGCTCAGACCGCCTTGCAAGGTGATCTAACGTGGCAACATTATCATAGTAGTGTATATGTAAATATGTCCTGTGCCACAGCAAAGGACCACCTACGCAACTGACATCCTCTGTGGAACCATGAGCACTTACTCATTTGCGCGCCAACTGTGTCACAGTGAATGGAGAACCTCAGGATTTTTCAACCTTTTTGTAATTCAATTTGGTTCTAAGGGACTAATGCAGATGCAATACAACCTTTTTGTGTGCTATTGTGTGCAATCAAGTGTCGAGAAGTTTAGCCAGGGCCGAGCTGTTGCAGGACGAGGACGATTTTAAATGTGAGCGAGAGCCGCAGAGAGGAGCTGGTGTTGGACGACAGAGAGTGTGGCTCAGTGTGATCTAAAAGACTTGGGTGACGCTGTGTGGTGATTGTAGTGACAACGGGACCACGACCTGAAACAACGCGTCAACGGGACTTCAGAATGAGACTTTGCCTTGAGTGAGACTTGGCTACAAACAATAACAAACAGACTGGATCAAGAGAAGCACGTAGTATCTATCTGTGGCTCCTTTCCATTATGTTGGAACAAAATGTGAGCCCGTGGTAACAGCCCTCCTAGAGGACGTACATTGATGCTGTTCCCCCAAAGGATTACATTACTCCCGTTTTTGTTGATTTGTCGGTCAATACTGGACCCATTTCAAACACTGTTGTCCACATTAGTCCCTTAGATGTAAAATTAATGGAGAATAGGGTTTCTGGTTGAAACATCTCGATGTTCTCCTCTAATGTAAGAATCATGAACATTGAACATTTCAAAAAGCCCCAGAGAGTTATGTTAGGAGCGCTTCAAAAAT
>JAXIVH010000006.1:2082953-2087953 GCA_036785325.1 Urophycis tenuis
ATCCTCCCTGAATCCCTGGAGAGTGAACTGGGTGAATCCGTCTTATCTCTGTGATGTTTACCGCCTCATCAAGAAGCTGACAGTTGAAGCCTAAGATAGTCTCTCCACGTCAAAAAGCTCAATATTTCACAGCTCCTACTTCATAAAAGGAAACACACACAGCCACCTCCCCCCCCCCACACACACACACACACGCACACACACACACGTGCACACACACACACACACACGCACACACACACGCACACGCGCACACACACACACACACACACACACACACGCACAGGCACACACACACACACACACACACACACACGCACAGGCACACACACACACACACACACACACACACACACACACACACACGCTAAACACAAACAAAACACACACACACACACACACACCACCCTTCTGACTCTCATTTCTTTTTAATCATTTTTATCTACTGGCCAGTAAATTGGCCAGTAAAGCCGAGCCCTGCAGTGTGTATGTGGTCTCAGTGTGGGGTGGGTTGGGTGGGGGGGGCAGGTGAGTGCTGGTTAATTGGCTCCTTCCTGAGTCCTCCCGGGCTGTCAGTCTCTGCTGCTGTGATGCGTTAGCCTCTGGCGGGCTCCCTGTCAGCAGCCTATCACAGGAGCAGCAGCAGAGTCACCCCCCCGGTTGATTGGTAACATAAGCTCGGTACAAGCTTATGTACCAATCAGCCGTTAGCTTCCCGGTCCCCTCACTTCTGGAGGTGGAGAGGGACACATGTCTGGTTTCTTATGTGTCCACACACACACACACACACATACACACACACACAAATATAGACACACACACACTGAGGCATATGCATTGGGAATTGGGAATGCACCTATGCACACACACACACACACACACACACACACACACACACACACACACACACACACACACACACACACACACACACACACACACACACACACATACAAACACACACACACACAAAACCACAGAGAATTCAGGTAACCTCTCCAAATCCAATAGTTGGAGCAGTGTGCACCTAGTGCCAGCTAATGGTTAAACATGACTCCCCGTCCCCAGGTGCAGGTGTCTGCCTGCCCAGTCTGGTCCTGAGTGTCTGCCTGGGTATCAGTCACGTTCACCAATATGGGGGATTATGTGCAGCAGATAATTGCTGCTTTTTTTCATTTTCATTCATTTATTCTTTCTTTTGGAGCCCATCTGTGTGTGGAAGTCCACCGGGGCTGACTTTGTAAAAGGTTCAGCACTGCAAGCTGCTTCAACAAGGTCACTACAGTGAATACAGGGCCGTGTATACGGTGAATTCAACACAGCGTATACACAGCCACTTCACTCACTATTGCAAATGCAATAATGGTGCTCTCAACTACAATACACCACCTCAAAGTGCTGTGACATCCACTACTCTAGTCTAGTGTGGGTGGAGGTCCTGTAACATCTACTACTGTAGTCTAGTGTGGGTGGAGGTCCTGTAACATCTACTACTGTAGTCTAGTGTGGGTGGAGTCCTGTGACATCTACTACTGTAGTCTAGTGTGGGTGGAGGTCCTGTAACATCCACTACTGTAGTCTAGTGTGGGTGGAGGTCCTGTGTCATCCACCACTGTAGTCTAGTGTGGTGGAGGTCCTGTAACATCCACTACTGTAGTCTAGTGTGGGTGGAGGTCCTGTGACATCCACCACTGTAGTCTAGTGTGGGTGGAGGTCCTGTGACATCTACTACTGTAGTCTAGTGTGGGTGGAGGTCCTGTGACATCCACCACTGTAGTCTAGTGTGGGTGGAGGTCCTGTAACATCCACCACTGTAGTCTAGTGTGGGTGGAGGTCCTGTGACATCTACTACTGTAGTCTAGTGTGGGTGGAGGTCCGGCGACATCCACTACAGTAATGTAGCGTAGGTGGAGGTCGGGGTCAGAGGTCGGGTCAGTGCGCTGTGTACCGCCGCCGGCCTCACACTGGGCGGCGAGCCAAAGGTCAAACGGAGCGATGTTTAACAGCGCTGTGGTCTGCTGTTAATAACCCCGGACCGACGGGGAATGTGTGTTGTTTTTCTGTCATGTTTGTGTCATTTTGCGCGGGTCATTCGGTGCCGCGGTGCCGAGGGTCGGCCGCTGAGCGCTGTCTGTCGGGCCGGGCCGCCGGAGAGCGGCTCACACGCAGCGGCTGCAATGCCTTTCATTCGGCCAGAATAACAGCAACATTTGTTTCTGTTTTAAGTGCAGAACGAAAAGCTAGCTTGGACGCGACACGACTGAGCTCAACCAGAGAGAGAGAGAGAGAGAGAGAGAGAGAGAGAGAGAGAGAGAGAGAGAGAGAGAGAGAGAGAGCGGCAGAGCGAGCGGCCGGCAGGCAGAAATGTGGAGACTGTCAAGCCGGGAGACCAATGAGGTGTAAACCCCTCCAGCTATCAGGAGTGATGGGCTGCCGCCTCACAATGTCGCTCTAATATTAATTTACGTGCAAGGGACCGTGAACAATGGAGCGCCAAAGTGCGCCACGGAAAAAATTAATTAATGCGCTCAAGGTCCGGGCGTCGCCAAATCCCCCCGCGCCATTTACTCCTCGCTCGTCGGCCGTTTGTCGGACGCTCAGCGGCGTCACGCATCCGCTTTGTTTCTTTGGTCCGCAAAATTGAAAGTCGTTTTTTTTTTTTAAATTGATGCGCTACAAACTTGCCCCGCAGGTTTTATCAGAGGACGCGGGCGGGGCAGTAAGTTGTTCCTAGGGGTCACAGCAGCAGCAGCTGGACCCGCCAGGAGAGGAGGAGGAGGAGGAGGAGGAGGAGGAGGAGGAGGAGGAGGAAGGAGCCAATCACCGCTGAGGTCAAGTTATTGACTCCTCACTGTTCTCGCCACACAGTTGACCCTTCTCACAGAGGTGCCACACAAGAGGCACATTAAACGGGCAGACCCATCATGGGTGGCATGAGGTGGAGCCCTAAAGTGCCACGAGTGAGACGGAAAAGTGGCACATCGGACAACGATGCCTCAGTGAAGAGGCAGCGTAGACTCCTGGTGAACCCTGTGTGGGTTACAGCACGCCGGGTCTGTTCATCGGTACCAACGGCGCTGGGGTTTTGGTGTGTGTTCTGAGTGTTTGTGCGGTGCGTTCAATACGGTTGACCCAGATGTGGCGGGATTCCCAGTGCATTATTTAACGCACATACATACATACAGAAACACACACACACACACATAACCTCACATCTCCATCTCCACTCCACTGTTTCCATATGAATAAATAAATAAATGTACTTTTTTTACACACAACGAGATGACATACACACGAGGCTATGTAGCCTGACATCGGCAGACCAATTTGCACATGTGCATTATTCTGGAAGCTCTCAGTTCATTTTCAATTTCAAAGGAGCGCTACTCAAAGGCCTCTGGAGGCAATCGGACAGACCTCCAACCAATCAGAGCAACAACAGGTGTGACGCAGTGCTGAGGGACAGTTGGTAAATGCACTTTCACCGAATCCTGCCGGTAACGTACGGCAAACACCTCAACTGTAAGTGCAAGTTGTTTGATCTCCTTGTGAGAAAATATACCATCCAGGTGGTTAAAGATTGTCGCGATAGCGGATTCAAAACAGACCTTCTGGGTCATCTTGGTACAAATATGGCCGCCTTCCCCGCCTCACCTTCCTTGCACTCCAGCGCCACGCGGGACTCCAGGTTGTCCATCTGCATCTGCAGCCTCTTCAGCGTCAGGTCGTTCTCGCGCGACTTGCGCTTGTAGGCGATGAGCACCAGGATGACGATGATGAGGAGGAGGCCTCCGCCCGCCGCGATGCTGACGATGGCCGGCAGAGTGAGCAGGCTGTCGGACAGGATGTTGACCGCGCCCGGAGACACGTGCAGACCGCCCACCTGGACCTGGGCCAGAGAGACACGCCGAAAGGGGGTCAAAAGGTCGACATGTATTCATTTCTGTTCGATCACTGTGATATGATGGGAAGTCACTCGTTATCCTAAAAGGAGTGCATTATGCTACAATGTCCCCCGAGAGTAAAAAACTAAATCAAAACCTTCAGGAGTTGAATGTATTCTGAACACAATGGCAGACGAGCGCCACCAAAGAGTAAATATACCACAAACATCATGGTGGACTGTAACTAAGTGGACGTGGAAGTGGAATGGAAGTACAAGGTCAAACACACACGGCTTCCTGCAAACTGGCTCTGGGTCCTGGGGGTCGGGGCTGCGCATTCAATAAGAGAGCAGCTGAGTGGAGATAATTGCGGTGGATTATGGTATAACCTTTCAGCAGCCAGAGTAGGGCAGTACTGCGCCCTGTCAGACCTCCTTTGACATCCCTACTCCAGGGCCCTGCTTCAGCTGGACGAACCATGAGGAGCAGGTGGAGACAATGGTGCCAGCGTATACATACTGTATATATACTGTATATATACATACCCACACTGGACTACACACATTTGTGTATTCTTTGTGTATGTATACTATTTGATCATTTTACTGACCGGCCCAGTGGGTGAAGTGGAAAAGCTAATGGGTAAATAAAGCAACACAACAACATGCCAGAGAGAGCGAGCGAGTCGGAGCCGCTGGGGTCCGCGTACTGACCATGACTTTGTACTGCCCCGTCAGGTTGGGGGGCTCACACAGCAGCTGGCTCTCTGACAGGGTGACGGAGCAGGGGGTCTCGCCCAGCAGCACCGTGTAGTTCAGCTTCACGCCACCCGTCGCGGGGGGGACCAGGTTCCTGCCCTGCACGCGCACGACACACACAGACAGACACACACACACACACACACACACACACACACACACACACACACCACACACACAGACAGAAAGACACACACACACACACACACACACACCACACACACAGACAGACACACACACACACACACACACACACACACACACACACACACACACACACACACACACACACACACACACACACACCACACAGACAGACAGACACACACACACACACACACACACACACACACACACA
>JAXIVH010000006.1:2092953-2097953 GCA_036785325.1 Urophycis tenuis
AAGCTGAACTGCTGATGTGCTTGAGACACACATACTGGAGCCAGGATATCTGAAACGTTCAATCGCTTAGCAGATGAAAAATGACAAGATGCATCAAAAAATAAATAAAAATAATGAAAATGAAGATGGATGTATAAATAGATGCCTTCAGGGTTGGACACTTTTCTGACTCTGATGCTCTGAGCCTCAACTTCAAAACTTCACACACGCACACACATGCACGCACACACAAACACACACACACACACACACACACACACACACACACACACACACACACACACACACACACACAGAACCGAGAGCACTTAATGGTGGAACACATAGCATGCAGGATCGTGACGGGACAAGGGCTGGTGGAGGGGGGGATCAACCAACCAGCTTTAATCAGGCGATGATTTACGATTCAATTATGGATGTAGTAGACGGGTACTGAGCCGTGGAGATCATTGCCTCTTAGTCTCCCTTGTTCCCTTTTGGGAGTCTTGTGCAGGTGACTCGAGGGTAGGAGGGGAGAGGAGGGGATAGGAGAGGAGAGGAGAGAACAGGAGAGGAGATAGCCAATTTGGTTGTGGCAGGAGGCAGGTGATTGGTTGAAAGGCTCCTTGACAGGAAACCAGGACTGATTGCTACAGGCTCCTCCCCCTGTTCCACTGTATTCACTGTGAACACAGTGAGGCTCCTCCCCCTGTTCCAATGTATTCACTGTGAACACAGTAGGGCTGCTCCCCTTGTTTCACTATAATCACTGAAGAGTACTACGTTGAATACAAGTCAATACGTGTGTTCATTCATCGATGGACCAAATCAATCCTCTAGTTGAGTAGGTCAACCCGCGGGTGCAGGAGGTCACTGTTTATGTTAGGGGCTAGGTGGGTGGGCGTGGGGCTGAGTGTGGGCGGGTTAGTGGGTGTGGGGGGATACAAGCTTGTAAGAAGATGAACATCTCTAGTCGAAAAACTGAGAGACTGCAAAGCGCGTGCTAACACACACACACAAAGACACACACACACAAAGACACACACACACACACACACACACACACACACACACACACACACACACACACACACACACACACACACAGCTTAGTCAAAGGCTCTTTTATGAAATATCTGGGAATCCTCCACCCTCCCTCTCTAAACAGGCAGCGCCACGGCGGTGACTTTGTCCCGGTAATTGCCGCCGTATCGCGTTGCACTGGGGTCTTTTAGGGAAACAGCCTCTGATGGAGGAATATCAGCACAGAGCCATCGGGCTGCAGAGCACACACTCAAATATTGTGGAAAGAGATGGAGGGAGCTATTTACATTCAGACACCAAATGGAGCTGCACAGGGAAGAAATAGCGGTGGCTCGCAAAGCGCCCCATTTAACAGAAGGCCCTGCCTCCGTGAGAGTGTGTGTGTGTGTGTGTGTGGGTGTGGGTTTGTGTGTGTGTGTGGGTGGGGGGAGAATAAAAGCTTTAATGAGGAGCTCTGTAATGAGCAACTTCTATATACACTAAGTGTGTGTGAAAACACATCGATAAAAAATAATAATAACAAACTCTTTCTTTCATTATTTCTTTCTTTCCCCCACTTGCCCCCACCTCTCCTCCAAGGCACCGGCAAGAAATCCCATATCCTTAATTAAAAACCCGGACCCCTGAGGAGAGGAGCACAAATGCAATTTGTAACGATCCCCCGGCCCCGCGGCCCTGGGCGCTGATTATGCACGGGGGCCCCGTTATGCTGACCAAAGAATTCTTATAGCAGTTAATCTTCCATTGAAACCCATTAAAGCCCCCTGCCCCTACATGCCCTACACACCTCCGCCCAGCCCCGCTCTCTCTCTCGCACCCCAACCACACCCTTTCCCAACTCCCCCCACCTGGCTTTCCCCCACCCGGGCTCCCACACGTCTGCAGCCTGTTCCTCCCACATGCTCTCCCTGGCTCTGAGGGGGGGGGGGGGACTAAATGATGGTGGCAGACAAGTACATTACACCACATAGCATCATATTGTAATACATCAGCTTTACTGCAGTGTCTGCTCCCACCATTGGCCAGACGCACAACTCCAAGCATGCAGACGTTAGTGTCTTGTGTCTATATCTGGCTGCTCGTCTGTGTGTGTGTGTGTGTGTGTGTGTGTGTGTGTGCATGTGTGTGTGTGTGTGTGTGTAGCTAGATCTGCGGGCACTCTGTAAGGCCATAGGCAGCGAGCAAGAGCTCTTAATTAAACACTTGACGCTGGTGGACCTCTCGTCTCTCTCTCTCTCTCGTCCGCTGCATTATGCAGATGCGCGCTGGAGCGTTTTTTTTTTTCCAAGACGGGGTCGGGTTCCAGTGTGGAAAGTCGGGAGCAGGCGTGAGGCGGGGCGGCCGCTGGGGGTCCGCTAGCCGGCTAGCCCCCTTCAGCCATATCTCACCGCCGAGCTCAACATCTCTCAGGCTGCTTGTACAGCCGTGTAAAGGGAGTCAAGCGGGGCCTTGTTAGCGCACATTACACGCCGCGCTCATCCGTCATTCGCCTGAGTCTGGAGTCGTCTGTGATTAATGCGCTGTGTGGTTGTTTTGCGTTGGAGGGCGGCGGCGGCGATGGCGGTGCTTACGTTGACAGATTCCCGGCCGCCGTGCTTCACTCGGATGCGGGGCTCCTGAACCACGTCCAGGTTGGTCCCCGTCACCGTCAGGGGGGTGTGGCCACTGGGGAGAGGAAACACAGCCAAGGGTTCACAAACCACAAGCGTTGTGGGCGGGGGGCCGGGGGGGAATGAACGATGAACGATTGTGAGTGATGTCATTCTGGCTACTGGATACTGCGGCAAATTGTTTTTTTGGGGGGTGAAAAAAAAAAAAGGGGAGGAATGGGGTTTTTACTTTGTGATCTCCTTCACAGACACAACGTGGCGTTGCCGCCGTGGTTTACGCTGATGAACGTTGAAACGGCAGCGTTTTGTGTCAACACAGCCCCGCCAGCTCGTCCACAATGATGCGCGCACAACGACGCCGCCATTTACAAGTCTGGAGTCTGGAGTAAACATATTGAACCTGGTGTGAAATCACCAGCACAATGAGAGCATTAAAACGAGTTGCAGTTTTATCTCTGAAGATAATAGGTTTTGGAGTATCACATGATTACAAATATATTTTTTTTTCCCCCCCTGACTTCAGCGGCTGTAATCCAATACCACACATTTGTCTTTGAAACACGGAAAGTGTTGTTTCAGTGGCAGCGTACCACTAGTTCGCACGCAGCTACTTTGCATGTCGCTAGATAGCATGTAGCTAGTTAGCATGCTGTGTTTCAGCAGGCGGTGCGGCGCACCACAGGGTAAGAGCAGCTATACAATGAGCATGGCGGTGGTACACCATTAGCAATACATAACATAAAATACACAAAACATGAGGGAGTGGGCCAACTCGTTAGCTGCTGCATTGTTTGTGTGCGGGGCGGTGGGTCAGGGCAGGCCCCGATGAATAAAAGGCAGCAGCAGGAGTTAGCCATGCGAGCAGAATGTGCTGTATGTAGCCTGTGTCCATGTTGCGTGGTAGATGATCCATAATAAATGACTTCAGACCCAAGCACGCGGAGCCCGGGCCTCAATGATTTGATGTTTCGTTGTTGGGCGCAAAAAAAGGGACTATTTGCGGTCGCCAGAAGTGAGCGGCACATTTCACCTGTACTAAGGAGGAGATACACATTTCACCTGTATGAAGGAGGAGATACACATTTCACCTGTACTAAGGAGGAGATACACATTTCACCTGTATGAAGGAGGAGATACACATTTCGTGCGTCCAACCATCTGCAGACCCGCCGCCCTCTGACCGCAGGGCGCCGGGCGCTGTCTGAGGCGTCTGCTGCGGCGCTCACACCTCTGATGAGTTACCGCTCGGCGCCTCGCTTTTCTCCATCGCCACCCGGTTCTCTTTTCTCCTGTGGTGTTTTTATCTTTTATTTTTTACTTTGGTTCCCCCGGTGTGACGGATGATCCATCTGCTGAACGCGCTCCACAGATGGATCCACGCTCCCCACAGATCCTCCTTTTTTTTTTCCGTTGGTTTTTCAAATCGCCCCTCCCCCCCCCCCCCCCCCCCCCGCACCCCCCAAAATTAGCTTCCTGGGTTGCCGCGCGTCGCGTTCCTGCACGCCGCAGGGCGTCTGTTCGGCGTAACGGCGAGCCGGCGTGGCGGTCCGCGCTGCGCTGATTAGCAGACGGAAAGTGAACAGTAATTGGAAGTAGCACGTATTGACCCCCCTGTTCTGCTCATTATCTCGCTCTCTGGTGCTGAAGTCTAAGAGGAAAGCCCTGATCTGGAGCTGATGGTACGTGATGTGCGGGGGTGGCGGGGGCTGGCGGGGGGTGGCGGGGGGTGGCGGGGGGTGAGGCTGGTGAGGTGGTTAGTAACAGGGGACAGCGTACCTGGCGATGCTCCACTCGGGCTCGATGCGCACGACGGTGGGGTCGTCGATGTACTCGAAGCTCAGGCTCTCCCGGACCTGGGCCCGGTCCACGCTCACACTGATCTGCACCGGGCCCACCCCCGACTGGGAGGGGGCGGAGTAGCACACGATCTCTGTCATGGTGCGGCTGTCAAGAGGAGGAGGGGGAGGAGGAGGAGGAGGAGGAGGAGGAGGAGGAGGAGGAGGAGGAGGAGGGGGCGGAGGAGGGGGCGGAGATGGAGGAGGAGGGGCGGAGGAGGAGGAGGAGGAGTGGGAGGAGGGGGAGGAGGGGGGAGGAGGAGGAGGAGGGGGAGGAGGAGGAGGAGGAAGAGGGAGAAGAGGAGGAGAAGAAGGGGACGCGGGATGCGTAAATATTGACGAGTGCGCAGTGCCTGATAGAATGACATTCACATGCTTGCAAGGCAGACGCGTGGACACACACACACACACACACACACACACCCAGAGGAGGGAATGGCAGAAGTGTGTGTGTGTGTGTGTGTGTGACACATCTGCCTTCTCCCTGTCAACCACCTCTCTGAATGTGTCCCACTTCATTAACAGCAGTGCC
>JAXIVH010000006.1:2100453-2105854 GCA_036785325.1 Urophycis tenuis
ACGCCATGGATCAATGGTGTGTGGACTAATTGGGACGAGGCTGAAGCTAGTCGCAACGTCCTCACAGCTCTCCTCGTGTCTCCTCGCATCACGACGGGGAGCCAAAGACACTGGCGTGGAAAAATTGCAGCCGTTGCAAAATTACCAAAAAAAGTATTCTCTCAGGGGAAATTCAGCCCCCCGCACCCCATCCCCCCACCCAATGGTGTCAAACTGACAAACCTCTCTAGGCTCCCAAGGACGGCGGCTCAAGCAGGCACTCTGAAAACAAACGGCTGTAATTACCGTCTGCCGTTAATCGTGCAGGGAGTGCTAATTGTGAAGGTGTGAGAGGCAGCGTAGACGAGAAAGCTGCTAGCTAGGTGGCGATAGTGGTGTGTAGACAGGTGTGTGTGTGTGTGTTTGTCTTTGAGTGTGTGGTGTGTGTGTTTGAACATGGTATTTCAGTGGCAGGGGAAGCGACAGAGAGACAGAGCCCCAGCGAAGGAGAACGACCACAGGACATACGGAGAGCGAGGAGACAGGCGCCGCTCCAATTTGCACTTCCACGCTGCGAGCTAATTGCGGCGTGTTTTAAAACAACGTTAAGAAGCTTTCCATTACGAGTTCAAGGAAACAAAATGGTATCAGCGCGTGATTCATTTCACCACTCACACAGCGCTGCTCAAACTCAGCAGCACGGATCAGCTGACAAAGCATTAAAATAAAAAGAGTCCTTGTTTGCGACTATTTTCGCAACTCTGAATTAGACTAGAAAAACAGTTTAGAAAAGACGAATGTTAAGAAGCGGACTATACTTTTTCAAAAAGCTCAATTAAATAGTTTTCACAAAAAAGCCAAACACGATAATTGACTCATTATGCTAACCCATAAAATTGTAGCGAAAGTCAATATTTAATATTATCTTCTGTGTGAGTAGGGCATATCTACTCTTTTAGTTTTTTAAAACCTTTGGTCTTCATGGTTGAGTAAATTAGAGATACCTGAAATCTAATTTATTTTTGTAATGGTCTTAACCTCAGATATTATTCTGACACCATGTGAAACAACAGCCAGTCTGAATACTCGTGAAAGAGCTACCTTAGTATGTTGCTCACAGCCAACATCCACTGCCACAGTTTAAAACTTGCAGTCAAAAGCTTTACATACCATTACATTACATTTGTTTAGCTGATGCTTTGGTCCAAAGCGACCAATATTTATACATTAGGCTCAAAACTCTGGAAGTCAGATACTGTGCCTCAGTTTAAGATCTGGTTAGGAGAGCTCATTGGTATATGGCATATGGAGAAGGTTCGATATAGCATGACATAATAAATGTTCAGATATATGGCAGTCATTTCTGGCTCACCTTGATAAATATAACACTGATCTTGACCAGCAAGGGAGTTCATAGAGTGCCATACACCTTTACCATCTCTGTTCAGTACTGTTGTTAAGTTTCTAATGTTAGTGATGCAGCAGTGTACCTAATTATTGTTTTTAAATATGCCCTGTTTTGATTTTTTGTTTTGGTTTTTTGTGTGTTCAGTTTTGCTTGCTGTTTCTACTTTTACTTTCTTCTGTCTTTTTTCTGTCTTTTCTCTGTGTCTGTTTTCTGTAACTTGTCTTATACAAAACTCTATGAAAACAAAAATATATAAAAAAAACAGGAGGCTAAAAAGGACCATTATAAACGGTACCCCTAAAACATTCGGTATGGATCAGAAAAGTCCTAACAGATTTTATTTCCAAAACAAAGCTAATGTTGAAGAGATTATGCTCTCGTGGCATCACGGTGGGGCATCAATTAGCCCGTCCGTTGCCACGGCAACCAATGAACATCACTATTTGGCCGCAGCGTGTCGAGAGCGCACAAACATAACAAAGCAAAGTATCATTAGTTTCAGGTTAGGCTGAGCGAGGTGTGCAGTGTGATTCTGTTTGGGACTCAGGGATCTGGCGTCGGCTGTCCTACCACAAAAGAGTAGAGCTGAGACGAGCGGGTCTTGAGTTCTGGCCGGCACTCCCCACACACAGCTGGACGGCACCGGGCCGGCTGTCTGCTGGAGCTGGATCCATCTCACACACGATCCTACCAGAGACGGAGGGAGAAGGAACGCAATCAACCGACAGCACCTCAGGTAGCCAGATAAAGTTGCGCTCCTTAGTTCGATAGACTGAGCGACCCACATCAGCAGTTTTTTAAAGTTTGCCACCGCCAGAGGAAATTGCATTTGTATTTGTTTTTTTCTTCTGTAAAATCATCAAAACCAAACTGTTTTTTAGTTTGTTTTTCTTTTTTATTTCCTCCGTCTATACTTCTTTCATATTGCATTGATTTGATTTCAGGGCACATTAACATCAATAAATATATCGACACATACACTCCCCTCGGCCACCTTCACCAGCACCAATACACTATTCCTCATCCTCGTCTTCGTTATCCTCCTCCCCCTCTTCCTCCCACTGTCCGCCTCCATCCATCCCTTACTACCATGGAGTAATAGAGTGAACATAAACCAATGAGAGAGAGAGAGAGAGAGAGAGACAGTACATTTACATGCAGCAAGAAATTCGAATTTCTAATCGTATAAGTCATCGTTTGGACTTTTTAAGTGCATGTAAACACCTTAATCCGACCCACTTCGGATCTACTTCGGACATCTCAAAATCGGATAACAACACCTGGATAATTCGTTCATAGTCGGACTTTTAACGGCATGTATACTCAGCTATCGGATCTGAATCGGATTTTACATTCTGCGCATGCGCAGTGCCATTCTGCACATGCGCAGCGCCACATAGCGTCCAGAGTCAGCCCATGCTCCGGCTGTTAATCCGATTCTCTGAACGGCATGTATACTCGGACAAGTGATCCGGTCTTACGCATGTCATTATCTGATCCGATCAGAAATTCGAATTTCTTGCTGCATGTAAACGTACTGAGAGATGGAGAGAGAGAGAAGCACGTGAAGAAGAGCTATGGTCAGGTGTCGATGGCTGCGTAAAAACGAATAACAGCTACAGAGTGGCAGCGTCTGGACCAGGTGGAGGGGAGTGCTGGTGCGTGCAGACCAGCTGCAGAAGAGAGCGACTGGCTGCTGGGGCTTGTAGTCCCGGTGCTTCGTTCCGCTCCTTAACCTTAAGCTAGGCTACCGCAGAGAGTCCTCCAGGACAGCTAGCTATTACTGTCAACCTCAAGGGCTCATTTAAATCAGCATGATGCTGAAGTTAATCACATAGACTGTTCCCTTATGGCAGCGAAAGCCCTGTAACACGCAAACCCCCCCCCCCAGAGCAAAGCCTGACAACTGTGCGTCGCGAGGAACACGGTTCCCTCCTTCATAAATGTATTTAAAGAGGATGAGAACCAGTGTTCAGCGTGTATCTCGCCATATAATTCCAGGTAAAACAAGTGACTCAGGATGACGAGAGCCCGGGGGGGTTGGGACTTAAGGGTTTGATGGGCTATAACGGCCCTACTTACTGCTGGCTTTCATTGTAGATCGGGACACGTGATTGGCTGGAATGTAGTGCATTAAATGAATGCCGATACAAGTGATTAAGGTTAAATAAAGGAATACAGGCATTGACTTTCGGTGGCCTTTGATTAATAATGAGTGCATAAATGCGTCAGGCCACGCAGGGAAACGGAAACAGTCACAGCGCACTCTGCTCTTTAAACACAGGAACATTCATCAGACGTGAGCAATGGCGCCGGGGAAACAAATGTGTGATTCAGAGCACTGTCTTGAGCGATTCACTTATTCTCAGTTTGTCTTGTGGGTCTTTAGGTCACCCACCCTGACACTTTCTGTTTAACATAGAAAAATAAATGAAGCCAGCCGCGTTGGCTCCATCAGATTAAAGTGCTCTCAGATTGGCACGCTGCTGATGAATTGTCCCCTAACAGCTGGCTGCATGCACTGCATTTCAATTGCAGCTGCCCACTCAGGAGACCCCAAGCTGTGGGTACAGACTCGCTCTCACCGTGGAGTCCTCTTAGCACGGGCCCAGCCTACAGGGTCTGTTTAATCACTGACACCAGCCAGCCTGCCTGCTGACGTCCCCACTGTACCTGCTGTGTGAGGTGTGTGGAGCACAGACTTTTCAATTGCTATTTAGGTCACTCTGATCGAAAACGATTTAAAGGGAAGGCAGATAGAGGAATTTAAGGAGCTGGTAGGGATTAGGAATTTTTGCTCAAGGATGCATACATTATACTGTCTATGGATCAAACCCAAGAATGTTCCGGCTGGGAGTCAACCAAACCAGCCACTACATTACCCTGATCAAGATCATATTAGGTGTGGACGTGTGTGTTTGATCGAGCATAAACACAGAGGAGAGAGAGAGAGAGAGAGGGAGAGAGAGAGAGGAGAGAGAGAGAGAGAGAGAGAGAGAGAGAGAGAGAGGAGAGAGAGAGAGAGAGAGAGAGAGAGAGAGAGAGAGAGAGAGAGAGGAGAGAGAGAGGGAGGGAGGGAGGGAGGGAGGGAGGGGAGAGAGAGAGAGAGAGAGAGAGAGAGAGAGAGAGAGAGAGAGAGAGAGAGAGAGAGAGAGGAGAGAGAGAGAGAGAGAGAGGAAGACACGGCTCTGAGTTACGTATTTGAACAGTGCTGAGCTGTTTGCTTACCGGAATCCAAAGTAGGCCAGAGAGAGAATTAAGGTTAAAGGCTCCTTTGAGGACTTTGAATGGGACCAGAGCGTAGGTGTCAAAAAGGCATGAAGCCCCCGGCTGACTCCATACCACTGTCCTCCATTTTCCTCCAACACTGGCCACGCCTTCCATCGCTGTTTGATCTTATAGCAACCTTATCTCCTCTGCATGGCTGTGTGCAGCGAGCGTGGGCTCCTGGTGTATCTCAGCCCCTCTCTTGGGTAAGAAAGACGCCCAGAGCCGGGGGTCTCTCCGTGTAAGGTACTTAACAACCGCCGCCATCTTAGTTCAAACAAAACACGGAAGCACACGCTATCTCATGACCCCCATCAGGCGTAGACGGCAGGGTCGCCGCCATTACTCACTGGGAGGAGCTGTGTTGCCGTTAGCTCCCGGGTGTAGCGAGGTTTTGGGGGGGGCAGCGGGGAAGAGGGGAGGGGGGGGCAGAGACTCCCTAAACGTGATGTTTGAACACCGCGAAACAATTAGCGCAGGTGAAAACACACACAGCTGTTGCACTGGGGGGGCTTTAGTTAGCCGTGTGCAGCGAGGGATGGGCTGCACGGGGAGGGCTTGGGTTGGTGGGGAGGACGGGATGGGGGAGGCAGGGGGGGGGGGGGGGGGGTGGGGGGGGGGGGGGGGGGGGGGGGGGGGGGGGGGGGGGGGGGGGGGGGGGGGGGGGGGGGGGGGGGGGGGGGGGGGGGGGGGGGGGGGGGGGGGGGGGGGGGGGGGGGGGGGGGGGGGGGGGGGGGGGGGGGGGGG
>JAXIVH010000006.1:2106054-2108554 GCA_036785325.1 Urophycis tenuis
CTCGGGCACTGCACTCCTTACCCGCATGTCTAGAAGGTACAGAGAAAAGCTGCAAAGCTGCAAAGCATTCAACAGAAAGATAATACCACTATAAGGTATAGGGAGGGAGGTCAAAGCACAGGTCATCTATTGGTGTATAAACTACAACAACTGTAGTGTCCAGTGTTTGCACACCTGAAACTACACCAAAAAAATAGTACACCACCAGGGTCATTTCCGTGTACCGCTGCTTTTTGCACACTGTGTATGGGATGTGATTTGGGACATGGCAACACAGTATCCTCCCCTGAAATTTAGTATGCTAGTATGGATTCTGGAAGCTGCTGTTTGCCACAGCAGCTCATTTCGTCTCTCTCGCCGCCAGCTGAGCAGTTAAGGCTCTGTCTGTTCTGTTCTTTTTGTCTCAAGCATTTTACAACCTCCCCAAAGCACACTGACACTCTCATCCGCACAACACACACGCGCACACACACACACACACACACAGACACACACGCACGCACACACACACGCGCACACACACACATACACATACACGCACATACACACACACACGCACATACATGCACATACACACACACGCACGCACGCACGCACGCACGCACGCACGCACGCATGCACGCACGCACACACACACACACACACACACACACACGTTTACACCGACTGTGCAAATACACACCACATTGTATACTCTAAGTTGGATTTGTGCTTATGTTTAATAAATGCATTGTGTTAAACCTCAGTTTGTGTTTGATGTCCCCTTTTGCTGTGTTCTGTTGAGCTATGGGCAAAAACAAGCCATTTCAATTTGATGCATTTTATTTACTTGAAAGTGTAGATATTCACACTTTCAAGTAAATAAAATGCATCAGCTTGAAATGTTGAAGTGTTTGAAGCTGTTACTGGTTTAGGACATGTTCTTTCCTATTCATGGATGAAACCTGTTCAGCAGATGGATTTGAAAGCTTTTTTGCTAAGTAAAGTTCTATTACTGTTGAGCTATTATTAATTATTTTGACTCGACATAGAATACTGTAGGTATTCAACACACAAAAGCTGCTTAAGTTTGTTAATATTCAGCTCAGCAGACACTTAACATCAAGAACGACTGAACAACACTTCATAACCCTAATACATAAACCTAATAACTGTATTACAGGCAGCCTTATAATGGGGGCTGTGAAGTCATTTAATAAGCAAGCGTCATTTGCGTTCCTCCTTATCTTTAGCTATAGACGTTGAAAGGGAATTATGATGTTTGGTCATGAACAGAGAGAGAGATAATTAATGTAACATAAAGTGGCTTGAGATCACATGACATTAAACACAACAATCCAGTCTGAGTCATTATACAGTATGATCTTTTGACCGCCAGGATTATGCATAATTGATTTTAGTGCTCAAGGGCTAATCAAGACAAGACAAGCAATAATGACTATCGACATCCTGATAACGCCAACAACCAGCCAATGTAGTGGAGCTTCATGGAAACACAGGCTGTCGGAAGCTAATTTGTGATACAATACCTCATTAGCTTATGCTCACAAAAAGGTGGATATATTGATATATATATATATGGATATATTTTCTGTATATCTTGTCTTTGTGGATCATGAAAAGCGACTACAATTATCATCATCATCATCCTCATTATTATTATTATTATTATTATTATTATTATTATTATTGATAATAATAAGGGTTACTACTGTCCTTTGCTTCCTGCTTTAACAACCACACAACCAGCCTGGCTGAAAACATTGGGAACAGAAGCAGGTCTGTTTCTGTGGGCTGAACGGGGTACGGTTGGAGAACACTAGTCTGTTGTATATGTGATTCAGTAAAGGGAAGGGGGGGGGGGAATCACCAATCTCTCCACACAAGAGCCGGGGATTGTGACCGCAAGCGCTGAAATTCGGTTAGAGCACCTCCCGCGACAATTACAAAGTGCATGTGAAATGTTATATTAGCTTGTGCGCTGGCTGCTCGGGAAGCCGGTGATCAGTCTTGGCTCAGGCAGGTGCGATAAGGCAGCGCAGCAGGGCCTAACAAAGACAGATTGGGACCCGCAGGGCACTACAGAGCTAGAACCAGAGAATCCTCCAGGTTCAGCGCGAGGAAATGTGACTCTACACGGATGTGTGCAGTTAGGACGCAGGAGATACTGAAGCCTGCGAAACCCGGGGTGTGAGGAAAATAAATAAAACCGCATGAAGCTATGCTAGCAAAGTGAAACGATAAAGACAGGGACTGGTTAGCAGGAGAAATATGGTTGTTTCAACACAATTAGGACTGGCCTTTTTCAATTCTCACAAATCACTAAAGTTCCCCAAATCGAAACAATGATGCTAAGAGTTGTTGAGGTGAGAGAGGTGTTGCGGTCTGCAACACAATTATAACACAGTGCTCTTATACAATAAACAGAGGCAGGGATATTTCATTTTTCTTAAAATGTTCACCAATAACTTTAATATTTGGATTGGATTAGACAGTATCT
>JAXIVH010000006.1:2116054-2166054 GCA_036785325.1 Urophycis tenuis
TTGCATATGGTGGGGGGTGGGGGTTATACTAGAGAATAAAATCACATTACACGACAGGCGGGTGACTGCCCGGGGTTATTAGTTGGAGCAGATTATCTTACATTATATGTATTACATTTTACACACACACATATTGAGATTATATACATAGCAGTTGTATCCTTCTAGTTTCTTTGGGTATCAAAATCAAATTAACTAAGATCATTGGCTATTACGTATGCATATATATATATATATATATGCATGCAAAAACATATGAGTATGTATGTAGTATATGGATATAGACATACAAATGGGAACATGGTGTCTTACAATGGCAAAGCTAGAATGTTTGTTTTTTTTACAATTACTAGAACACAGAGATTACATTTCACAGATTACATTTGGCATCAACGCCTCACACTTCTGAGAGAAGCGAAGACAAAAAAAACACACGCTATCCATCGAGCCGATGGGCATCTCATTATGCGCACCATAATAACTTGAGCGTGAGCTAACACACACTTTTTTTTTTCTCTCCACATAACTGTGCTAATTAACATTAAATAATGACATAACATGAGATCCCAGTTAACAAAAAAAAACGAGACAATACTTTTTCTGGAACCTCCCTGGGGCGCCGCCCGGTTACCAGACAACAGCGGAGATCGCTGGTCCCTCTCGCTGATCTATCTCGCTGATCTCTCTCGCTGGTCTCTCCTCCTGCGTGCGCTCAGGAGAACAGCCGCGCGCTGCAGCTAGCCAGCCGCCGGTAGCATGAAGACACAGTGGCCTCTGGTGGCATTTAACAATTTGCCCCCTGCTAATTCCCCACTCCCGCCAATAGATGGCGCTCCAGAGGGCCTTCCCACGGCGTCGGTGTGCCGAGCGGGCCGGGGGGAAAAAAACCCCTCAACACGACCGAGCGGCTTTCTGATCTTCCTGGAGGGCAGTTGGATCGCTGCTGCGTCTGTTGTGTCCCACTGGGAGGTTTCATTCTGCACAGGTAATGGGGGCCGCTTTTAACTGTGTGTGTCACCGTGTATTTGTTCTTATTAAAAAAAAAACAAAGGAACACTCCTCACCATAATCCAGGGATCATAGCGAGGGTGTCAGCGCAACGAGGTCTGGATGGAACTCACAGTAACCAGCGCTGCTCGGGGGGCTTCTGAAGGTCGCACAGTTGAAGGACTGAAGTTGCACCATTATCTGAGCTCTGGGCAGCCGACGTGTGTAAATGTTTGTATCCTGCCTCAGATTTCAACGGCTGACTTAAGCGTGGTTGATCAGAGGGGACAAGGAACCTCACAAAGAATGCAGGCTCAGGTTCCCCTACTGCAGTATCATCAAGGAGCATAAAACACCCACCCACACACACACGCGCACACACACACACACACACACACCCACACACACACACACACCCACACACACCCACGCACACGCACACGCACACACACACACACACACACCCACGCACACGCACACGCACACACACACACACAGACACACACACGCACACACACACGCACACACACACGCACGCACACACACACACACACACACACACACACACATTCCTATAGTAACCTCAGTAGGTCTCACTACAATGTGTGAGGGGGTGACAGGGATGAGGGGGTAGGGGTGAAGGAGATGAAAGCCAGATATGGTGTTTGTCAGTCGGCCCAAAGCAGCTCATCTCAGGCCTTCATTCGGTGTAACATGAATCTGTGAATCTCTTTCCTCATACTTTTATTTTTTAGCAAACTGGTTCTCTGTGTGAACTGCAACCTTGTAACTGTCATCATCACCGCGTCACCCCCCCCTCCCCCAGTTGTGATTGTGATGTCGTTGCTCTTTTCCATTACTACATACTGTATAAACATGTGCTTATCTTGTGTTTGTTTGCAATATGTATATAATTTATTTCAGTGTTTCCATTAAAATGGCTTCTCGCTGTTTTTCTTTACTCACAGACTTTATTCAAGGTTATGTGCTGCACTGTGTTGTGTTTCCCTGTTGTGTGTGTGTGTGTGTGTGTGTGTGTGTGTGTGTGTGTGTGTGTGTGTGTGTGTGTGTGTGTGTGTGTGTGTGTGTGTGCGCGTGTGTGCGTGCGAGTGTAGGTGGACAATGTTGTTGAAGGAGACTAAAGGCCTGAGCTAGTTTCCACACGCACACGCAGTGGGAAAAGGGCGAGGGAGGAACAGAGACAGGACGGGAGACACTGCGGAACGTGTCTGTTCCTGTCCACATTCCATAGAACTTCTGGAACCCGAGAGCTAGAAAGAGGCACGGAACGGGGGGGGGGGTGACGTGAAGGACTCAAAGAACTCAAAGAGACTGAAATCGCAGACCCACATACAGTGTTTGTCCTGTTGCCGTGGTTTTTGAATGTTTATCATTCGCATTAGCCTCCAAGATCAACTGTAAAACAACAGACCTGCTTAAGCTTGGCCTCAGGTCATGTCCCCAGGCCCAGGGGAGAGGGGGTAGTGTGTCTGTGTGTGTGTGGGGGGGGGCAGGGGGATGGGGGTGGTGGGACCCCCCACACACACACACACAGACACACACACACACACACACACACGCCCTCCCCACCACCATCACCGCCAAGGCGTGGGCCAGATCCACACAGGAGAACTCCAAAATGTCATGAATCTATGGAGCACCAAGATTCAGTTTTCAGGCTGCAATTGAATTGAAAAGGCCAAGGGATGCATATTTATCGCATTAGATCGAGATAGCTCTTTCAATCAAACCACTGAACCCTGTACACGGTATTTTTATTCACATGTGAAGTGGGAAATATTGGAGCTCCGTGTGTGTGTGTGATATAAATAGAGACTGGTGGCACAATAGATCTGCTCTTATTGTTGCGCTCTCTCGCTCCAGATAAACAGCGCACCTCATAAAGACGAATCGCCATTGGATCTCGATATATAATTTGTTTTCAGGGACTACATTTCTAGATTTCCCACCTTTGCTACTGAATAAATGTAAAGGCGCCACTGGCTGTGGAAAAAAGTTTAAATTTAATTTGTTCTCCTCGTGTTTCATCTAGATCAGTAAACAGGCAATATATGGAAAAATAAATATATAAATATATGTATTTACAAATTTTTCCAGATTACAAAATGTCAATTTGGTGCCAACTTCTACAAATAGAGAGGTAGATAAATTGCCCTTGGGCTTACCATCCACCTTTTTAATGCATTGGAAATAAAAACTCCTTTGGAGAAAAGGTGACCATACATTTGGGTGGAACCGTCATTTGAATACTCAAACTGTCCTGATGTTTATGATGTGAAACAGATGATTGAAACTCCGTTAGTGATGAAAGGCCCACACAGCTCAGGCAGAACAATGCAGCACATCTTCCTCGTTGTCTTAAGGAGGGTTTTAAATTTTAACTGCACTGATCCACTCAATAGTTTTATGCTTCGCTTCCTCTTTGAAGTTGTTCTCATCTTAACGGCTCACCCCTAAGGACAGGGCTTTAACGCTAAGCATGTGTCTAGCGGGTCAAACTTCGAAGAAAAAAAATAGAATTAAAATGCAATCATTCCTCAGAGCATATTAGCATATTATATGTGTCTACGTTGAAGACATACTACAGTCATACACTCCTGACGTCCACAGCAGAGTGCGGATGACACATCACGTCTGTGTTTATGAAAGGCCGCCTTTATTAAGCAACTGCAAGGCATTTGGAAATGTCAACAAACAGATGATATGGTGGAGATGATGGAGATGGTTTAACGCGCGAGTAGATTAAAAATTTCAAATCCCGCAGATGTGACCGAGCCCGACCCGAACCCGAGCATCATGTCTAAATGTTTATCCGAACCCGACCCCGGCCTGTCAGGTCCCGTTGGGCTCGGGTCAGGTATCCCTCCTCTAGTCCACAGTAACCACTTTGTATAAATGTATCCAGACTAGAGTATATGGGATAGTTCATCATCGTTCAGTTTGTACTGTATCACCTCCAACACACAACCATCTCACATGAATCAACGTGTGTCTGTGATGTCACTGGTGTTGCTTCATGATTGTCAAAAAAAACTCTCTCACACCTTTTCCTCTTCCGTTTCCTGTACAGCCTCTCAGTGAATGACACATTTTGGAGATAAAAAAAAAAAGCGAACCCAAACCTCTGCGTCACATCATCCTGTGTGATTAGTCCCATTCTCCGGGCTGTCTGGCCATAGGGGGGGCGTGGGGGGGCTGGGATGCCGTGGCCTGCGGCGCGACGTGGCAGAGTGGTCCCGTTTTAACATCCCCGTCACCCTCAACACACCTCCCTCTCCACTCGCCCAATTAGAAAGAAAAGCTGCAGCCAAGGACTTTTTTTTTGTTGATGCAACAACACCTCCTACACATCCCGGGGAAAGAGGTTGTGTTTTAATTAAGAGTGCATCTCAATATTTTTGCTGTCCCGATAACCAGACAGGCAAGGATTTATATTTCGTAACATGGAAAGACGATTGGGTTTACCTGGATATAAAATAAAACAAGTACTTCGTAAACCGTATCTATACATAGACCTAACCTACATTATATGGTGTATATATCAAATATGCTTCACTTTGCATATCATATTACCATGTGTGATTGGAGATCACTGCATATTTACTGCACTAGCAAAACCATTACCAGTTCTATTACCTCTGACAGCTCTTTTAATTTGAAGTTATATTAAATCAAACCCAACAACATTATGAAACAATTAAGTGCTAGCTAGACGGTTTCGCCATCACTATCTAATAAAGATACTGGGAAAGGAGAACATATATTGTGCTTTGTCTGTTGAGCGGTGAGAGAAATGTGTTTCTAAAGTGTAGCTGAAAACAGACAGCACACACATTATGTCAGTACGCCTACAGACTCGATGTGGACCAGCAGTTTTCCTTGCGCAGATTCTCTCAATGCTAGTGGAGAACATGTTGAAAGTTATGCACAGACGCCACACACCAAATGCCTGGACGCTAACACAACGAATGCACCCGTGTGTAGAGGTTAACACCTTAACCACCAGGCTTGCACAAACAAAATGCACATCAATGCAACCAAACCCATAAGCTCACGCACTTACTCACACCGAAACACCTAAAGTGCGAGACAAACAGGGATGATGACACCCCTCCGGTGTGACATCTGACCTACGCACTCCACTGCCATGCACACACACACACACACACACACGTACACACACACACACGTACACACACACACACACACACACACACACACACACACACACACGTACACACACACACGTACACACACACACACACACACACACGTACACACACACACACACACACACACACACACACACACACACACACACACACACACGTACACACACACACACACGTACACACACATACACACACACACACACACACACACACACACACATACACACACACACACACACACACACACGTACACACACACACGTACACACACACACACGTACACACACACACACGTACACACACACACACACACACACACACACACGTACACACACACACACACGTACACACACATACATACACACACACACACACACACACACACACACACACACACACACACACACACACACATACACACACAAATACACATACACACACACACACACACACACACACACACACACACACACACAGATAGCAAGCGTAATGCAATTGGTCCACAGGAAGCGATGTGGTGTCCACCTAACTGACCAACCTGTGTTCGACAGATCGATGGGCAGAGCCATTGTTGACCCCTATGCTAACGCCCCCCCTCCCCCCCGACCACACACACACACACACACACACACACACACCCCACCTCTCCTCCCGCAAACACAGACTTTACACACACACACACACACACACATATAGAGCAAACTACAGCTAATCAGCGCCTCTCCAGCCAGCCAGCTGGAATGTTGTCAGCTCTATGGACGTGGTGACAGAGGCTCAGTTCAACCCCACAGCAAGCCCAGACTCATCTCGCTCACGGGGGATGAGGTTCTCTTCAAATCAAAGTGCTGGTGGATGGCAAGCCGTCCGCCATTTTGCATCCTCCAACTGTTGCAATGCCACTGAAAGCAACAACACCTTTTTTTTTCTGGACCAAATAACTGCAACCAAACACAACAGATACAAGTGGTTTGGTTTCTTTTGTCTCTCTCCACAGGGTTTAATGGCGTGTCGTGTCGCAACACAGGAGTCTTTTGGTTTTCAGTCCCCGGATTCAGTCACTTTACATATAAGATACATGCACACGCCCACACACAAGGACACACACACACACACACACACACACACACACACGTGCGTGTGTGTGTGTCACCCTAGACATTGTATTTGTAGTTGTATACTAGCAATGGCTAATGTAGCAATTGAAATGCTTGAAACTTGTTCTGGTGAATCTCTTCCTGTAATAGCGGCAATTAAATGTTTCACCTTCTGATGACAAATGTACTCTTTCTAAGTCGCGTTGGACAAAAGCGTCTGCTAAATGCCCTGAATGTAAATGTAAATGTGAATGTGAATGTAAATGTAGACATGATAGGTGGGCCGATATTCCGATAAGGGCCCCATTGGGCGGGAGGGAAGGCTTCCATTAAGGCTGCGGGGTGTCGGCCTGCTCTCCCCTGTTATTACAAAACATTCCATTACACCACGCCAATGAGAGCTGCAGATAAACACAGGCTGCTGATGGACCCCCCTGTCAGCGCCATGAATACGCCACTCAACTGGCGGACCCTCAGCCCCACTGCATTCATTCTGGGTGGGGGGGGGGGGGGTGGACCAATGTTTGACATACTGTATTATATGTTACACTTTAATCTATTTTAACACCTCTCTCTCTCTCTCTCTCTCTCTCTCTCTCTCTCTCTCTCTCTCTCTCTCTCTCTCTCTCTCTCTCTCTCTCTCTCTCTCTCTCTCTCTCTCTCTCTCTCTCTCTCTCTCTCTCTCTCTCTCTCTCTCTCTCTCTCTCTCTCTCTCTCCCAGGGCAGACAGATATGCTGTCACTCAGAGAAAAGCCAACAGATGGCTGTCGGATGCAACAGCCATGCAATTCCTGACAAAAGTGGAGCCACTCAGGTGGGGAGTGTAGGTCTGGTTTAGTTTTGGTGTTGCAGGACAACAATGGAATGTGAAATCCAGTATGTGGGATGTAAAAAAAAAAAGAAGGTAAATGTGAATGATATGTCGTGGGTTGTTTTCCCAGCAGCTCTCTACCCTCTCCTCAGTCTGAACGTTGAAGGGCTTCTTTAGGGGGGTAAAAAACAAGTGGTACAGTATGTTTACACACTAAGTGCCTGGATCACCTTGATTTCTGCTTTTCAGACCATGTGCATATACTGTGCAAATTCATACGCCTTACCAAAACAGAAAGTCATGGGATTATCATGAATTATCAAATGTAATCACAACCAAATAAAATAATCATCGTTTGGCTCTGTCGCTTCAGCACAATCAGGCCATTAGTGGCCGTTCTCGTGTTCTGGGAGAGAGGGCATTTGTATTCCAAGAAGCCCATCTGGGATCAGCATTCGGAATCCAAATGGAGAAGGAAATATGTACACAGCAAAACGCTGCAGTTCATTTGCATGAACATAAAAGTGCATTAGGTTGTAGGTGCATTCCTGCTCAGGCAAGTCTGAACAGGGTCAGCCAATGAAACAAGAGATTACCCAGAGAATCAGAGCAAGAAGGGGAGCAAGAAGTCTGCACACCGAAGTCCACACCCAGGAGAATAAATATGCCCTCCTGAATGTCCTCCCACATTTTATAGACTTTGTGATGTTAAAAAATGCAAACCAATTCGCAATGGTTTGGTTCTTAATCCATTGCAAAAACAAAGACCCACATGAAGGAAACTAGGGCCAATATAGATAGAGAATTACACAGGGCAATTTGTATACAGATACAGCAATACAAAGTGTCCAGAGGTATTGCACTGAAATATGTATTATATACATTATATATTATATACAGCCTACAGCAGCATACCCATAGGTATCCAATTATCTAGAACGACTTGCTCTTAAATGATTTGTATCTGAATTAACTTCCAAGTCCATTAAGCTAAAGCCCTCTGCAAAACCGACCATCATGTACATACAACAAAAACTAAGCTAAACTCCAGACACACACTGTGACCGTGTTCAGTGTGCCTCGTGTTGAGATCACACCCTGAAACTTGATGTTGCTTTGCGTCGAGTTGGACAAAGTCAGGACATCCAGGGGCTCACTGCTTCACACTACCATGGAACGGAAGCCCGTGGACTCTGAAGACCACTCTTCTCTCTACGGGTCGTTCACCAGTCAGGGCACTACGGACCACGGTGCAGACACACAACATGCACGGAGAGGAGGGTTGTGGGGCCAGGATGTCCTCTGCCTGAGGGAAGCACACATTCCACAGTATGACGTGTCCCAGCGAAGCCTCTGCCTTCAGAGGGCATGACATGTAACACCTCTTCATTCAATCTGTGTTCATGCCTTCATTTTACCTTTAGGGTCGGCACTCCCAGACATACAGTATATATATATATGTACATATATGTATATACACAAGTATACCCCTACATTTATCAATAACGATTTTATTCTAGGACTAAAGGCTAATCGTCTCCAGTAAGGCAGTCGAGTGAATTCCAGAAGCATGCTTATTTTAACGAGGCGTTCAGAAGTTAAAATTATCCACTGTGTAACTTTTGGACTACACCCTATCACTTTTTGTTTAATATTTGATTTTCTTTTCTGACTTATTTTTCCAACGTAGAACAAATAGATTCAGTGAGAATAAGCCTCTGGGTTGATCAAGCTGTGGCTGGATGGCTTCTATAACTTTTTTTCCCCTCATTTTTAAATAATCTTGAGCAGACGTGATTGCTGCGGTAACAAAGCGACAGAGCTGATATTAGCAAGTGAAATCCATTTGATCCCGTAAACAAGCACGGCACGAATGAATAACCTACACAAATGTGCGTGATGTTATTTCAGTGAGACAATAAAACAAAAAGATGGCATCAGGAGGGATGCCTACGCATTGGAAGCACTTATAACTTCTCATTCATGAGCACAAAGAAGGATGGCCTGCAGCTTCTACAGCTACTCTCATGAAGTCCACCAGAGATGGTGCAACAGCCAAGCAGCACCAAACTCAATGGCATCTCGCAGGGATGATGATTTGACGAAACGTTTGGAACGTTTACATTTGTATTGCACTTAATTGGTTCCCATTGCAGTAGACCTCTGTTGCACATTATGTGTATTGTTCATTCATTCATACTACACGCAGGAAGACTACAATTATAGAGGGCAACAAATCGATCAATAAAATGGAAAGAAAACGGGTGTGGACATGATGTTCTTGTGCTGTCATCGTTAGGACTGTTCTACTTCGATATTCCCTTTTCCACCTGTCAGCTTCCAGTCCAACCTCAACAAGGAGTCACGTTGCCCAGATTGTCCAGAACCACTCGGCTCAGAACACAGCAGACGTCCCAGCGGGACACGCAGAGAGAGAAACCCACACTGGTTGGGCTGCACAGGTTTCCTTGTCCACAGAACAACACCCAAAGCACACTGGGACATGAATGAATGAATGAATGAATGAATGAATGAATGAATACCCTCCAGAGAAACCTATTGGTGGGACTGGAGTGTGGAGCTACACCTTAAGAATGTGTTCTGGTGGTGCCCCCCCAACCCCCTCTCTATTGTAAGGGGCAGGAATGTTTTAAGCTCAGCCCAAGTCCTTTCAAAGTCCTGAGATGTCGGGTGTTGCCACATTTACGGGGGAGTTGGGGGTTGAAATATACTGGCTGGAATCGCCTCTGAGCAGAATGTTTTCTGGAGCCCAGATAACTGTTTGGAGAAGTCAATTGTGTCCAAAAAAACGTAAAGAAAAAATAATAAATACCATAGCCTAAAGGCAGATGCAGTTAGCAGGATTGTTGAATTATTATGATAATTTTGTATTTCCATGTGGAGTTGTTTTTTCTGGGGATAAACGATGCTCAGAGGTAGAACATTAAGCCGTGGCACTAATTACACAGAGCCATTTCTATTCCTATTCCGATTGTAGCAATTATCTCTCAAATATTGCTGGGAGAATTGACTAGAGATTGGTTTGGTGTGAGTCCTGAATTGTAACACAGATGCTCTACAAAAGGAGGAAGAGAGGGACAGCATTTCAGACAAGGAGACAAACACATAACACATGAAACCAAACACCAACACTTTATAGAACGTCTATGACATACAACTTCACTTCTGTGTTAATTATCGCCTTAATTAACTTAGTCGATTTGACAGATGTCCTCTTTTAAATTACTGAATTACTTTCTCTTGCGTGTCTATTTTTGTTTAAGAGCAGTAACTTAACTTCCTTTTTCCAGAGTATCGCAATAAAAGCAGATTGCAGGGTGGGGCTGCTCTTTATTACTCAAAGGGGGTTGGTCTTGCTCAAGTACCCACATCCGATTGGTCGGTGGGGCTTCTAAAATACCAATACCTGAGCCAGGTAGCTGAAAAGGTCAGAGACGGATAGTGCTTTGTCAGTGGTGTCTGCAACACGACTCGGAGAGCTTTGAACATTGTGTTTACGTGGGTATTATTCTTGAACACTTGCTATCACACTTTCACTGAGGAACAAAGGTGAGCAAAGTAATCAAGGTAAGACAAAGTACTTGTACTGCAGAATATGTGAATGTATCGGGAGAAACCCTACATTTTAGGTGTGTAAGTGTAGTCGTGTTGCAACTCCTGACTTTTATTTTTCTTGCAAATGCAATCAAATAAGAAATACTATTATTTAGTGGGTGTGTGTGTGTGTGTGGTTATTTAGTCTTCCAACACTCGCTGCCTGCTTCAAAATTCACCTTCAAGCTTAATCCACATCTTTTTTGTGTAGTTATGTAGTTAGTATGTAGTTATTTCAAAAGGAAAGCAAGTGTGAGCCACTAGAATGCATGCAGGAGGGTGTGGGGGTCAGAGTTTGGCGGTGAACTTCCCGCGTTCCCGGAAGATCCACGCTGGCTGTGGTTTTGGCGTGGTGGGGGTAGGGTGGGTGGGGGTGGGGGTGGGGGTGGGGGTGCAGAAGGAGGCTGCTTCTGTAGGAGTGATGAGTTCCTGCAGCCACCTGGCTCATTACAGAACCTGGGAGTTCCAGAGCAGCGCGGTGCCCTGGAGCCACACAGCGGAGCAGGCCTGGTCTTGCAGAGCGCTCCGATTATAGGACTCAACGTGAGCCAAGGGAGAGGCCGGGTTCTGTTCCCTCTCCCTTGTTCCCATCATCATCATCATCATCGTCATCATCTGCCTCGCAGGCACCCACATGAATCACGGCGTCCCATAAACCCGGTTAGACGTAAATGAAAGGCTGGCAAAATAAAAGTGGGTGCAAATGGGGGGGGGGGTTATGTCACGGAAAAGCTGAGGGCTTTGGTGGACGCCGGGATCACCGACGATGATCCAGTCCTATGTTGTATTTTGTGTGTAAGTTGTGTTTCAGAGGCGATGCCCTCTGCCCGGGAGTCAGGACACACACCATGTGTTCTATCCTTCATTCCACCGGAGTCTGTGTCCACGCTAACCAGATTTCAGTGGTGTGAAGAGTAAGACGCATGGGGGCTACGCGTCCAGTCGCCCACCAGCAGACCAGGAAGCCCTGGAGATAACGGCACCACAAACCGCTTTCACATTTCAGAATAAAAGTTGACGTGAAATGATGCTCATGCTTATCTTACTTTGAATGTGTTACTAACATAGAATGTGTGTGTGAAATGTTATCTACCACAGAAATTGGTTGTGTTCTACAAAAACTGGCAAAATAAATAAATGTCTTGATCAATGCCTGGTGTTGTTTATTTATAAAATTGCGAAATTCCCTGATCATCTTCATAGCAATCATATCAACCTCAACCAATCATAACTCTTAAGCCTACAAAATGACTTTTTTACATTAGGGAACATGAAAAACATTTAGTGGAAGCATACAGCCTGTAGAGTTGAATGAAAACCATCTACTTATCTAACAAAGGAGGGGACATGTTTATAGTGAGGGCATTCAAAACCGACGCTGGCGCAGAACCAACAATTTTTAAAGTCATTAAATATGGTTTACCATGCTGGGATTCATTGCAGTTATATACCAGTGCAATTCTCTCTTGTGATAGTCACGTATTAAACCGAAAACAAACAAAAAATCCCCAACAGCTGATGTTGTTTCATTCGATTGCACACCATTAAGAATGGGAATAATACCCATATACCTTATGTCATTTTTGTGCTTTTAGTACTTTTCAACTATTTTTTGGGGTGTTTTCATCTGCACAAGACATTTAGGCGCAATTAGAATAATTACAACTGCTGAAAGGAGCATTTGGAGGTTTTAAAACACAGCCACTTCCTGTTCCTGTTTTAACTCAATCCAATCAAATGCCTGAAAACCTTTTTGAAATACGAATAATAATAAGCAACAGATTTCCGCCTGACGGCGGCATTCGTTGTTTATTTCACACACACCCGTTGGATATTCAAGGTGGGAGAACAGGTTACAAAACCACAGTGTGTGTGTGAAGCAAGCAGAACAAACACATGTCTTCTCTCTCAGTTCAGACCTCTATCCATTCCCTCCACTTGATAAATAAAAGCCCATTGACCAGCTCATGCACACTCCTACCCCCCTCACAAGTACTCTGGTGATGAACATGGACTTGAAAACAACATACATGGTTCCATTGCCCATCCAAATTGCTATTTCATTCAAATAAAGAATAAATACTGATGTACTGAATATGTGCACACAAAATGGATGGTTTCATGATGTTGTTATGGAGAATTTAGAACTGAATTCAAAGAGTTCTATTGTTTAGAATTGAGATATTTCTCAAGCAGTTGAGGGTTTGAATGTAAACCTTGAGTCACTACAACATGAAAGATCAGAGACTCTTGTTTTTCCTTTTTCTGTTCTTACATCCATGCAATGGAGAAGAAACAGGTATGATCAGAAGCTAGTTAGTAATAGCTAGCTAGCTTAGCAATCATTAGCAATGCTAACATTTAGTTTGAAGAAAGAAAGCAAGAAAGGAAGAATGACAGGCTTGCCGTGTTCTTTAAGAATGACTCCCGAATCTGACTACTTTTAACTCACTTTATTTTATGATTTATCTGTTCAATAAACTGCGGAGCCAAGGAGGGAATGAGTACTAAAATACGCATAGAGATACACCCAGCTTCGTATCCATGGATGCTCTACCTACAGTGTTCTGCCTATATTGTGTCTGTTCTGGGTCTTTATGCATACAGAGGAATGTGCTTTAGAGATATGGAAGCGGTTCTCCCCATTGCACATGGCCTTGGGTGTCTTCTGTTTTAATTGGTTGTGTACAAGTCTACGTCAAAGGCCACACTATATGTCTGCAGAACACCCGTGTTATTCCGCGGGATCACGTGTATAATCTTTTACTGTCATGGCACATTAATTAGTACATTCTTAACCTAGCACACCTTGCCGCATAGCTTGTCATGATCGGTACATTCATTGTTTTTTTTTTTTTTATATACTTCACAGGCTACCATTGCTAGACATAGACGGACTTGTTGTTATTGCTGTTATTTAGCGTGTTTCCCCCGGTGCGTTGGCCTCCACTAAGCTAAGCGTCCTGAGGTCCTGAGCTCCTCAGCCTGTGTTGTGCTGCTTCAGTGGCAGAGGACGTGGGTGTCCATCAGCTGGAGCGCCTGGTGGAGATGCTCACATCTACCGAGTGCAGGGAGCTCCTCTCGGCCCTGTCACGTCCAGAAGAGAACATCTTTCAGCACCTGAAGCGCCTCCTTCCTGAGAACAACCATCTGGACCTCGAGCCCCGAGTCAGGAGGGACGCTTCCGCTGCAGACGGTACGCCAGGAACAGCATCTCGGTTCATGGGGTTAATAAAGGAAGATGACGCGTTCTCTCCACAGAGGGCGTGAATGCATCATGGTAGCATGTTTCACTTCACCAGACATGCTACCAGAACCTGAGCAGATACTCACTAATGACTGGAAGTAAAAGTACGGGATTGTTCTATAATAACAATATAGACAGCTGTATTTGTAGCATTCGCGCCATCATTGTGCTGTACTTTGAATAGTTTCTATGCTTTGGCTATATTTACCCTCTGCTATCCTCGTAGTCTTTTACTAAAAATAGCTTAAGCTATATCTTAAGTTATGTATATATATATATATACATATATATATATATATATATATATATATATATATATATATATACACAACTTATGCTAATCCCTTGTCATAATCTTTCTATTGTATTAGTTTTTTATATATACTGCTACTTTTACTTTTGACTTCCATTGATACCAATATTTTCCATTGGCATAATTGATCAAACCCAAAGCAGGTTTTCCTCTTGCTATATCAGAGTTGTTTGTGTCGTTGTTCTTTCGACCTTGCCAAACTTTTCCTGGGTATGCTGACTGCTTATTACACTCCCATACCAACGACAAAGTGACTGTGATTGTGGGGAAAACTCATTCCTCCCCAAAGTTATTTTTCAGCACTTCTTGCACCTCCAAAACGTTGCTACTTTCCGAAATACTTGCAGATGACAGCAACGCAAACACCGTGCATGATCAGTTCAGAAAGAAACGGTGGGCCTGACTGATTTCTCTCTGCATTCCCCTTCTCCACGGCGTCTCTTACATAATGGAAGGTTGGGTGACCGGACGGAAACCACGCCAGACAGAGAAAAAAAAAAATCGAAATCAAAAGTTTGTCTGCAAAGGAGTACTTTGGTCTCTGCCAGACGAAATAAAATGCATTTCTTTTGAGGCGTGCTGACGGCTTCAGAGGGGCTGGAGGTGGAGGGGCCGCCCGGCGCTGCCTCCTCGTCAGGCTGAGAGTGCGGACGCTCCCTGGCAGGTGGATAGTGGTCCTCCTTGACACCCGTATGCCGTGTGTGTGTTCACCAGACAGGGAGGCTGAGTGCAGGACAGCGCTGACAGACTGGCTGCTGAGGAACGGGGAGCAGATCTACTACGACAGGCTGTCCCGCGCCCTGCAGCACATCGGCCGGTCAGACATTGCCGTGGGTGAGGAACAAACGCACGCGATTGGAGAGGGAAAGAGGGAGAGAGGGGGAGAGAGAGAGAGAGGGGGAGAGAGAGAGAGAGAGGGAGAGAGAGAGAGAGGGGAGAAAACGATGTGACGATGGTACAAATGAGAATAGGGAGAGAGACAAATTAGGAAGCACAAAGTTAATGTTAAGTTAATGACTTTCACACAAAGTAGTTAAGGTTTTTCTTCCCCGCACTGCCAACATTGTTGGTTTCACACAGTACTAATAAACTTTCCATGTACAATTCTGTGTTGCTGATTACAGCGAAATCTCAGGGGCCGACCACACAGCAAGAGCATGAATAGAGTCCCTCGATGACAAGCAAACTGGAACAAAGCTTCCATGGGGTATACTGTTGTGCACACGTGAATGTGTGTGTGTGTGTGTGTGTGTGTGTGTGTGTGTGCCTAGGTCTGTGTGTGTGTGTGTGTATGTGTGTGTACATGTGTGTGTGCGTGTGTGCGTTATGAAAATGGGTTTATTCCAGTCAACAGGACCTATTCAACACTTTTCAACAACGTCTTGTAATTGCTTCATTACTCGAAGATCTGTTTTAATTGGATCTTCCAATGTGGCATCTTTTGCACAATGCTCACTCCACGCCATGCGGCGTGCGGCGAGATGGCGGCGGCGGCGGCGGCGGTCCACCGCAGCGAGGAAAACTCTCGCACAGCCGAGTGGCTGAAGATAGCGGGGAGGTGTAAATGATCAGACAGAGAGGACTCGCGGAGGAGCTGACACTAGCCAGCGAACAAACCATCTGCTGCTTTCATCGCACGAGTCTTGGGGGGGGGGAGGGTGATGAGGGGGGGAGATGGCGAAGAGGGGAGGGAAAGAATTTAGAGGAGATGCTGCGATGGGCAGACTTGAATTATAAGATGGGAGTTAGACGAAAGGAGTCGACAGAAGAAAAAAAAAAAAAGAAGCTACTACCCCCCGCTCGGATCAAAAGGATGCGTCGTTTCTTTTTTTTCTGCCTTCAGATTCAGCAATTAGCGTGCGACTCACCGCACGGAGGCGTGCGTGTAAACACGAGCTTCGGCACTTCTGCTCACCAACGGAGCGGCTCTTCTGATGACACGAGCCCGTCTTTAAGAGAGGAGGGTTAGATTGCAGGCCGTTGGCCTCTCGTAAATGCTCACGTTTATGCTCATCACTTGATCTCAGTCGCCTTGGGAAAATGGACACGTTACGAAAAAAACATTGAATGCTAATATTCAGTACGAGTCTATTAAACTGAGTGATACTGAGTTCGAAAATCCTTTGGTCTTTTTGCAAATATTTTTTTCCACGTCTAATTCAAATGACTTTCGGTTATTTGCAGTTGTATTTTATCTATTCGATTCCGTGTTCATTTTGATCTGACTTTAAAAAAGTTGCTTCACTCACGCCACACAAAACAATGAGTCCGAGCGCTGTGTGTGTGTTTTTTGGTGTCCAGAGGTGGGGAAGAACATCAACCAGGACAAGTCCATGAGTCTGCAGCGCTACGTCGAGGACTACCACCGGCACGCCAGCCGGTTGGAGACACGGCCCGCCCGCCCCAGGAGAAACCGCCGGCCGCGGACAGACCGCCGGCCGCGGAGAGACCAGAGGAAACCAGCCGGGGAGGGTGAGGTCTCCCCGCCCCCCCCCCTGTCTGTCACATGACACGCTCTCACGGCGAGCCTCTCTCGCGCACACTGTCACTTCTGTCGCTGACAACCCCTCAGGGAGCGGCTGCCCGGGAGGCAGGCGACATCTGTTAGTGACGCGTCGCGAGCCGCGGCGGCGTTACGAGAGAGTGCGCGACGCGCGGGGTAACGTCCCCCCCCCCCCCCACACACACACGAGTAAACGTCCCCACGCCGCCCCGGGAAGACGGCGTCCGCTCGAGTTCAAACTGCGTTCGCTAGGAGCGGTCGCTTGAAGAGAACCGTGTCCGAAAAAAAAGATTTTCTATTAGCGTTTGCCGGAAGCCGTCTAATGACCAGACTGGGCGCGGCTGGTGGAACACACCTAATGTGCCGCAGAAATCGCCTGGTGAGAATCCTCCGAGAGACGCGGCGCAGTTTGTCTTTTGAGTCGTGGCGGCGTGGGAAAGTTCCCTAAATATAGCGCTCCCACATACCCGAGTACTGCAGTACAGAAAGACTTCAGACTGTACCGAGCTGCTGTCCATCACCGCCCAATACACACATAATCATACTAGTTGGCAAGATAATCTCATTAACCAGATATAGCTGCATCTTGAAAACAGTAAACACATTTCACATAACACTTTTGTGAAATGTGAATGTGAAATTGTGGATTGCTCTGTCAGAAGTCTGTTCGATTCCAAAGCATTACATCGTATAACAGGCATTATAAGCTCAGAGGCACATGGGCTGATAGTGATTAAATAATCCTATTATTGACTGCTCGTACTCTGTGTCGAACACAAGTTGTACTTTCTAGAGTGTGGCGTGGAAAAGTCTCAACGAGAGCCTAAATATGTTAGATGTCTTTCTGGGTTGTCCCTCCTGAGACGCTGAATTCCAAATGGCACAGATGCCTTATTTGTTTTTGTCCCCACTGTAGCCCACGATCTACTCTGTGTTTAGATGAGATGCCAGAATAGATTGGTTGGCCGTGGGCATCTCTCCAACTCATTACTGCTAAACTTCAGCACCCTAACCATACAAGGCTATTTGTTCCCTGGACGCCCGCAAACTCAAAAATGTAATTATCACCTGTCATTCACACACAACACACCTCCTCCTGGGAACTTTACCCAAGCTACAACTTCAAGTGAAGAAGGAGTGACGAAGACAGGTGGCTCCTCTGATCAGGGAGATGCCCTCCCACGGTGACTTTATAGTGACTTCAGAGTATTTGTATGCGTGTCTTAAGTGTTTCTGTGTGTGTGTGTGTGTGTGTGTGTGTGTGTGTGTGTGTGTGTGTGTGTGTGTGTGTGTGTGTGTGTGTGTGTGTGTGTGTGTGCGTGCGTGCGTGCGTGCGTGCGTGCGTGCGTGCGTGCGTGCGTGCCTGCCTGCCTTCGTGTGTGTGTGTTAGTCAGGGCCCTGACATGGCGGGACCTGGACCTGGTTCTGGAGCGGGCTCCGGTCCTCCTGCACCACAGCAGGGGGGTGCTTGACGAAGCGTGGCCGCTGCTCTACGGCCTGCTGCTAGGCACGGGCGGCACCTTCCTCCTGACCGTCCTCCTCCTCCGCCTGGCCCGCGGCTCCGGAGGGGGGCTGGCGTAGAGGACAACCCGGGCTGCAGGGGGGGGGCGCGGGGAGACGCACTGTCCGGGCGGCCAGCTGGTGCCAGATCAGCAGAGGACACATGTGACCCAACAGAGGCCAATTAGGGAGTGTTGATTGCCATAGTGTAATTATTAAACCAAGCCATTCCTGAAAACGTCCCTCTTGTGTTAGTTATGAAATGCCTCGGTGGCCTACCACACTTGATTAAAAAAAACACTGACGTGATCTACATTGGAACACGAGTCCATCGTCTTGCTCGTCAATGGAAACCGGTTTGTCCGTTCCGATTTCAAAACGCGCCGCCAATCGCAGCTTCAACAAGACCGCGCGGGGGAATCACCTTCGGACGAGGTAATTATGCACACTGTGCATTGGCTGGGCCGCCCGCAGCCACCTTGTTGCCAGCGGTGGTTGGAGATGACTGGGTGGTAGGTGACAGATGCGCCGGTAAGCCAACCCCCACTCACACCAAAGGGCCTTACGGTGTCCCTGTGATACCGATGCCACTTTCCATTTCCCCCGCAAGTGAAGAGTGTGTGCCCGTCTGGCGTGGAAGAACAACTAATTATCCAGGCTGGCATCCTCCACCCCCCCCTGCCCACCACCAAACCAAAGCCTGCCGATCGCCCCACAGGCAATCCAAAAGACTAATAACAATAACAACGCTAGCAGACAATAGGACACTCTTGGCTGTGATGCGCAGACTTGGGCAATGGTGATCGAATCCAAATGGGAAAAAAAAAAAGATGGAGGATTACTTTCGCAGGTATGAAGTAGCCAGGGTTTGCTGGCAAGCAGAAACGACTTTGCGTATGAAAATATCTCGTGGAAATACCAGGATTGACACAGAGGCTACATCCATTTTGAAATAGTCAAGCTATGTTAAGAACGGTGGGATTTATGAAGGGAATGGCAACGCTTCTTGGAACATTGTTATACACTTTCCTGCTTGGCCAATCACCGAATAGCATAGAGAACCTTAATGTCTATGGGTTTTCTTTCTTTCACTTATATTGACTATAACTCTAATAATTCTATATGGCCAATTGTGTTTCAGCATGCATAGCAAATACATTATTATGAGGTACTAAAACAGCGATTAGACCTTTCTTTTTTTTGTTATTTCTACAGAAATAGATTACAGTTCTGAACACAAAGCAGGGAAATGCTCATGCATCACGGCAAGGCTCTAGTCATTTAATGTCAACATAAATGTTAAATATTCCAACACGAGGTGCACGACTGCATCTAATACGACTGACAGGAACATTATTAATATTACCGAGAAGTGCCACGTCGTGCAGAGATGCTCATGAAACGGTTGTTTGTTTGTTTTTCTGGTCACTGTGACGGCCGCGTTCGTGTCGTGCCAACTCTCTCCGTGACCAAACTTTCCTCCTTCACTTCTTCTCCCCGCCAGCTGTTTGCATCGCGCCAGGTGCCGACGGTGACAGGATCACCTGCTGTGGGCTCACCTGTATACCTGTAAGCAGCGGAGAGGAAAGCCAGAGCATCGCATGCCTGAATGAGTCACGGAAGGGAAACAACACGCCGCATGGGGCTCGCATCACCGCAAAGTGACACATTCTGAAAAGAAGAAGAAAAAACTAGCCTCGTGAGAGCGTCCAGATATTTACGTTTGCGCATAGCAATGACGATCAGGAGATCATCCGCAGAGAAACAAAACGTCAACTCGCGAGATCGAGAGGGTCTCACGAGGCTAAAAAAACACGCGAGATGCTATTTTTACAGTCTATATGGCTGCTTCCCTGAAAGATATTTGGGCTTGTAGAAGAAATAAACTGTAGTATAGCTTAACAGCTAGCAGTGTGGCATAACTTTTTAACGATATAGAATGTACCAGATTTTTCGTTCTTTCTTTCTTTCTTTGACTAGCTGAAGCCGAACGTGCCAACTTTCATTTTAAACTATGCCAATCTCATGGAATAGGTATTGGGCAGTTTTTTTTAAGTGTCATTTTAATACAAATAAAAAAAGAACAAAATCTTGACATGAAATTGACATTTACATCCCAGTGGTTGGAGCAGCATGAGGTGTCACTATTCGAGCACATCACTGTTATATTTATTTTAAAGCCTGTTTTTTTCTGCTTGTCATGGATTCTGTTGTCCGTCTAGCCTACAATAGTTCGTAGAGCGGATTCTCTGAGGAGGGCACATCTGTCAATTGTGATTGGCTTGGCCCAGCATCAGGAGTCAAGTGCCCTGTCTGGATAAAAATGTAGATGGGAGGAAGGAAGCCATGCGTGCCGAGACGCCGCACCACGGCGGGATTGTGTCCTTGATGCGGCGGCGGCCGAGCGTTCTGCACCGCGGCCTCTGGGGTGTGCTCAGCGTCACTAAAGGCTTTGACTGCACCTCCCTCGCTCCTATTTGCATCTCCATTCATCCGTGGAGGTGCCGCAGTCCCCCCACACACACAGCCATCACTCTCCCTTTGCTCAATATATTCGGATCACACAAGCAACAAGATCACAACACCGGCTCTTTTAAAGTCACATTGGTCTACTCTTTTCTTCTTCTGAAAGCGCATTGGCTCCAGCACTCACAACTTCGTTTACATGGTTACCTCAGGTGGACTGTAACATTTGAATCTCCCAAAGTTTTGTTTCCCGATGAGAGGTTTTTGCGGGCGTTCAGGTGATGCCACAGTGCCACCCTGTGGCAACAAAAGGAAATCGCAGGAGCAAATGTACGAATCGATTGTTTTTGTAGCCGTCATTTTACTGTGGCAAGTTCCTGGAACACAAAAAGCAGGATAAATGAATGTGGCTATTGCTAAAGTAGAAAATTACAGTATATTGTATTCTTCCACGTCTGAAAACAGATGTGGGGTAACAGTTGCTTTGAAAAGCTTTACAGATACAGCAAAGTAATCTTCAAAGGAATATGAGGTATGAATGATGCTAACAAGCAGTCCATGCAGCCAGACATCTGTGTGCAGATACCAGTTCCAATCTGTCATCAGTCAGTGTAGCTGTCTCTGTAATTGGAATATGCTGTGTGTGAATTACACATTTATAATGCTTCAAACCAGATGTGCAGTGTCTAAAGTAGCCTGCTTTTTTATAAAGGCTACATCATGTCAGAGCCAGTGCAATTATATGGGTAACTGGTCGAAACTGCCATGCTGTCACAATATAGTTGATAATTATGGATGGTTGTGGATGAGTAAATACATTTTGTCACTTTGGAAGGATGCATCAATACCTTGTTTGGACACATTCATGAGAAATAATTGCACACGGAAAAATGTTGGCACTGCACTATAGATTTTCTTTACCTGAAGAGCCTTACAATATCACTGTAATTATTTTTCAAAAACCGATATAGCTATAGGCCTACTTTCAACTGTCTGTATTTTCATTTGTAGATATATACTTGTAAAACGCAGCAGCATTCAGCAATCCTGCTGATTAAAGGTCAGAGGCAGATGCAGAAATGCATCACAAATGACTGTAATCTGTAGGCCTAATTCATACATGCTAACTTGCTAACTCGCTGAGCTCTAACTCGCTGAGAACTCCCCTTGGCTGTCAGTATTTTATGTATTCTAACTCACTGGCAGTCAGTATTATATATTGTAACTCACTGGTTGTCAGTATTTTATATGTGCTAACTCACTGGCCGTCAGTATTTTATATATTCTAACTCACTGGCTGTCAGTATTTTATATATTCTAACTCATTGGCTGTCAGTATTATATATATATGCACTATCTAATTGGACATCAGTAGCTAACCCTAAGGAACAGGCCAAACCTTTTACAAGTGTATGAATAATGTAGTAGGGAAAAGAATATACCAAGATACCCAAAACTGTAAATGCACTGTCAAGTTAGTGACAGTGGATTTACAATAGAATGCATTGAATCTGCATATACCATACTCCAAAGTGATGCAAAGACCGGTCCTTGCTGCCAAAGTGCATTGATTTCTTCACTTTTACTACATCCACAATATGGAAATGTCATACACACACACACACACACACACACTTTTGGCTGTTGTTACCACTGCACACACAGAATATATTACATTATGCCCCCCCCCCTCCTCCCTCCCAAACCACCGACACTGGGCTACCGAATCATCACGCATGAGTTATAACAGTGATGAAGCAATCATGCAAACGGTATTGAATTAGGGCCCTGTAATAACGTAACAAGCAGCTGTGGTGCAGTGTTGATGCGGGGCATTACAGAATTCACCCCCGTGATGCCACAGAGTTCTAATGAGTGCCTTTAGCATCTTACCGCACACCGTGTTGTCTGCTCTCATTTCCTTGTTAAGGCTGAGTATCGCCTGATGGTGGTGGTGGGGGGTAGGGCTACTATATGTATTCAACAGACTGGCTTCTTGATCTGGTTACATATGTGGATGATATGATGTCACATTAGTCATTCGGTCTATTCCTCTTTTAGATTGTCAGATAGGATCTAAGGGATGGGGACTTGTGAGTGGTCCCATGAGGTATTATTGCTGCTGATTATTCCAAGTAGGTCAAAGATGCATAGCCTACGAGGAATAAAATACTTCGTCAATGGGAGCAAAGAACAAGTAAATTCTGAAACAAAAAGTAAATAAACTAAAAGTAAACTAGCAACTTTAACATTTACCTACTAGTATTTACTTCGATCAAAGAAACGCATTCATTCTGGAACTAAAAGTAAATAAATAAACTATCTATGGTAAAGTTCCTAATTTACCATTTAGATTATATACGTTTAATTCCAAAATGAATACGATTTTTGGATCGCAAGGCTGGAAAATAAATAGCCTACTGGCTGTTTATTTCCAGACTTGCGATCGTAGTTTAATTGTTTGGGTGAATAATTAACCATGTGTCTGCGTGAAGCAGGCTCAATAATTGTAATTAATCACAAGAGATTGCTCCATTCTCGGTGATTCTATTGCCATCGGTGTTGGGGAAGTGAAACAATAGGCAACATTAATTCCCGTCAGCTATCAGCGGTCAGATGCCCCGAACTGCTCCGTAAATAGGCTAAATCCTTTCCAGAGGCGCCACTTTTTCGCTGAAACGGCACAATCAAGATTTATGATGCCCAACTGGTCCGTTAATGAAGCAGAATATATCCCCCAACACGGGCTTATGAATCACTTGTGTGCAAAGTCACAATTTGCTGCTTCATCAATGTCAAACAGCTGTTTATTACATTTCCAGAAGTGGTGGTGGATGGTGGGTGATGGTGGGGGGGGGGGGGGGGGGGGTGCTCCGTCATCTTTGGCGTGGAAGATTAATTTCTAACAAGCCACGCATGCCCGTTTTGGCAGCCGCGGTGTAATTGGAATGGTTATTCACGTTGTTCAAATGTGAATGTTTGGAAAGGGTCACGGCCGAGTATTTTCTTAGGGAGGGCTCTCTCGGTAAAAAGGCCGCCGCTACCAGATCTGGGGTCCCATGATGACACAACACGAGGTATCCCCCGCAGACACCACGGAATTAGTCTCAAAAGCGAGAAAAGAAAACTAACGTGCGTCTGAACAAGGCTAATGCATAAATCTTTCTGTCGCTCGTTTCCAACTGGGACCTCGTTAATTAAACCATTATGGTCAATGAACGTGCAATGAGTGCCAAATTAATTTCTCGCCGAACTTCAAATTACAGGGATTGAAAACTTGAACAGTTCATTATAGACAGCGCAGTCTCATTTGAAAGTAGATTTGGCAAGAATAATGTAATTATTCAATGGGATTGTCGTTTAACTTCTAGAAAGGAAAGGTTATGGCATGAGAGGTTCTTTTTCAAGGATAGAAAATGACAAAGAAAAAAACGAATGTGTGTGTTCCACAGATTCGTTTTCTACTGGCGTGTCACGGTTCAGGGATAATTGCATCAACAAGTGACTGCCGGGCAAAGTGAATGCAGTATAAAGAGACGCCACGGCCGTCTGAAGTTCAGAGGAGCAATGGGAACGGAAATCAACAAACTGCCGATTTGAAAGTCAAAACAAGTGAAAACAGATTAGAGCGACGCCGCCAGACTTGATGCCAGGGTTTTCATTTAATTTCTCACCCAGCCCTGAACGCTGATTGCACAAGGACAATCCACCCCCCCATGTCAAGAGACACAGGGACGACAGCTCCCCTCATGGCTGGTACCAGGTGTCGGACGAGTGAGCGAAGGGAGAATAGAGTGGGAGGGAGGGGAAGAGAGGAAGAGAGAGACAGAGAGAGAGAGAGAGAGATGGAGATCACAGAGAGGCAAGGCCTACCAAATGAAAGCTGATTGCTGTAGAAGCCTTGTAATCACTTGTGGTGCCAATTTGCTTTTGGGGAAGGAAGGGAAAAAAGAGGTGGAGAGCAGTGAACCAGGTGCAGGCCAAAATATCTTAGGAAGGAGTTGTTAATAGCTTCATAAATGCATTCATACGTCCTCCTCGGCATACCAATATTATCACCTGCCAGCTGCTAACGCTTGGCACCAGAGGCCTTTGAGCACCTGCTTCATCTAATTCAGACCTGCTTACTCAATGCCAGACCTGCTCCATCTAACCCAGACCTGCTCCACCTCAACAGACCTGTTCATTTAACCCAGACCTGCTCCACCTCACCCAGACCTGTTAATCTATCTCAGACCTGTTCATATCTAACCCAGACCCGTTCATCTAACCCAGACCTGCTCCACCTAACCTAGACCTGTTCATCTATCCCAGAACTGTTCATATCTAACCGAGACCCGTTCATCTAACCCAGACCTGCTCCACCTAACCTAGACCTGTTAATCTATCCCAGAACTGTTCATATCTAACCCAGACCCGTTCATCTAACCCAGACCTGCTCCACCTAACCCAGACTTGCTCCTGCGGCCATTGCTGATGAGTCAGATTCTGTTGTGGTGGCTTTATTCTTGATTCTTCACTCGGTTCGAGGTGAACAGAAAACACAATGGTCTCCCAGCTTCATGAGGATATTTTTAGTCTTGTTCTGTAACAAACCGAGGGGTTGCAGCAGAGCAGCGCTACGGCACGTGAAGTTGCTGATGCCACGCGTTCTACGCCCTCCTTCCTTCCCCGAGACGGTCGGTCTGCCCACCAGGGAACGCTCAGCAGACTGCTGGTCCAGCATCTCACAGCTGTGGCCCAGCGCACTTCTCTGTTAATTACAGGAGCGCTCGCTCTTCCTCTCTCTCTTTCTGTGTGTGTGTATGTGTGTGTGTGCATGTGCGTGTGCGTGTGTGCGTGTCTGCATGTGTGTATGTGTGTGTGTGTGTGTGTGTGTGTGTGTGTGTGTGTCTGTGTGTGTGTGTGTGTGTGTGTGTGTGTGTTTGTGTGTGTGCGCGTGTCTGCATGTGTGTGTGTGTGTGTGTGTGTGTGTGTGTGCGTGCGTGCCTGCGTGCGTGCGTGCGTGCGTGCGTGCGTGCGTGCGTGTGTGCGTGCGTGTGTGTGAATCCGCCCGGTCAGCAGGTTCACTCAGTAGTTAGTGTAAAGCGGTGGGTCATATTTGCCTTATTGCTCCAGGCGACAGATTATGAGTCAATATTCTGTTGTCTGGGATTTATAATTTCTGGGTTGCCCCATCAGTGGAAAGAAGCACTGCTTACGACAGCAAAATATACAACTTTGTATCACCTATTGCATGTTGTTGTTGAGTGAAAGTACACAAGTTTAGAATGTGGGCATATTCAAAACATGTTATAATGATTACAAGGACAACAGACGGATGGGAAACCTTCAGCAGATTTAATACTCAATCACATTTCTTCAACTCCGTGTTCGCGCAGCACAGGCTCAAAACATTTCCTGCGGAGGAGCAAATGAGTTTTTAGACACCCGGTGCATCTGTTGTGTCAGGCTGCATTAGAAGGATACCAGTTGGATACCAGATTGCAGAGCGTGACTGAACATACCTGTTCAAGATCCTTGTCATCGTCCGCACTGAAGGCGAGTTCCCGTCTCTCCCGCTCCTCCTGCATTGAGCACAGAGAAGAACCCGTTCAGGTGCACGCCGCCCGCCATGCATTCAGACACGCCGGGAGCAGACGAGTCGTACGAAGGCCTCGTTTCAGATCACTGGCTGTGTTCCAATTGGTCCACTTGGTGCCATTGATAGTCCACTAATTAGGCCGGTTGAGTGTACCAAGTTTGAGTGTACAAATCTGGCCCTCTATATAGTATAGTGCACTTAATACCCATAATGCACCGTAAATAATTGTACAAATGATACATACTTCCATACTTCCATATGTACATACGTCTATGTTTTTATCTTATCTGTTGTAAAATTGTACGTTTACTTTTAGTATTAGGAAATGTCTTGTCTTGTCTGTTGTGCCTGCAACCTTTATCTGTTTCACCGTGGGAGAGTGAGAAACTCTGTGCCTCTCGATTCCTTTGTATGTCTTGACATGTGAAGCAATTGACATTAAAGCTACTTTCACCTTTGAACTTAACACGGATTGCGTTATCATCCTATAGAGACGGTCGGGCACATTATGTGTTTGTTGTCCTTATGCACACGAGCCGTCCCAGGGCGGAGAACGCCTGTCTGCCTGTTCCTGCAGCAGTGTCTCGCTGATGGACTTCACCGTATGTGCACTACTTGGAATAGCGTGAACAACAGAGCCGGTGGGCCAAACGGAGAGGCGCCGGTGTCTCTGAGCAGACAGGCGTTAGACAGACAGCGGCGAAGCGGCGCCTGCCTTGGAGATGGCGGCCGCGCTCCCGGCGGACGCGTGCTGCGCGTGGAGCACGGCGTCGTGGACGCTGACGAAGAGCTGAGTCCGAGAGACGCCGCCCTCGCCGTCGAACGCCCCGCCCACCTCCAGCTCCTGGTACACCTGGGCTGTAAAACCAGCAGCGGCGATGTCGTTACGTTTCGCTGACTCTTTCAGAGCCATTCTGACGCTGGCCGATATGCTGCCGCGCAGTCGCATGAACACAACAGAACACTGGCGGGACGAGAGCACAGACAACTGAAAACATTACATTGTGAATGTTATGACGGTCACGCCATAACTTGGAAATGCCTTTTCAAGTGTTGTTTTGTACTTGATTTTACCTTGAACGCCCGCCAGGAGCAGTTTAATTCCCAGCATCTCGTAGCTCGAGTTCATCTGGGTGTAGAGACAATCAATCAATCAATAACCACCTCACCACCCCCAACCACATGTAGCACACACTCTGATTTCCTGTGTGGGATTCCTAAAGCTCCCGTCATATCTCATGGTGATCACACACACACACACACACACACACACACACACACACACGCGGGGCTGACCTTGGTGAGCACTTTGACCCCGTTGAGGTCCACAAAGCAGACGCCGGCGAGGTCCAGGATGAGGGTGTGGAAGGGCATGGGCTGGGAGTCCAGGGTCGGGGGGCCGTCAGGGGGCCCGCCGGGCATCTGCTCCTCCGGCCCACCGTCGTTGAAGTGGAAGTTGATGTAGCTGGTGGTGGGGGAGCTGTCGCTTTTGGGGTCGAAGTCGTTCTGCAGCTCGAGCTGTGAGATTGTCTTTGGTAGAAGATGCATGGAAAGATGAAAAGATAGGAGGTCTCATTAATAAGGTATATATGCTCGGCACTCTCTCTCTCTCTCTCTCTCTCTCTCTCTCTCTCTCTCTCTCTCTCTCTCTCTCTCTCTCTCTCTCTCTCTCTCTCTCTCTCTCTCTCTCTCTCTCTCTCTCTCTCTCTCTCTCTCTCTCTCTCTCTCTCTCTCTCTCTCTCTCTCTCTCTCTCTCTCTCTCTCTCTCTCACACTGCTCAGGGTGTCAAATGGTTTCAGGGAATATAAACAATATAAATATTACACATGAAATGGAAACTCGTGGCAGGTTAGAGTCTACGCGCACGTCAATGCTTCAAGATTCAATTATTTTTCAGAAACCCATCGCGCCGAGCTTCAATCGCTTGAGGATATCCTGTGCCAATACCCAGCACCACAGCCAGGCATGTCTGTGTGCTAACATATGCTCCTTCAGCGGCTAGCAGGCCCCCCACCTGTGTCTTCATGGTGACCAAACTACTGGGCTTCCTGCGTCTCGACTCCTTCTCCTTCTTATCCTCCTTCTCCTTTTCCTTCTGTTCTTTCTTCAAGAACTTCCTCCTGGCCAGGATAAGCTTGCCCGGGTCCAGACTGGTCTACAAGTAAATGTTTGCAGGTAAACACGCACACACCCGCACAACACACACCCAGCTTGTTGACCTTGATTGGCAGTGAAACGAGGCCGTTTGTTCGCAGTACCTTCTTGATGACCTTCTGCCGAAATATCTCAGCGTTCGCAAAGTAAATGGGAGCGCAGTAGTTGACTATTTTCACACCCTTCACCGGCACCACCTGTGCAGGAGGAGCCAGATGGCAGAACATCACGAGTTGCATGTTCATTTTAAAAAGTATAAAGTATGCGTATCAGCTTGGCTGTGTGTGTGTGTGTGTGTGTGTGTGTGTGTGTGTGTGTGTGTGTGTGTGTGCGTCCGTGTGCCTGATTGCTTGTGTGTGTATGTGCATGTGAATATGTATATGTATGTGAATGCGTATGTGTGGGTTGGTGTGTGCGTGCCCGTGCGTGCGCATGGAAAGAGTCAATACCTTACTGTAAACTTTAGGATTTCTATAGATATCTGTATCCATCATTTGTTCAATTGCGGAACCATTTCGGCTACGAGGGAGAAGAAAAGTGCATGAGAATGGAAAGGACATGGAAAGGACAAAGTCTTTAGAGTAGCGAGTGTGTTGAGGACGAGGCTCCGGGTCCTCACTCACAACTGTGTTTTGAACACCACCACCAGTATGGAGAAGCTCACTCCGATGGCGACTCCATACGGCAAGCTGAGGAAGAAGGTAGCCAGGAAGGACACCACCCACACACACTGGAGGAGGAACACAGGACACCGCCGGGGAAACAATGAGAGACGTGACTTTTTGCATGACAGTGCCGTGGCGTTTGCGCGATGCACGGCCGAGGCTTACGCAATCCAATCTGCTCTTCTTCCACAGGTAATACGGGTCAGAGAGCTGCAGCAAAGTGTTCTTCAAGTTGACCGCAATCAGCGCTCCGAGCACCGACTGCAATAAACGGTAGACACACGCGTCACATTGATGAAATGTTTGCGGCGCCGTTTGATTCAATATTTCCCATAATGCTGCTGTGCCGCTACATACTTTGGGCAGGGGTTTCAGATAGACGCCCAGGGCCACCATGGTGATCATCACCACCAGCATCACACACAGACTGGCAAACTGTGGGGTGGAGAAGAAGGGGGCATTTAGCAGACGCTTTTGTCCACAGCGACTTACAATCAGTACATTTGTGAGGGTTCGACATGTGGACAGTTGGAGGAGGAGGGGGGATCAAGGGGATCGAACCGCCGACCCTACGGTTAGTGGACGACCCGCTCTGTCCACCCGCTCTACCCCACTGAGCTACTGCCGCCCTTAAGAAGCAGCAGAGAGGTATGTGGCAGGTGATGTCGGGACCTAGGTTGCCTCTGTGGCGTGTGTCCTGTTTAGCGGTGCAGCTCAGGAGCCCACCCACCTGGGACTTCCCCCCGGCGTTGTCCACGGCCAGGGTCACGGAGAGGGCACAGCAGATGACGTGGATCTTGAAGAACGACCCGAAGAAATTACTGCACCCAAGAGCCAACATCTCCTGTAAGGGGACATACATAATGATAGCATGACGGAATGATAACATGATGAACTGATATTCGGAATCTAGGACATGATACAATTGGATGACAAACTGATGAGCTATGATGATGGAATCATAACATGATAAAATGGTATAATTCATGACAGAGGACCAGCAGTTAGAGATGCTGCCACATCCCTGAAGGTACAACAATAGAAGTGGTTTTCCACCCAGTGTACTCCACCTGGTTGGGGTCCACATCGTAGCCGTGCTTGGCTGCCAGGGTCCTGCCCATGGCCAGGTTGATGACGTATCCCACGATCGCCAGGGAGAACGCAGTGCTCAGCATGTCCTCCCATTCACACACCGCTGGCAGGATGGGCGCCGGAAACCTAGCAGACAAAAGCCCGGGGCTTAATGAGACAGACATGATGAAATGCACATTAAGAGCAACTTCGTCAGGCCAACGTATGTACGGAGGCAGCAGCGGTGGCTGGCTTTACCCCAGAGGAATTTCCCCCACTATGTTCATCTTATAATTCTCAGGCAGGTCCAAAAGGCCAGATATGGCCGTGGCCACCACCACCTACGCAGGCAGAAACACACACAGACCCAACTCTCAAGAAAGATCCAGAAACACTGACACGTTGGCTTTGGAGGTTACTATCCTATACAGAAATGTTCACCATATGTACCACGTGTATGTGTGTACATGCAAAGCTGCAATCCACGCAGAAACAGCAACACAAAGTGAGCTCCTTACTATGATGATCTCCATGGGGATGGGGAAGGGCAGCTTGTGGCGGTAGCGTGCTCCCAGCTCCTTGGACACAATGAGGACGGCGCTGCTGACCAGGGCGAAGAGCAGCGAGGCTACGTTGGTCTCGGGGAGGCCGCCTACGATGTCTACCAGGGTCTGGTGGAACACAGTGAAACACAGACAGCGCGCTCATCACGACGTCCAGACGGTTACAGCACTGAGGACGGCCCGCAGGAGCCCGCCGCCTGATGGTGAAACAGTACTTACATACACTACGGCCAGCGGCCCGCTGAAGGGCCGCACACTGATCTGAAAGATGTACTTGAGGACCGAGATGAGGATCTGTAATCCCGCGGCCGTCATGAAGCCTCTGATGAAGGACTCCGAGAGATAGATGGCCACGAAGCCAAACTGCATGAAGCCCAGGCCCATCTGCGCATCGGGACGAATGTGGGGACTAGGGTTATTGTTATTGGCATGTTGTAATAACTATCTATCTATCTATCTATCTATCTATCTATCTGCGTCACTATAGATTGAATTCATTAGTACTCAATTACTACCTTTTTTATAGTGTACCTATGTGCTCTCTCTCTCTCTCTCTCTCTCTCTCTCTCTCTCTCTCTCTCTCTCTCTCTCTCTCTCTCTCTCTCTCTCTCTCTCTCTCTCTCTCTCTCTCTCTCTCTCTCTCTCTCTCTCTCTCTCTCTCTCTCTCTCTCTCTCTCTCTCTCTCTCTCTCTCTCTCTCTCTCTATCTCTCTCTCTAGGCCTATTTGATGGCGTTCTTCCAGGAGGTGAAGGGGAAGTGACCCATCACCTGTATGATGGCGGTAAGGCAGGCGAGGGTTCCAGAGATTCCCAGGCGGGCGTCATTCATCGCGTCGGTGTCCACGACGGTGGCGTTGAGCGTGGCGTTGTAGTGACTGAACTGAGCCTCGGGGGCCAGCCGCAGACACACCATTCCCACCATGATGCTGAGCACAGCGAAGGTACCTGGACACACGGCGACACGGTGATCCTTGTGTGGGGAAGACCCGACCAGTGGTGAGGGCCACCCAGGGGCCAGGGTTCACGAGAAACGAATCGCTGGTCCTTTGAGAATATACAACCAGTGGTGAGGGCCACCCAGGGGCCAGGGTTCACGAGAAACGAATCGCTGGTCCTTTGAGAATATACAACCAGTGGTGAGGGCCACCCAGGGGCCAGGGTTCACGAGAAACGAATCCCTGGTCCTTTGAGAATATACAACCAGTGGTGAGGGCCACCCAGGGGCCAGGGTTCACGAGAAACGAATCGCTGGTCCTTTGAGAATATACAACCAGTGGTGAGGGCCACCCAGGGGCCAGGGTTCACGAGAAACGAATCGCTGGTCCTTTGAGAATATACAACCAGTGGTGAGGGCCACCCAGGGGCCAGGGTTCACGAGAAACGAATCGCTGGTCCTTTGAGAATATACAACCAGTGGTGAGGGCCACCCAGGGGCCAAGGGTTCACGAGAAACGAATCGCTGGTCCTTTGAGAATATACAGGGGTGGCGACGAGTCTTCCAGACTTACCTGGGACCATCTGGTGAGCCGTGCCCATGAAGAAGTATGGGATGAGGGGGAAGAAGGAGGAATAGAGGCCGTTGACCGGGGGAAGGCTGGCCAGCAGCGCAAACGCCATGCCTGAGGAGGAGAGGTTAGGACTCAGGTCAGAGGTCACAGAGATGATCGATCCATCCGGCCACCTGCAGTAGTGGGAGAACATTGTGTTGTTTGGCCCTAGCAGCTCACAGCAACCAGGGGACGGTGGGCCGTCGCTCATTTGGACCACTTTCTAACCCACATATCATGTTATACAACTTGTTCTCTGTGAAGCATCTTGAAGATAGACTGGAAGGAAATGCCAAGTGCTTGAACATTTTGGTGCCGATCAGATTCACCTTATAGTGGCTTTCCGCCCGGGAGAGAGACAGAGAGTTAGAGAGAGACAGACCTTGAGGCACCTGTATGGTGCCGGCGCTGACTCCACTGACGACATCCACCAGCAGGTTCTCCTTGACCCGGTACCGGGGCAGCCAGCTCAACACGGGCAGGTGTCTGTACAGCAGACCCTTCAGCCTGGACCCGGAGCACCTGGCACCACCAGAGGAACCCCAGCTCACTCAAAGACATTCAAAGACTACCAAACTCTGTCCTTCCAGACATTACTTTTGTTACATAGTGCATGTTATGCAAAATATATTTGATTAAAAAAAATGGAATATGTAAAAGTGAAGTGATTGATGACAAAGAAAGACATATTTGTATGTATCCATGTGAAGAATCTCATACCTGAAGAGTTTCTTCACTTTCTCTCCAACTGGGAACTGCCGATCCTTTTTGTCAAAATCTTTGTCGAAAACAGCAATGTTATAGGTCTGCCGATCTATCACATAACGGGGCTCATCCTGATCCATGGCTGGCTGCGGCACCTAGGAACAATACGTGTTGATACATCTGACCCAAATGAACTTCCGCTTGACTCCACAGGTGCTTTTAGTGCACACCTTATCTAACCTTGAGCTAGCCAGCAAGTCAGTGGAGCGCTCGGTGTTTGATCGAGTGACCAGTAGCTCACCTACACCACCAACCCATCTCTTCTATGGACTACCTTGTTGTATCTCAAAAAATAGACTATAGATAGGATAGGAAGATATAGATACAAATGTATGACATTTAACAAAGATGAGATCAATAAAGCATGTACAGGTATATGTGCAGGATTAAAGTAGTTAAGGGGGGAAAAGGCATGCAAGGCTTTTGGAGATATTTAAAAGGCCAGATGTGTATGCACAGTAATTAGCTATTGACATGCAATCATTTGTCATAAACAGATTGTTATATGTTACCTCTGACAATAGTGCCACAAAAGTTACCGTATTGCGCTGAACATGAAGATATGAAAAGCTGACCACAGATGTCCCTCATTATAGCAGGTTATGATCAATAAAACTGTTAAACTGTAGAAGTAGTTCAAAGTAAAAAAAAAAAAATAAATAAAAGTAGTTAAAAGTAATGCTGTACCTTATCACGGGAGGACTTCTAGTAGCATGAGGGAGACCTGAGTTTTATTCTGGTTTCAGAAGGCGGCGTTGATTAAACATCTTGACATTTCTGACCTTCTAAACCTTCTGGGTGGAGCTTACCATAAAATGACAAAAAATATTGGTTGAATAAATATACACACTTGTTGCAATAGTCATTTCCTTTTCCCACTAGTGCAAAAGATTAAAAAGACAATCAGAATATGGGCATGTTTTATGGATTTTAATCTCATTCCAACTTCCTTACATTCTTTAAAAATAATAATTATAGGCTTATCTGCTAAGGGCAAAGTATTGGGTTACAAACAATAACTTACAAATACATGTTCAATTTGACAAACACAAACATATTAAATCCAAACAATTAAATGACTTGTTTGCCAATATTGTATAGCGCTAGAGGCAAGCAATACATTACTTTAGTGTGTAGTGGTAATGGGACATTGGGGTCTGTAGATGATGCCACCAGAAAACACGCAGCAATATCATTCAAAATCTAAAGTGCAATTATTTTTCTAATCAAATTGTATTTTTTTTCCTATGGGGAATGTTAAAGTCTTCAAATGAACACAGCGAGCTAATGGAAGTCTCCACCTAGTGGTATAAACAGAAATGACCTGTTAAACGACGCAAGCCGTCCTTCCTCAGGCTTCCCTTCTATGCTGCTGCATTAAAGAAAAGAGCTGCTGCATGAACTGAATGAAGCCTGTTTAATGCCTCAGACCTCACTTCAAGCAAAAGATAAATAACATTACAACAAACAAATTTTAAATTCATTTTCCCACGATGAATCCTCATCTAAAATGACTAGGCCAGTATAATTTCATATATGTCTTTGTCCTGCTTACAAGTATCGTCAATGGGCTACAAACAGATAGGCAAACAGACTAAATAAACATATCAGGAAAGCAATTTTAAAAAGCTATGTATATACCGGTAGTCTTCACCATTAAATATGTTTGCCAAGTGACCTTTTGGTAGATTTGGCTAGTCTACTGCCTTGGCAATTGGTTAAGTTGTTTTTTCAGAAAAATAACCACCATCACTAGTAGGACAATTTGTGTAGAGGGTAAAACATGGTCACCTTCAGATGTTACACTGGGGATGTCAGACAAAGCAATGATGGCAGCCTTAATGTATAAAGTGTTTGATAAAATGACTGGTTCACTTGAGTAGATGATGTTCCAGCACTCCAGCATTTCCTTTAAAAAACCCACCAACAACAATATACACCATTGGTAATTGGGGTTAAAATTATTCTTCCGATGTGCAGGTGGTCCTTTTACAATGAACCTGGAGCACGCCTTCATAAAAAAATACCACACCAGAACCTGTACTTCCCAGCTTAGAAGACCTTGATCCAAAGCACGTGAAAACATGACACAGATACACAAGCCCACATGCGTGTGCACGCGCACACATGCACGAACACACACACACACACACACGCACGCACGCACGCACGCACACACACACACGACTATATCAAGGGGAGAACGGGTTACAAAACCACTGTTTGTGTGTGTGAAGCACGTTGGACAAATGCATGTGGTTGAAAGTCTCAAGACTTCTTTTTTCAAATCCAGCACTATCTGCATTTCCTCCACCTGAAACACAAGCTCTGTGACCAGCTCATGCCAACTCCTGCACCGCCCCCCCAAAAAAATCTCCATCAAAGGTATACTCCAGTGAGTCTGACGATGGTGGTGGACTAGAAGTCGCTGAGGATGCTGATGTCTGCAAACTCCTGGCGGTATCGGTGTGAATACAGAGCCAACAGGAAGGCCCACTTCAGCGTCATGAAGCTCCACACACAGGACAGGTAGAGGCTCTGCGGGTCAGTTACAGCTGTGGGACAAGAGAGACCCATTAGATTACTTTCCATTGCACAGCACGCAAAGAAGTGTTGTATGATAAAAACTTTCGGAGGGATTTGCGTAGGAAATGTTCTGAATTACTTTGCTTCTGCGTGATGGCAACAGTCATGAAAGTAATAAAGGCAACCACGGCGAAAAGGGAGAAGACGACACCGACAAATATGAAGAACTTGAGTCCCTTGAGCCAGGTACGCCAGTAGTCTTGGATGTACATGATGTGTGTCACGAGAGACCACAGTGCCAGCACTCCTGTTGGAATAAACAAGACCACTTTAACTTTGTTGTTGGGTAATACATTCACCACATGGACGACATGCATCATGTTTCAGCTCAGAAGTGTGGGTTGTTGCGACAGTGTTTCAGGGCCGGAGCGTTTGCAATGTGTTTAGTAGAGGATCATATGAAGGTGTGCTTGTGATACTACCTTACTGAATGACGATACATTACTGTGATATAGGTCTCATGAATGGATATGACTGAATCCATATTGACTGCAGGGTTGGGTTCAGACAAGGCTATGTGCAGCAGCAGAGTGTTAGTTACCTGACAGACCTCCCATCGCCGCCGTCCACGGTTGTTTATATGCGATGTTCCAGACGAAAAAGGCCGAAAATCCCACCAACGTGCCAAATGTAGCATATCCTATGCTGATGTACGTCCTGCTCGATCCCATTATGTTACAATGTGTGCAATTGTCCTGACTGTTAGAAACGTAAGCGTGGATTGTAAGATGTTTCGATGTAGTTCTGCCTGGTACACACTAATCTCCTGCCCTATGATGTAATGTCCTGGACGATCGTCGGGAACGGAGAGACGGCCAAGAGAAAACTACTTCACAAGGGAAATTATCTGTATACAACTTCGGTGTTCTTCTTCAACTAACATTTAAAAGCTACATGGTCCTGTAAAGAATCGACAACAGAATGTTCGGTAATCGGCTGAAGAAAAAATAGCACAACAGCAGCCAAAACAAAATAACTTATTCTTCGATTGGTGAATGGAACAATCACAAAGTGCTGCATAGCGCCACTATCTGGTATGGAGTATACATTGGGATTTATTTAACCTCATTAACCAAACACACAACTCATAATACATGTAAGACTGTATATTATTGTAGAAAAAAAACTACAACTATATACATGTTGTAGCTTTTCATCTCTGAACAGCACCTGTTTCATCTACCTGAACAATATTGTACAAAGTAATGCATAATTGTTTTATCAGTTTATTTTGTCCAGATTAGAATATTCACTCTCTCCTTTCCACTGTTCCCCTCAGAAAAAAAAACTATTTGTGTGAGCTTGAGTTGACTGCCGCCCCAACCCCCACCCCAAGTACACACACTGGCTCACAGTTCTATTCACGCGATTACCAAAGACAGTATCTTTGCTATCCTCCTCCTGAAGCCCACAGGCCTGAGTTCCATGACCAATCGGAGAGATACAGGAAACTGTTTCAGTCCAACACTCCCTTGAACTGTACTAAACTCTGAAATCTCTCATTATCGAGCCGATGAGAAATGACAGGAGTAGCAGACAAGCTGGATGTGACAAAACCTCTCGAGGCTGAAGAAACGACATCAGGTAACATGCATAAAAAATAACTATATATGTATCAAGTATCTTCGCTGATTAAAAACAACAACTTTGGTGTCCATTGTGTAATGGCAGGAAATACATTGCCTCTGTTTTAAATGTTGTGAGTCTAAGTTTAGTGTAATGTCTATTTTGTAAATGCCACTTTGGACATTTGTATAGGCCATTGCAATACACTACATAGTAGTACAATGGCGAGTGGAATTGTAGTACAAAGAAAATGACCACAGAGTGGTCACTTCCACACTATCTTTATTTTTATTTTTAAATGGGCCGCAATTGCTGTAGGACACTGCAGAAGTACTGAGACACTACTACTGTGATGACAAGTATATCTGTGGAGAGACTCAGGGGCACTTAGCACTGCATGCTTTTCACTGCCTTTGTCCATAGTTTCCTTCTAATCGCTCAATGCCTGTCATCAGCACTCAAATTGTAGGTTATGTTAACTAGCCAAGGCACAAGGAAGGAAAACGGTGTTCATTTGCTTGTTTGTTTATGTATGGGTGTGTGTGTGTGTGTGTGTGTGTGTGTGTGTGTGTGTGTGTGTGTGTGTGTGTGTGTGTGTGTGTGTGTGTGTGTGCTAGCATGTGTGTGCGAGTGTGTTTGTGTGGGTATGGGTGTGCATGTGTGTAAAGGGGATTGGGCAGAAGACAGCATGAGCAGCTGTCAAAGGAGACATTCCATGGGCGTAGAAGCATAGCAGGAAATCCCGCTCCCACTCCCAGAAGAATAGTAAAAGGAAATACACACAAATAACTACACACAGACACATGTACTTGCGCACACACTCATCATATGTTACATGCCCTTTACGTTACACATTATATTACTCCATGCACAGAATGGCAGGGAGATGAAAAATGACAGAATGACAAACAGTCATATTTCAGTTCAAAACACATTTGTCAACATTGCTCCATACAGTTCATTGTGGGTGCATTACCGCTAGAGGGCAGCATGACTTGGAAATGTCTTGGAAATGTTATATGGCTTTCATTGCCTTCTATGCTTGATTCAGTAGTAAGATATTTGCCATTGAGGAAAGAATTAAGCTAAATCTAAATTTTGGAATGAATAATAATAATAATAATAATAATAATAATAATAATAATAATAATAATAACCACAATCATAATCATAGTACAACTGTTCATGTTCTTTGACCTTAAAACAAGCTAAAGTCATGTCTTGTCTGAGTTCCACACAGCCTTACTTAACGAGCCCTTGCTCTCCTTCACACAGGCAATTATCATCATTTCGATGGCACCATTACTTCTCGCTTGAGATTGGCCCACGTCCATCTGAAAATGACAGTCAAGTATCAGTCGAGCCTTTCAAAAGCAGACGAGCAGCATCTCTTATAGTCATTACCATGAAGCCCGCGGGACGCTGACCTCACCCCGCGTGTCACTCACATCAGACAGACTTCAACTATGTTGCCTTCTTTATCCGCCACGTGAGCCTGTTTACATTCCCTGTCTCTCACAAGAAAGACAGCCACAGATTCCTGCACCCTTAGTGCTGTGCATCAGCGAAGGCACTGATCTAGTAGGAACAGTTCTACCCACCAACAGGAGAAAACCCACGGTCAACACTCGTTTGGCGAGGCGGGTTCTCCTTATGGTTCTAGGAATGTTGGTTTTCTTATTTGTACATATTTGGGCCATCTACGTTTTTATGAAGGAAAGGGAATACAATCATTGTACGAAGAGTACAAAAACATCCTGATACTATAACCAGACTGGTGAGTAGTCTTATGTTGTCACGTTGGTAGAGGTGAACACATCACATGGAGCTGTAGTTACAGCTCACAGGAGGAGCTTTTGAGTTTATTGCATTTGTTCAAACTCAGCACTTGCACACTGTCCTTACACCATGGATGCTTCAAGTACATCAATTCAAGTTACTGAATGTATTATGGGATTGATGAAGGATATATGTCAAATACAAGTAGGATATAGATGGCTAAAACAAGCCTATAGGACACACACACACACACACACACACACACACACACACACACACACACACACACAGGACTGTAGCACCATTTGCAATAACTTCTTAATGTCTCGTCTCATCACACACACACGCACACACACACACACACACACGCATGCACGCACGCACACACACACACACACACTCTCTCTCTCTCTCTCTCTCTCACACACACACACACACACACACAAGGAAGCAGTGGTCAGGGGGAAGGGGCAGGGCAGCTTGACTGAACACTCGGGTCAGTGCAGGAAGGGCAGTGCTGGGCTGGAACAATAGCTGGGCTTTAAACAACTCTGTCTCTTACATAACATGTCCAGCCTGCCGTAGCCACACCACACAGAGGACCACAACACAATTATAGCATATCTGGAGCTGGGGGCATAAATGGGATGAACAGAGTACTACTGCTTACTGTTTGATATAACATACATTTCATAAAAATATGTAATTGTTATTAATGATATATATATATGCTTTTCTAGGTGCACACAAAATGCTTTACATAGTGCCTGTGTGTGTGTGTGTGTGTGTGTGTGTGTGTGTGTGTGTGTGTGTGTGTGTGTGTGTGTGTGTGTGTGTGTGTGTGTGTGTGTGTGTGTGTTTGTGTGTGTGCATCAACTGCCAGTATACACACCTTTGATTCACGTGAACGATGATATAGTTTCAAATCTTAAAGAACAAGTAACAGCCATGTACACAACAGCGTCACCGATAGTCGATGGCTGGGTGATGATGGATCTGTTCTCATCCAGACTCTGCTGTTGACATGTTCTCCATGGAGGCCATCATTACTACCTTGTTTCCATCCAGAAGAGCTACGCCGTTGTTGGGAGAAGTAAGTAATTTGTCCACAAAGCGTAATAAACACAGCGTTTGCATGCACACCTCGTGGCCATGTGTATCCTGTTCTACATAACACCAGATTTATTCCAGTGAAACAGTGACGTTCCATGGTTTGTGTCGTTCTGTTATTTTCCCTTTCAGTGTTTATATTGAATATATATTATATATTCAATATACACTGTATATTGAAAGGCTGATTTCAAAGCGTTTGTGAGCATTGTGACTCTTAAACCCAAGGAGACACAAGTCCCCCTTCGTAAAAACAGTATATTTCTGACATATCTAGATAAAGAGTAGCCTATATATGTACTAGGACTTGGGCCTGCTATAAGTTAACAGCGCTCCAATTCCACCAATATCTGCAAACTACAGCCAGCCACCTACGTGAGTAAACAGCAACACATCAGTTAAACAGCGTATATGAGAGGCATGCACAGTGGGGGCCTGGCGGTGCCCCAACCATCGCCAGCCAAACGGTCTGCCCTTGAAATCCTTTATCTCAAGCCCACATACAGCAAGCAGCGAGACAGAAATCTAGCCAATCTGTAGGCTAGATTAGTCGGCCTATTGGCATGTTGTATAGCGTGCAAAAAAAAAAAACTATAGGCATTTTATGCTGCTGCCAACAACCTGCACAGCTCCCTCTTGGGCGATACATGGTGTATAGTCTCGGAATGTGCTACAAGGCCATTTGAAAGGAAACATGTAGGCTGTATAACACCTGCTATATAATAGGCGTAAATATACCATCTAGCTATATTGTTTTTTTCTTCATTGTAGGCTCCTTATATAGCTACTTAGCTTATACAGACTACGTACTTATAGATGGCCTACTAAAGTAGTATCCATACAACGACGATGCCTGAGTCATGTGTAGCCAACCAAATATGCCTTCCCCGTCTCAAGGATACACGGACGACCGTAGACGGCATAGATGTAAGACGAACTAATTAAACATAATGAATTAACCACACAAAAAACAAAAACAAAACAAAAACGGACGCAGCAGTAAAGGGAGCGCATTGACCGAGTCTGCAATGACGAGTAGCTCGTGGGCCGCACTTCGAAGCGCACTGGATCCGCAACGCGGGCACCAAGTGTGCGCCTGTGTGTGCTGCTGGCGATAGGCTGAACACACAAGGCGCGCTCCCCAGAAGAGCGTGTCGTCATGCGGGGTTGGATGTAGATGAAGAGGTAGCAGCGCACTTCTGCAGTGCCTGGAATTTGGGGAATTTTAACTTGTGGCAAATGACGTGTACAGGCTATTAGACGCCTGTTGCTGTTCTTTGCTTCAAAGTCGATTTAAAAAATGTGGAGTCATGAATGGATCGACCAAGTCACTGTAGCTGCTACTACTACTACTACTACTACTACTACTACTACTGCTGCTGCTGCTACCCCTACTACGCCGTTGTGGTGGGACATCTAGTATAACTATAAATATGCCTCGAGTGGATCGACCGTTCTGCAGAAACGCTGTCTGTCACTGTGGTTGGTTTTCGTATTAAGAGAAAACCATGCATCTCTTCCGGAGTTACAACTACCAAGTGTTCCCGGACCGAGGTTCCTTGAAGCAGAACCCGACTATTCGAGGCATCAGCTGGGTAGGCTACTCTTCAGTAAACGAGCTTGCACGACAGGGACCATCAGGTGTTCGTTTGTTGTATTGTATTAGTTGTTGACATAATGCAGATGAGAAGAACATTTTGTTATCCGTGTTGTCCTTTTAAGTAGTATGTCCATGATAAGTATTACTGTCAGAAGTAGTGGTAGGCTGGTATTACTTTTATGGTATTGTATTTATGAGTTTTTTTATGGTTGTTATTATAGTAAAAAATCGAAATCAGACTCACCTACCATGAGTACAAAAGTGTAATTATACTTAATACTTAATACTTAATATTGAATACTTAATTAAGGTATCATCAACCAAATACAGTCTATGTTGGCAGTATGATGGCATTCATTTATGGCATAATAATAGCGCCTGTAGGCTCATCTAAACCGATTAGTCTTTGGCAGTGATGGCATGGTGTCTGCTATGCTCGGTGATACAGGTTTGTCCAATTGGGCGCTGTAATCAACGTGTTTCTCATGCCAAACATGTTCAATTACATTTTACCTCCGTCCAGCAACATCTTTATGATTATTTTGTGAATTAGTAAGTATCAACTGTATTTTGGTTGATACACAAGTTGAAATAAGAGGCAGAAAGTCGCCAGCATCAAATACTTTTTATTCCATTATTATATATTAGGTTATTAATAGCACATTGTTTATTGTTCACCTTCGTCCATCCCTTTGTCCTTTTCACTCCTTCGCACTCGGAGTTAAAGAGCTCCACTGTTTGCTGAAGAATGCACAAGAGGAAGCTCCGTGTAATTGTAGCCATCAGGTCACAGGAAGTGCCAGAATAGTGTGCTAAATGTACCTGACTTTGACTATTATGAGACATTACTCAATAGGCCAACTATGTCACCAAACATCTCCACGGTGATGCCATTTTGAGGGAAGGGGGAAAGGTTATACATTTGGTCTTCAGGAAGGTTGAGTAATCTGTATCGGAATGACATTAGGTTCAGGACATTAGGACATTAGGCCATAACAATGGCTATTGGCTGACAATGGTTTATCCACTTCTTCGTAGAGAAGAGGATATCAAAACTCACTTCTTTGTAATGAATATGTACAAAGCCAGAAACTGACATGATTGCTTGTGTGACTTGAGGTGGACGTCAACGTAAGCAACACACACACACACACACACACACACACACACACACACACACACACACACACACACACACACACACACACACACACACACACACACACACATCCTATTCACATCTGGGACATTTCTGTATTATTCCAGTGGCATTTGAAACCTTGTTTGAGGGATTAACAAACGGCATGCCCAGAATGCTACCCTCTCTGGTGAACCATCTCTGGACCTCCATACCTCCATTCTCCATGTCCTGCTTGCTATTCACCGCCACGCCGCCGCAACAATGCCGCCTAATTGCAGCAAGTCCATTAGCAGTCATTCCTGGGCTAAACGCCGAGCAGCCAAAAGCCTCCCAGGAACCAACCAGAGTCATTAGGTGATGCTGCGACATGCCCCCCCCCCCCCCCCCCCCTGCAGCCTGTGCTGCTTGCGGTGGCTGCTGTGGCTGCAGCTGCATACCAGCGCAGAGGTGCTAAGGACCCAGAGCGACACGCAGTGCAGCGTGCCTCACATTCTTATCAGATCCTGTGTCTTGCCCGCATCTCTTTTTTTCTTGTGCTATGTTTTGTTTTGTTTTTCTCTCGCATTCCCGGACGCGTGTATTTCATTTCTAATAATGTGTATGTTATGCTCACTCAGACTCCCAGACCTTTGAGGTGAAATGCTATGAACATATTCGGTGAGCCTTTGAAGTTTGAGCGAGATCAGCCGCAGCCATGCTATATTTCTCCCCCCCCCGACTTTTAAAAGAAGCTGTTTTGAACTAAAAGGCAGTGCACCAATCTCTGATCATGTGACAAGGCTGGCTGGCCACCAGGCTGACTCACAGCCATTATGAAACTAGATTTACAGCTATAGCCTTGGGGGGGGGGGGGGGCATTTAAATGAACTTGACAGTACAGTGAATTAGTGAGGAATCACCAGACCTCAGACCTGTGTGTGTAAACAGGTAGACCTGTCATAAAGCGCTCCTCTCACAGATCACATGTGCAGTCTCAAACAGTGTCAAAAGTGAAACGATGGTGTCTCAAGCTCACAATTAGTGCTTTGAATTTGTTCAGAGATCCTAAAATGTGCAATCTGAACCAAAACCCGGAAGCAACTTCACAAGGCAAAACAGAAGTCCACGACAGCCCTGTGTAATAAACCAGCATATTCCTTAGTGAACTCAGCTGGAATGGTTCTCAAACTATGGTTGGGATTGGCAGCACAGTAGCTGTCGGGTGGTCATAAACATGGACGCAATAAAGAGCGGAGAGGATTTCATAAAGAGGAAGTAGAGCTCAGACCAAAGTGCATGCATGACGCGTTAAATTAGGTTGAATCATTCGTTTCGTTCATTCATGATGATCTGAGCTGTTCTTTTAAGACTGTGTGCCTCTTAGGTCTGAGGTCTGACAGCACTGTTTACCTTTGGACCTTAAAGGTTGCTGTGTGCTTTGCCCTTCAGCAGGGCCACAGGGAAATCAGAATATAAAAGCAATTCCTTTCGTGGAGAAAGTGTGTGGCGTGGGTGCGGTGTGTGTTTGCTAATGCTCCTGACCTGTCAACACATCTCTTTGTTGTGGTATTTAAAGTACTAAGTATAATACTAAGTATAATACTAAGTATAATACTAAGTATAATACTAATTAAGTAATCGTTAAGCACATTTCATTCAAAGCATATTAAACATGTTTGTTTGTGTTTGTATAACATATAAACCACTGCAACCCAAAGATTTGAAGTAGCTATTCTCGTACTAAAATGCAATGTGCAGTGCGATATTATATATTATTATTAATATATAAAGTATGGAATGATTGTAATAACCCCTTGGCTATCCCTCTTTCTCTCAGACCCCAGTTCCAGAAAGCCTGAATTCCAAGGACCCAATGAAACAGGTGTGTATGGAGCCCGCAAGAGCATTGGCGACACTAATCACTGACCCGTGCATGGGTACATCAGTCTCCACCTTCCCATCTCTCACCATTCAGCCAATGTCCTCTTAAGTCCACATCTGCCGCTGCTGAAAACAGGGTCTGCCACTGTCGCGTTGAAAAGGGATTTGTCAACAAGTACCAATTCAAACTGTGTAGTGCTAATGGAGACGCACAGAAGGAATGATGGGGAAATCTTAGAACACGTTGTCACTGACTTCTTCTTAACTGTTCCGCTATTGTCTATCCTGCACACTCCTTAACATGAGTGGTCCCAGAGGGAATCAAACCCCTAACCCTTTTATTGTTAATACCATGCTTGTTAATGCCAAAATCACGTCTCATATACTGTATATTTCACATTTCACATTTTCTAAACTCGTTATTGCCACACCATCCTGCCAGTCAGCGATCTGGCTACTGGCTGATCATTGATGACAGTTGTCAACACAGTGTCCACCAGCTCAGAGTTGCAGTGCTTGCATCCTTCCAAATTGCTGAACTTGTCCTTTTTGTTGTTGCTCTGCTCCTATCTTCCATTACCACCCACGTGAGGGCTTACTGCTAACCGCACATTCCTGGCGTGGCAGTGAGGCACAAGGAGTACCAAGAGCATTCCAGGGTACATACACCTTATTGACCCTCAGTCAACCTCATCAGGCCCTCAACTAGACAGTCAGCCCTCAGTCCATCAAAAGACCTTCCACCAACTCAGACAAGAGGCTTCTTAGAAAACGAGGGCCCACTTTCTGAGGACAAAACACTGTGTTAAGCATCAGGCATACTAGTAATTTACTCCTCTGAAAAAGGTGCTTCATTCATCCACACAAACAAACAACAAATGCTCCATTAGCCCTAAAGCCATGTGTGTTTCTCCAGCACTTGTAAACATCCAGACATCCGGACTATCGCAAAGCAACCCTACCTCATGGAGGCAGTGAGTTCATCTCAGAAGAGGTTTTACATACATACATACATACATACATACATACATACATACATACATACATACATACATAGATACATACATACATACATACATACATACATACATACATACATACATACATACATACATACATACATACATACATACATACATACATACATACACACATACATACATACATACATACATAGATACATACATACATACATACATACATACATACATACATACATACATACATACATACATACCATACATACATACATACATACATACATTCTTATGAACTGTATACAATCAGATTGATTGATTGGATTCGTTCACAAGAGGCATTTCCACTGTGCCTCCATCATGTTAACACCTGAAACTACGTAAATGAGTGGGGTTTTGTTGACTGCGGTGGTGAAGCATACGACAGCTTTGTAGTGCGTGGTGTGTGGCTTATTCTAAGACAAACACACATGAGGGTCTTACAGGTAGACTAAGATGGGGGGGGGGGGGGGGGGCTGTGGTTTCCCCTCATGTATGTGTGACAAGCCAGACGTTAGTAGAGAAGGAAGCGAAGGTGGTTGGAGGAGGTTTCGCCCACAGGGGGAAACAAGGTCTCTCAGCCCACCTGGTTCCATCAACCCCCCCCCCCCCCCCCCGCCACCGCACTCCTCTAGTCACGTCAACCAGGCCTTCAGAACACAGACGGAACCCGGGCGCCACTGTTCCACTGTTCCACAACACAACTGACTGTAAGCCGTGCACGTGGAGTATCCATTGCAGCCTCTGTTTACAGTAATACACGGTCAATGCAGGTTCAGCAACACGCGTGGCCCTGCGGTGCGGTTTGTTATTTAGAATGGGATAATGTTAATGTTTAAGGGATAATGTTAAAACACACAGTGCTCAGCTTTAGATAGCGCTTAAGGTACGGCCGGGCTTAGTCCGGGCTTAACGCGTAACGTGACTGAATGGATTGTGAGTTGGGTGGTAAGACATCCGCCGCTATAGTAATTCAGCACACCTCTGCACATGTGTGCGTGTGCGTGTGTGTACTCTTCTCTCGTGTCAATAAATGGCGCACCTTTGGTAAAGGTCTTTGAGGTTGCGCGGCAACAACTGGGCCCCATGGATTATTTAAGCAACATAACGCCGTGACCTGCATGCAATGCAGGATATAAAAAAAAAAAAAGGGCTCAAAAAAACAACATAGGTGCATCACAATTCATCAAAAGTGAATGGACTCCAGGACACTGTTTACATAAGGGCCATGTTGAGTATTTATTGGTGTGATTGCGTCTAGGTCAGTGAGTTTAATCTGCTGCGTACACACTCTACCAACGCTGCCTCCCTAGAGAAACGTATTGAAATGAATGGCTTCTAAGAAGCCATTCATCAGGTTTTTGAAGTTGACGAGCCTGAGAACATAACAAGGGGGTCTCCCAAGGGTGGGGACTGGGGCTGCTGGTGACTCGTCGTCTGCTCCATCTCCTGGGAAAGGGAGAGGTGGGGGGTGAGGGGAGGGTGTGGTAGACCCCAGGGAGCCCCTTAGCTCATCAGAATGTCAGCTCTGGGAATTGGCCAGCCAAATATATTATGGGTGATGTTTGTGTGTGTGTGTGTGTGTGTTTCTGTGCCTGTCTGTGTGTTTGTGTGTGTTTGACAATGTGGGTATGTGTGTGCGTCTGTGTCGTGTGTATGTGCCTGTGTGTGAGTGTGTGTGTGTGTGTGTGTGTGTGTGTGTGTGTGTGTGTGTGTGTGTGTGTGTGTGTGTGTGTGTGTGTGTGTCTGTGCGTGTGTGTGTGTGTGTCTCTGACATTGTACGGGTGTGTGGCATCCGATGACCAGTGACCTGGGGGTCACTGTGTATTCAGTGTGCATTAGGTCGCTCATCCCACGTGCATCCAGACCGCAGTGTAGCGGTAACCCATGCTGTCTGACTGCCACAGTTCATGAGAGACCCTATGAGATCAAGCTTGACCCCCCCCCCCCCCCCCAGGCAGGGGGTCAGAGGCCTGGTCATTTCTCCACAGGACACATTAGATGACGGAGCCGGAGAGGCAATGTTTGTGGGTCGAGGGGGGGGGGGGGGACATGACAGCATAGAGAGGCAGACTATCAGACTAATGGTCCCGGCTGCAATCAGTGAGGGTTGGAGTACTGGAGGAGTATCGGAGTCAGCTGTCCAGCCGGGGCGCCGCACGCCGGAGGGGAGGTCTTCCACCTCCCCTCCTTGGACCAACAGCGGTGCCTCTGGGAGGACAAACAGGCGGTTGAGTCACTCGTGAGATCACAAGACCACAGAGTACAGAGGGAAGGAAAACACTGGCAGGCAGGGAATGACAGGCAGGGGGAGGGGGAGAGAAATGTTTGGGGGGGTTTTCTCATGAATCGCCAGTGAGACGTGCACATTTCTGTCGTGGAACAATATGGTCAAATAAATAGTATTTTGATGGCTAGCTGTGATGTTTTTGAGATGGATGAAGAAGAATAGACAATTGAGGAGCTAATGCTTTTCATTGACATGTTATTTATTCGGGTCAATCACTATTCTATATATTTGTCCCCTGTAGACCCCACCTGGTATAACCTACATGCAGCCACACCAACAGGTTGTTAGCATGTTTGGCCAACATTAAAGGAGAACGTTGTTGTTTTTTTTACCTGGACCTTATCTTCTGGTTAGTCCAAGGGACTAACACAGGCAACACTCAGTACGTTTACATGCAGCAAGAAATTCGAATTTCTGATCGTATAAGACATCGTTCTGACTTTTTAAGTGCATGTATACACCTTAATCCGACCTACTTCGGACCTACTTCGGACATCTCAAAATCGGATAACAACACCTGGATAATTCGTTCATAGTCAGACTTTTAACGGCATGTATACTCAGCAATCGGATCTGAATCGGATTTTGCATTCTGCGCATGCGCAGTGCCATTCTGCACATGCGCAGCGCCACATAGCGTCCAGAGTCAGCCCATGCTCCAGCTGTTAATCCGATTCTGAACGGCATGTATACTCGGACAAGTGATCCGGTCTTACGCATGTCATTATCTGATCCGATCAGAAATTCGAATTTCTTGCTGCATGTAAACGTACTGACTTTTTTAATTGAGTCCAGTGTTGAGTTGCTGTGGCCGTAATCTGCAAACTCGGGCTGCGATAATCCTGCGGGGCAACAGCACCCCGCAAATGCATGTCCTGTAAAAGTGGTGGTTTTTTGCCACTGAGGGGTGCAGACTATATTGTATCATCACAGAAAGGATCCTGACAGAGAAATACACTTTAGGTCCTCTACCTTCAGCTGGACCTGGTTCATTTGTTGTTGTGTCCAACCAAGTTTCACACAAGGAGAAGAACTGCGAGAGTTGAGTTATAGCAGGAAGAGAACGAACTGAAACGTGGGCGACGGCTGGAGAGAGCAGAGTTGTTTGTGTTGGACTAGAGAAAACGTAGCTTAGTGTTATCTGGAAAATGTGGGTGAAGGAGAGTTGAGATTGTAATGACAATATGAAATGTCCTGCAGCAGCGCAACTATGAGATTTCAGAGTGAGATTTCAGAGTGAGCGAGACTTTGGCCACAATAACAAACAGATCAGATCAAGTGAAAGGTAAGGGAAATAATTGGGTTTCTCTGTAGGGGATCCTTTCCATAGTGTTACGATATAATCACCAGTAGCAAAAATATGCATTTTTTGTGCTTCGGCTATTTGTTAATAGTACCCCCAAAGGGTTACATTGCATCCCATTTTCAGTACATATTTTTTGCTCAATGCTGGACCAAATAAAAACATTGTTGTCCACACTAACCCTAACCCTTAAACCTAAAATGATCTGAAAAACAGGGTCCAGGTGGAAAATCCAGAACTTCTCCTTTAACACCACCGTAATGACAGCATGCTTTCTGTGCTGGCCCGTTCATGTTCTGCAGAGGTCCAGAGCGTGGGGAGGTGTGGGAGAGTTGGGCAGGCTATTACTTTTTTCTGGCTGTTTTATTTGTTTTACTCTTATTGTCCTGCCTCCCACGCTCAACAAATTATAGTTGAGCACCCACAGAATTCTCAACTCTCAACAACCGTTGACGCACGCTTCACCTCACAAGCTTTCCATGCGCACACTTTCACTTTCTCACTTTCTTCCCCTCTCTCCTCTCTCCCTCCCCCTCTCTGTCTCTGATTTGCTGTCACTCCGTGGCAGCAGCACAGATGAACACTTTACTGTCTCAGTCTAGATTCCATTTTCCACCAACATACAGTAGAAGTGGTTGTTTGTGTGAAGCTCACCATCTGCATATATTGTCA
>JAXIVH010000006.1:2171054-2175245 GCA_036785325.1 Urophycis tenuis
GGGCGGGGCAGGAAACAGCAGCAAGTAAGCAGAGGGGCAGAGGGGCAGAGAGAGAGAGAGAGAGAGAGAGAGAGAGAGAGAGAGAGAGGCAGAGAGAGAGAGAGAGAGGCAGAGAGAGAGAGAGGCAGAGAGTTCCCTCAGCACAACACGGCCTCCCGGCCACACAGCTGAGCTACAGAGCAACCATGCGGTTAACCAGCACAGTTTATAACCCTGGAAACTCTCTTGGCTTACCGGCAGACCAACACACACACACACACACACACAACGCGTTTCAGAGTCGGCGAGACACAATGAAGGAGATGTGCACACTTTGCTTTGCTAAGGATGTCGCGGATTTAAACGCCGTGTTGCAATGTTAATATTTGTCTTATGTTCACGCGGACAGGAACAGACTTCCTCTGTTTGCGATGAGCTAGCATCACACCCTCACGTGTGTGTGTGTGTGTGTGTATGTGTGTCTGTGTGTCTGTGTGTGTGTGTGTATGTGTGTCTGTGTGTCTGTGTGTGTGTGTGTGTGTGTGTGTGTGTGTTTGTGTGTGTGTGTGTTTATTTTATTTCCCCCAGTGAGATTCAATAATGCAGTGTTGCCTCCTATCTGGTGATGCATTGCCAATGTTTGGTGTTCTTACACATTCCTCCACGAGACCTCTGTGAACTCCACCTACACTCTCCCTATCCCTCAGTTCTCCATGATACGCCTACACACACTCTCTCTCTGTCTGTCTGTCTGTCTGTCTCTCTCTCTCTCTCTCTCTCTCTCTCTCTCTCTCTCTCTCTCTCTCTCTCTCTCTCTCTCTCTCTCTCTCTCTCTCTCCCTGCTCTCTCCCTACTGCTTTCTACTGCTCTTGTTCTATGCCATCATCTCCATCTAATCTATTTTATTTGATTATCCCTCCCCTAACCCCCCCCCCCCAGGTACACCATTATGTCAGGAACGCCAGAGAAGATTCTGGAACACCTGCTGGAGAAGGTGAAGCTGGACACTAACGGAAATGACACCATAGGTGGGAGTCCCAGCTCATCTTGTAGTCTAGGTCACGGTGTGTGTGTGTGTGTGTGTGTGTGTGTGTGTGTGTGTGTGTGTGTGTGTGTGTGTGTGTGTGTGTGTGTGTGTGTGTGTGGCTGAGCGGAACCTGAAAGCCACGGTGTGTTAAGATAGTCTTTACTCTCATCATGATTACACTGAGAAGCAGATGATGATATCAGACCTCCACCTAGGAGTTGACTTGATAGAAGCCGGCCTGGCTTGGACTGAGCCAACTGACTGCTCTGAGCTGAAGTCAATAGACACAAGGCCCCATGGGGTCCCCATTGTGTTACAAAAATCTATGGGATGGTGCTCACCTTTTTGTGACATCCCTCTGATTAGCATGGCAAGTTAATCACCTCTTACTCAGCCCATAACTAATTTACCTACAAAATTCTGTGCAAATCCGTTATCAACTTTAACCTCCTTGGCAGAGGTAATGAAGGGAACCTTGTATGCACCTTGAAAGTTGGCCCGACGCAGACAAACACCCTGGTACACTAGAATGTTGCCTCGCAACAGTTTGTCAAACTGCATTGCAATGTGCAATCAAAAAATCAAATGAGCTCTCTGTGTGTGTGTGTGTGTGTGTTCCTCCACAGATTCCTGCGTGGGTGACTTCTTACTCACCCACAAGATCTTCATGGCCTCCAGCCAGCTGTGTCCAGCTCTGCTGCACCAATATCCTACTCATGTTTACTATCTGGGAAGCGGGCGCGATTGTAACAACAGTGTCGCTGGTTTCTGCAGACGCCTTCGTCTTGACACTGTCAACAGCTTGCGTTCAGAGCGTTCTGCAAGGCTCAGGCCCTGTTGGCATGCAGACCTCGCTGGTGGAAATTTGAGAGTGGAGTAGCTTTTCAAGGCGTCGCGGGACAAACACGGGTATCACTCACGGCGCTAATTGTGCGTCTGCTCCTTTAATGTACCGGGGGGCACAGGAAGTGGACCCAACTAGTAAACATGTCTGCTGCCGGTGCCCTGGTCTATAAAAGGACCTGACGCATAATTAGTGTTTGTCTTACAATGACGCCTCTGTGAGAAAGGACCTGGTCGATGACATCACATCAACGGGGATGCCGACTGATGTGATTGTGAACCAATCAGCGTGCACCAAACGACCGGGCTTTTAGCGGATGGGGATAGTGGCCAAGAAGTGCAACAGAAAACACATGAAATAGCCATGGTGAATGTTTTAAGGGTAAAAAAAAAAGAAAAAAAAGAAGCAGACACACACGCATACGCCCATCACACACACACACACACACACACACACACACACACACATCACACACATCACACACACACACACACACACACATCACACACACACACACACACACATCACACACACACACAAATCATACATCACACACACACACACACATACACACACACACATCACACACACACACACACATCACACACACACACACACACACACACACACATCAAACACACACACACACACACACACATACACACACACACACACACACACACACACACACACACACACACACACACACACACACACATCACACATCACACACACACCATCAAGGTGTCAGGATGGATCATCGCCTCCAGAGTTGCGTGGCCTTAACCCGGGGTGCACCTACCACGCCCGGCCGTCCAAGGGCTCAGACCTGGAGAAGGCTGACTACTCGCTGAGCGCCCGGCAGAAGGTGGTGAAGCTGATCGGCCAGTGGGTGCTGCTCTACGGCCTGCTCCTCAAGGACGACCCCGTCGCCCTGGACTTCCTGCAGGTGAGTTGTCACCGCGCGGCGCGTCGCCATGACAACTCACTCTTGGCTCCACGAGCGGGGCTTACTGTGTGTGGTTGGAGGAGCGAGGGGGTGGCTGCTGCTGTGTGTGTGTGTGGTTGACGTGGTGTTTCTGCTTCACCTCATAGGGGCTGAGGACGGAGGTGGCAGCAGACAGCCGTCTGTCCACCATGCTGAAGGATCAGTTCAGAGACAGGAGGAGAACTCGCGTGTAGGTTTATATGATCTATGACATGTTTGTATGGATTATAGGTGGTACATAGGAGCTACTTGAGACTTCTCCTTGTTGTTTACCATCATGTGTTACTGGGTTGCTATCTCCACAGATCTGAGAATGGGTATCAGTCCCTGAACAGGGTAAGTTTACTGAGAGTTTCATTTAACTCTTTTGAGAAGAATGTGTGACTACAGGGGTGGACTGATAACTAGTATGACCAGAAAGGCGGCTTCAGCACACACCCTTAGTTGTTGTCATTAGATTTTAATCATAATGTCATGTTTTTGTCACCTGACGTTGTAATGTCACCAACATGCTCTCCTCCTCGCAGCAGCAGAGCCAGCAATTTGATTGGTTCGGCAACTGTGAGGAACCAGTGGGGAGGTTACAGCCAATCAGAGGCCAGGATAAAGGTCAGTTGGGGTGAGGGTAAATATGGGTAACTCAAACCAAATGTGTGCGACGCTTTATTTTCAATTAAAGTTCACATTATTTTAAATGGCAGTTTTGGAAGAGCTATTTATGGCAAATCATCATGTATTTCTCTATTGATCATGTAACATGTCTCATTTATCATTTTTCTTTGCTTTAGTGCTGTATGAGATTTTTAGGCCGGACAGCAATTCCATCACACTGATGCTGCCAGTGAACACCTCCGTACAGGAAGTGCTGTCGGCGATAGTGAAACCCGGAGCTGACTACGTCCTGGTCAAGATGAACTCCATGGGTGGTGGGTGGGATCTGTGACGTTGCATGACATGGCATCATTATTGTTGTTTGTTGTCTTTGCTTCACATAGCATAACATAGCGTAACATAGCACAGCATGAGACAATACATGATATATGTGACGTAATAGCATAACATAATTTAGCCTTAACATTAAGCTAACCTTAACCTTAACCTAGCTCTTGATGCTAAAAGTCACAGAGGAAGGCCACGTTACGTTTAGTTTAGTTTACTTTAGTTTCGTTTAGTTTCCAGTTTGTCGGTTGCGCTCTGCTTGTGCGTTCTGTCTCTGTCCAGACCGACACACGGCTGCGGGTAGTGTTTCATGTTTGAGTTGCTCGTTTGTTTAGACCCACACCCATTTCCAAATGTAACATACATGACAGCAAGCAAACCAAGTTCTATACAATAAAGTAGACACAACTAAAC
>JAXIVH010000006.1:2175445-2237945 GCA_036785325.1 Urophycis tenuis
TCTCTCTCTATTCCCTATTCCTTGTTCCCACAGTGGATCGCCATAATCCTTCTTTTGATAAGGGGTATTTCAGTATTTCAGACACCTGAAGGCCTGGTTGTGTGTGTGTGTGTGTGTGTGCGTGTGTGTGTGTGTGTGTGTGTGTGTGTGTGTGTGTGTGTGTGTGTGTGTGTGTGTGTGTGTGTGTGTGTGTGTCTGTGTGTGTGTGTGTGTGTGTGTGTGTGTGTGTGTGTGTGTGTGTGTGTGTGTGTGTGTGTGTGTGTGTGTCTGTGTGTGTGTGTGTGTGTGTGTGTGTGTGTGTGTGTGTGTGTGTGTGTGTGTGTGTGTGTGTGTGTGTCTGTGTGTCTGTCTGTGTGTGTGTGTGTGTGTGTGTGTGTGTGTGTGTGTCTGTCTGTGTGTGTGTGTCTGTGTGTGTGTTTCCTGCAACGCCTTTCATCCGCTGCGTGTTCAGTGTTGTTGATTAGCCCTCCCTTGAACTGGACAGCGGCGGTTCAGGTTAAACCATTCCCCTCGGCAACCACACATATTTGCTCATCATACTCCTACACAAACATATATTATGCACGTCTACGTGTTCCACATACACCATTAACGGAATCCATCTGCCGCGTTGGAGTCCCCCAGCCCTCCATCCAATTAAGACGAGCAGCAGCACCACGTATTAAGTGGGAAAATGACAGCTACCAATGGTTCCGCGGAGCCCTGTCATTAGACCACGCTCACTGATTGGCTGAGGCTCGCGTCACCGCAGGCAGAGGGAGAATCCCACACTGGGGGAATGTGGCGCTTCTGTCAAAATCGCAAATGAGGAGCAGATAGGAAGGTGCCTTCATCATCCCAGTGGGAGAGGAGCAGGGAATGCAGCTGATACCGTTTAGTGGAGCCAGTCACCGACTCACGGCGCATGTGGAAATGTGGTTTCCCAGTCGGCTACAAAAGTTGCTTACATAGGTACTAAGACAAAGACTTGGGCTTATGTGATGGACTGCGCAAAGGCTTGTGTGAGTCAGTACCCTGATGGAAATGCACCCCGATTCACGTTTTTGAGGCATAACAACAATGAATCACACATAAAATCCGCCTCTGTTTCTATCACCATTCTATAGGAGCTGGCCAGTGGCATATACTGTGGTTGTTGCTGAAACACTGTGTGTTTAAGCACCTGCAATAAAAAAAAAAAACTCTTCCTGTTTACTTTCTCCAAAGAATCCCCTTGACAGACCCTTGGGTAAACATTAAAAGTGCTACATTTTAATGAAATGATAAACGATGGCTTTCACCCACTGAGGCCAGCGTCACGCGCAAAGAAGTACATTTCTCTCAATCAAACGAGGGGATCAATAACGTTTGAGATTGGACGTGCCGCAGTGAGAACCTATTGATACAAATAATGTTGGCTTTTGGAACGATTTATTTGAGATAGTGAGACTAAAAGGTGTCCCTCTTTCAGCTGTAACAGCCTGCCTATAGAACCTCTCGATGCGGAATACAAACACTCATCCTTACAATTCTATCAGCGTTTCTTTAAGACTGCTCATTCAATTCAACAACGTCACCCGTCATTGATTACATGGAAGTGTCATTCCCTTTTCTTTTTTCTTTTTTTCAAAGTCAAAATAAATAAATAAAAAAGACCTTGCGCTGTATTGATTGGGTTTTCACACTATAATGGGATCCACACAAAAAAGCAATTCATCTATACACCATGAAGCACAAAGAGGGGGATTCCAGGCAGCGCTCAGAATTCATAAATTAGGCCCGTGAGACCTCCTTAACTCTGTATCCACTGTCTTTGAGGCGAGGATAACCCAAGACCTCATCCCAGATAAATCACTCACGGTGAAATCCTCAGGGCAGATCTGCATGCTTCTGCAAAATGATATGCAAGGCAGAAACATTGGCAATAGCCATTTCATTTGAAAAGGAGTCCATTGGCGGCAGTGGACACGTATTGATTACGATATAAACTATAAATTGCTCTCATTGGAGGACTCTCAAACTGGAAATATAACCCAAGTCCTGCCTTGCCTTGTCAATAGCCCTGCGTGCCTCATTTACAACAGTGGCCAATGGCCATCATTAAGGCAGCGTGTTGCATGGGCTTCGCTTGAATATTTGCAACCAGCATGTTGCACATAATGAGAAACACCAGCGTGGCAGTCATGTTCATAGCCGTAGCCTAAGTCACAGTTAGAAAAGACTAATGAATCCCGAGTGAAGCCCCGGTGTGCTCATGTTTACGGGGTTTGTTCTGCATATCACAGCAGAAGGGTTGTGGGTTTCTTTGCCCTTAAGGCAAATACATCATGAAAACACGCACCACTTAAGTCTCTCCACTGCTGCAAGACAGGGCTATTGTGTTATTAATATTTTGCGCTCCCATCACACATTAGAAAATTGCCATGAATCGCTGTTGTTGTGCAGGGGGCAGTGTCTTGAAGCTCTCCTCCAGATGGTGCTTCTGCCCGGGTTACCAGGTTGAAAGCAAAGCAGGCATATGAGAAACATATTTCACCAGAGCACAGGGCGTCACGACACATGGTCGTGAACAATAATGACAAGAAGCCCTAATTATACAGTTTGATGTGCTGTAAACAATTGGAGCAGTTACGTCCAATGCAACAGTTAATCGTGTAAACACATGCAGAGCATACAGCATGTTGTGACCACGTGTGTGAGTATTGGATTTAGCTTTCAAAGAAGTAGGCATTGTGAAACGCATTATTAAATTATCAGAAAAAAGTGTGTGGTCGGTTTATATGGTTTAATTAATTGTCAAGCTGTTAATGGGGAATGCAAAAGGTAAGTAAGTTATAGATAGATAATAGATAGATAATAGGTAGATAATATTATAATATTATCAGATAATAAGTAAGCTATAAAACTATGCATTTGTAATGCTCTGTAATATAGCCTAATAGAAACACTGCCAGGCAGTTGTTTTAGTCTCAAAACTATCCTGATTGTGCTCAAGTCTTACATTTAGAATTATATAAAGCAGAAGCGTTCCAACACAGCCGTAATTTGTGATGCCCTGTAACCTATTATGAGACCCGCAAATCCATAACTCACATTCATACATGCAACAGTCATATCATCATACATTTTACAGAATAACATTTGGATGAAAGCATAATTAATGATGACGCACATTGAGCAGAAGTGTGTGAGAAACAGTAGGTTGCGGGAGCTCCCGCTCAGAATGGGTAATCAATCATATAGGGCACGATTAGCGAAACACATAACCACAGCCTCAGCTTTCATTTCTCATGTCTCAATTTGAAATGTACTGAGGTTGGCCGTCTGTCCCTGTGGCGCTATGGATTGTTGGAGATAACACTAAACCTGGTAGCTTACAGACCTGTTTGAGAACGAATGGGATGCACGTCGAAATACTAAAGTCACTGCAGTGGGCATGTATTCTTGCCCAAGAGGTTTTCCCAAGGGTTATACCCAAAGTATAAATGGAAGCTCAAGCGGCTAAATGAGAATCATACACGAGAATATGATTTTATGATTTTATTTTGTAGACCTATATACTAGTGTTGAGTCTAAGGCTAACAAAAGATGGACATATAGGTGTACATAAGTGAATCAAACACACGTGTGTCACCCATAAACACGCACACACACACACGCGCACACGCACGCTCGAGCACACACACACACACACACACACACACACACACACACACACACACACACACACACACACACACACACAGAGAAAGGACACCTGCCGGGTGCGTTCATTTGGCGTGGATGGTTAATACCAAAAAGAAAAAGAAAAAGGAAATGAGCAGATAGATCTAACATACCAGTTCCGTTGTCATGTTCTGCTGAGTTGTGGCTATCATTGTTGTTCTGTAACGATTCTTAGGTAAGAAATAATCATTCAGCTGCAGCGCTGTCTCTCCGTGCTTGTTCGCTATGCTCCGCTTCTTGCAAGTTTGTCCCGAACGGGTTGGTGGTTCCCACCTCTCTCTCTCTCTCTCTCTCTCTCTCTCTCTCTCTCTCTCTCTCTCTCTCTCTCTCTCTCTCTCTCTCTCTCTCTCTCTCTCTCTCTCTCTCATACACCACTGTCTCTCTCTCTCACACACACCCCCCCTCACTCCCTCTCACCCCTCTCTCTGTTCTCTCTGTTCTCTCTGTTCTCCCTCGCACTATCCCTCCCTTCGATCTCCATACACATAAGCACCCGCGGTTCTATGCCTGCGATTTTCGTTCTTGTTCACTTATCCGCGTCCTGCGCAATCCATGTTGATCAGCTGATATACATCAATAAAGGGTATATGTATCTGGCAAACAGCGCAATCAATAGCCTATGAAGATGGTGAAATATCCAGCAACTTCCTGTTAGTTTGGAAATAGTGCGCTATATAGGCATATGCCTATTGTGATTTGCAACAGACAGATGGCATTAAGATATTCCTTTATTAATCACCCATAGGAGAAATTGACATTGACCAGCAGTACAAGGGGATAGAGGAGTGCGATAGAAGACCTGAGTATAGACAATAAACAAATAATGTAAACCTATATACATAGTAATCATCATTGAGATGAACAGTGCAATTGGTAACTGAGTCCTGCTGAGGTGTAGATATTAAAAAATAAAAATAGATGTGCAGATAGAATTGGGCAAAATAGATGAGCAAGTGTGCAGAATACAAAATACAAAATGTGCAAATATACAGAGGTAGTAAGTAAGACATGTGAGAAGACATAAGTAACAGTGATGAACAGTGCAATTGGTAACTGAGTCCTGCTGAGGTGTAGATATTAAAAAATAAAAATAGGTGTGCAGATAGAATTGGGCCAAAATTATAAGTTTTTTTTCTATGAGAGTTTGGCCCATAATTTCACCATTGATGGTCCCGACGAAATTCAATTGACAATGAGACAATAAACGAATTGACATCAGCTGGCGCTGCTACCTCCACTTCCAATCATTTTTTGGAGCCGTTAAGGACATATCGCACAGTACCGCGGTCCTCCACGTGGGGCCGCTGCGGGATCCCTCTCAACAAAGGCCACATTCTGTGCTCGAGAGCGACGACTCCAGGGCCCAGGATCCTCGCCCGTTCATTGGCTAGCGGGCAAATTTGAAATGCAACGCGGTCGAGTTGACGCCACCGACGCACTGGAGAGGAAGTCTTGCAAACAGTGAAATAACCGAAAACCATTCCACATAGCCTGGGAAAGATACAAGGTTTTTTTTTTAGCAGTGGCTGGATATTGATACAAATAGAGGCAAGTAACGTTTGTTTAACATTTGTTATGTCGTGTTTCTGAACGTAAATAAACGCAGCATTCGTAGTGAGTCGTGAGTCGCAGTGTGTTAGCACAGTCTGCAGTGTCCATGCTAGTCTGACATAAACGCTCACACATCGGTGATTAAAATATTCGATTACATTTTTGATCGTCCATCATGTTTGTTTGTTATGTGTTATGTGTTAGATATGAATAAGCAGCCAGCCACACAAACACAAACACAATGTGTTGTTTGCTTTGTAATGTTGCTACATGTTTTGAAGCAGTCCAAACCTCTTATGGCGATATGGTGACATCATGGAAACCTCAAGGGAATCTGGAGTTAGGATAACGATGGGCTGTCTGCGTGTTTGTCTTCATGTGCAAATCCAATGTACAGTCTGTTCCTAACATTTGTCCCCTTGATTAACTTGCTGGAATGTTTTGTTTTTTTCTAAACATTTTAGATTACTATGGAGACCGTTGGGGTAAACCTGCACAGTTTACTCGAACCGTTGATGTCACAGATTGAAGTGCTCAACAATGAGAGCATTGAACCTCGTAAGTATACATTATATAGCTTGTATTTTTCTTGTATCAGTTCATTGACTCCAGTACATAAAGAAGTGCTGTGCTTTCTGTTCTAGAGTTTATTCAGATGGCTCTCAACTTTGACGATTGCCGTCGGAAATGGCTGAGGCTGGAGCAGGACCTGGGCTCCTGCAAGGAGGTACTGGCCAAAACCCAAACAGAAAGGGGATCCCTGGAGGTGAAACTCAAGCACGCCCGCAACCAAGTGGACGTGGAAATCAGACGACGGCAGAAGGCTGAGGCAGAGTGTGAGAAGCTGGTATGTCAGTTGGAGGGTTTCCTTCGGTCGATCCCCGGCTCAAATGTACAACCACATTATTCACATCGGTTGTTTGGTTTTCTTTTTTTCTCTCAGGATCGTCAAATCCAGTTGATCAGAGAGCTTCTGATCAGCGAGGGTTCCTCCAACAGCATCCAGCTAAATGATGAGCAGCGCTCAGCTCTTGCCTTCCTCAATGCAAGGCCTCACGCTGTGCCAAACATGAACACCAGCCGAAGGCGAGTTCTCTGCATAACTCGATTTCTACTAGTTCAAGTTCAAGTAACTTTATTGTCAAATATGCTACATGGCAAGCATATAGCACAGATGAAATTGCAGTCCTCTCAGACCTACGGTGCAAAATGAACCATCAGACAAACAAACAGCCAAACAGTTTACAGACAATACAAAATACAAAGGTGAAGTGAAAGTGAGGTAGTGCAGTGCAGATACTACAGACCTGAGCAATCCGGTAAAGCATCACTTACAAGCTGGTTCTTGTGCTACTGGGAGAGTTGGCTCATATGTTGTTGTTTTTTCCCCTCCTCCTTTATAGGCTGTTGACCATTGACGAGTCCGCGTCCATCTTGTCAGACATCAGTTATGATAAAACTGAAGACTCACTGGTCAGTGTTATCTCCCCGTCTTTATCCAAGCGTCTTCTAATTTGTCATTATGTTCTTGTGTTTGGTCTTAGTCTCGGAGGGAGGCTCAATGTAGTCTCACAAATCAGACTCTAGATTAATATCTAGTCTTATGGCAGAAAAGCTCAAATCGGGGTGAACGGGGTGTTTCACTCTCTTTAGCTTCATATTTGTATTTTACCAACTACTGGTCCAGCATTAGTAAACTGTAACATATGTCATCATGAGGCAAACAAAAACAGCAGGTCATCTGCGTGAATGAGTTATTGTTGATGGAGTGTCCGCCTAACGGAACAGGAAACATGTTGTAACCCCGGGCCTTGCAGTTTCTGGTTTCCATCCCAGGCTCTGTGTCGTCTCACCCAGGAGGTTCTGCTGCAACATAATAGGGCTGCTGGGTCTAGTGAGCTTTAATGTGGATGAATTACACTTCCCAAACGCTTCATTTACATTTGATTCATTCTCCATGTCCACGCTAATCCTGGTGTGGCTTGTTGCAGGACTGGAACTCTTCTGCGGTCAACACCATGCGACTCAGGAAACGACAAAAGAGGGTATGTGCTGCAAACTCAAAATGTCCACTCTGAATGTCTCAGACATGACGCTGCCCGACTGGCATTCTAATGCACATTGACATCTTGCCCCCCAAGCGCTCCTCCAGAAACCAGGTCGATGGCCCTCCAATGGCCTCCAAAAGATCTTGCTCGGCGGGCAGGAAATCCCACAGGGTGAGTGATGACCCCGCTGGGACCACACAGCGCTGAGGAGGTTGTCTGCTCCCCACTGGGCCTGACTGGTGTCCTCCTTCAGTTACAGGAGAACGAGTCCCTCGTGGCCAAAACCACGCTGACGGTGCCGGCAGGCGGCGGACCGGTGGAGGCCATCTCCACCATTGAGACGGTCCCGGCCCCGTATTGGACTCGCAGCAAGAGGATGACTGGTGAGGAGTGTGTGTGTGTGTGTGTGTGTGTGTGTGTGTGTGTGTGTGTGTGTGTGTGTGTGTGTGTGTGTGTGTGTGTGTGTGTGTGTGTGTGTGTGTGTGTGTGTGTGTGTGTGTGTGTGTGTGTGTGTGTGTGTGTGTGTGTGTGTGTGTGTGTGTGTGTGTGTGCGCAATGTATTGTGCAGCATAAAAAAAAAAAAAAAACATCTCATTCATATCCAAGTAATGCACTGCAGGACAATGGGGCACGATGTAGGAGCCATCAAGGGGGATGTGTATTGATCCTCCACAATTGATTTGGGATATCTGCACAACTACAAGGACAGTGGTGTCATCAATATCATTGGCAGTTGGGATGTTATGCACTTGTCTGTTCTCTAAAGTAGTTCAGACTCTGAATGTTCAGCCAAGAGGTTCCTCATCTCCCTCCCTCTTGTCCAGAAACCCTGGAGTGGGACTCTGAGTCGGTCCAGTCGGTGGATATCTTCAAGCAGCCCGGCGTTCCTGACAGGGTGACGCGAGCAGAGCCCAGCACCCCACAAAACACAGGGAGCGTCCGTCTCCACGAGTTTGTCTCCAAGACGGTAAGAAAAACACTGGCGGGGGAATGCTTGGAGGTTTGACCAAAGTCAATATGTGATGTTTTACTACTGCTAGTAGTGAAGAATCACATATTGACATATTGACATCACATATCACCAAACGTTGTTGGTTTGGATGAAGGTGGCATTTTTCTTTTCTGAAGTTATGTTTTATCACCAACCAAAAGGATACAACTCAAGGACAATTTTTGTGGTGGAGTACACAACAATGACGAAGTCTACCTTAAACAAACTACAAATTTGTGGCAGTGAATGTATTGGGATTGTATTCATTTATTTTGTGGCTGCTTTGTTGTCAGTAGCTGAAAGTCATTTCTTTATTTAAAGGTAACAGAGCGTGCCTTGCTTCCCTAATGTGGTGGATCCTATAGAAGTGACAAAACAGAAAAGGCCGTTTCTCGCCATCTGTGCTTATTGTAGACCATGAAGAGGGAACTTCGTCGGTCCCCTCGATGAACCCGTGCTCTCTGAACTGCAGGTCATCAAGCCAGAGTCGTGCGTGCCGTGCGGCAAGAGGATCAAGTTTGGGAAGATCTCCCTGAAGTGTCGGGACTGCAGGGTGGTCTCTCACCCCGAGTGTCGCGAGCGCTGCCCCCTGCCGTGCACCCCCAACGTGGCCGGCACGCCCGTCAAAATCGGCGAGGTACTTAATTATTTTATTTTTTAGTGTTTCTCTTGTCATTTAGTGGAACATGGTGTTCCTTGGAGGCCTTGAGTGGAGATGTTTAACCTGATGTGGTGTGCCTGTCCCATGTCCAGGGGACGCTTGCGGACTACGTGTCGGCCACGTCGCCTATGATTCCACCCCTTGTCGTCCACTGCGTCAACGAGATCGAGCAGCGGGGCCTGAGCGAGGTGAGGCCTGCGTCTACGATCTCGTCTTGTGCCGAAGTAGCAACATTACTGTGTCCTAAACGAGTGGAGCTGCTTCCACAAGTTATTTCCACAGCCTTGAGTTTGAAATTGCTTTTAACAAGCAGTTGTTTAAAAAGCCGTTTTTATTCTCTGTCTCTTCAGAGAAAGAATGTACGGTTGTATTCAGCTCGTCAAAACCCTATGAATGAAGACGCATGTAAAATAAATGTTTTATAGGTCATAAGTCCATGCTCGTGGTGTGGTGGGGTGGTGCTCAGATGGACAGCGGAAAGACTAACTCTGAACTTGTCCTCCAGACGGGACTGTACCGCCTGTCTGGTGCCGAGCGCACCATAAGGGACCTGAAGGACAAGTTTCTCCGCAGTAAAAGCGTTCCTCTGCTCAGCAAAGTGGAGGACATCCACGCCATCACTGGCCTCCTCAAGGACTTCCTGAGGAACCTGAAGGAGCCCCTCCTCACCTTCCGCCTCAACAGATCCTTCATGGAGGCAGCAGGTATGTGTGTCTGTCTGTGGCTGTCAGCAGTTTACGCTCAGCCCAGTCCCATCGGTGTGTTCCTTTGACTTGATTGTCCAACTCATTTTTAGTGCAGTTGTATTGAGTAGCTTTCATGTCGGATAAGTGGGGGAAACTCTGGATGATGAGAACATCCTGATCTCACGCTGTCACAATTCAGTTTTCTCGCTGGCCTCGATTTCCAGACCAACTTTCAAAACCCTAACGGCTGACAGACCAATCGGTGCTGGGAGGAGGTTGCTGCAGTTTGACTCAGGCCGTGTCTGGGTAGACATGTATTTATCCACGTTTGGGCACGGCCTTATGTTCTAAAGACTCCCGCCAATCAGATAGACATTGACCAGCTGATGCTCTTGCACTCTTCACTCTTGACAAATCCGGTTGAAAGTAAGGTCAAAAAGACTTGTATGCCATGAATAACTTCTAAATTATTTAATTGGTCTACTGAAGAGATTGAAACCTTGAAGTGTCCTCTGCACATTTTCCTCAGCCAAGACACGTGGCATGGGTCTAACGGCAGGTTCTGTCCAATCAAACTTGTTTCCGTGACGTGACTCACTTTTGAAGTGTTAATATGTAACACTTGGTTGCCTCGGCGATTCTCATCACTGCTCTCTCTCCTGATACCGTGTGTTGTTCTCCACAGAGATCACAGATGACGACAACAGCGTGGCTCAGATGTACCACATCATCAGTCAGCTGCCACAGCCCAACAGAGACACGCTGGCCTTCCTGGCTGTTCACTTCCAGAGGTCAGTAGTTACTCTGTGCACTCCCATCTTATTGTCACATTCACATTTCTGCATTGATCACTTGTGTGGGTGTGTCCTGGCTATTAAAGCATATTTTCAACAGAATAGTTGGAACTAACAAAGACATTGTGGTGTAAATTTGACGGCATTTAGCATGGATGACTGGGACTTTCTCCCTGGGCTCGCGATGGATTCAGAATAACGGCGGCGTGTGTTTTCTCCTCCCCAGAGTGGCTCAAAGTGTGGCCACCAGGATGGACGCCAGCAATCTGTCTCGAGTGTTGGGCCCCACGCTGGTGGGCCACGCGGTGCCCAACCCAGAGCCCATGACCATCCTCCAGGACACCAAGCGCCAGCCCAAGGTAGGGCTCCAGAGGCCGTCCACAGCCACAGCACCTCCATGACCAAGATACGCCCCCCGCGTCGTTCACAAAGCAGCCGCCAGGCCACTGCCTCGCTCTGCAGCCCCGTGGCAGTGACTGGAGAATATGGCGGAGGACGAACGAAGAAGCACTGACTGGCTACCTTCTCTTGCTACAGGTGGTGGAACGCATATTGGCGTTACCCTTGGAGTTCTGGAGCCAGTTCCTGATGGTGGAAAATGATCACCCAGCACCCAACATTAAAAGTAAGAATTGCTGAGAGAATAGTTTTGCATGTAAATGATAGATTTGTTCTTAAATGTTTTTTTTGTGTGTGTGTTTCCAGTGAGCATTTTGGGGCCCCTCACCACTCCAGAGCACCAGCTGAATAAGACGCCCTCCTCCAGCTCCCTGAAGCAGCGCGTCAAGTCCTCCCTGACTCCCAGGTACGTGACCTCCCACACGCTCCGCTGTCGCTGTTTGCTTGTCAACTAGCTGACTTGGCATGGTCAGCTGTGGCCTGTAATACAATTCAATATCTCTGACTGTTTGCCATTTTTGTAGTTTTTTTGTGGTTTTTAATACAAACATGTGATCACACGGACTCTGTATTGCAGTTTTGGCTCCAAGAGCAAATCTGCGGTGGGATTTACCCGGCCGGCCAACTTCTTTGCATCACCGCTCCTTCAGTAATCCTAAACGGCCGTCTCCAACTTCCCTGAAGCACTCAACACTAGCTTCACCTTTTCTTGGATTTCTTGAATTTCTGCAATGGTCAGTAACCTAATATAAACACTATTCTAATGTTTTCATCAAGCGCTATTTGCATGTTTTGAATATTTTGGACAGATTTATGTTGTATTGAAGTGTGTGTAAGTTGTTTGTAAAACGTTATAATCTCAATGGTAGGTTATGGTCTGTGCATACCCATTACCTGCATACCATAAGGTTATTTAGAATTGTCATGTCATTTGACAATTATCTTTATATTTATAGGTTGTGTGTTTTTATTTTTTATTTTTATTTTTTGGAAAAGTGTTCAACTCATGTATCACTCAGAAGTTGATCAACATTTAGCATTTAATTCTAAAGATGAGCAATAGTCCAGGTGACTGGTTTCATTTCAAGTTTGAATGGGTTTTTGTTTGTAAAATGACCTAAGACAAGTGGTTTCATTGCCGTGTGTATATTCTCTAAAATGTTACTGCCTACTCCAATGTTCTCTTCACGTATAGCTAGATGCTCAGCATGTCTTAGTAGGCTTGCTATACCATACTATGCAGCTGGCTTATCTTGGTACCAGCCTATACAAGCTTGTGTTAGAAAATGATTTGTCAGGGTTTTTTTTGTCTTTGGACCCAGATATACGATCAACCATGGTTGACTGTTTAACTCCTTTGAGTGCTGTGGTTCTTGTTCATGAGGTTAATTTTACAGCCAAAATATAATATGGGTATTTTCAATTTTTTTTGCTCCATTGAATGTTTTTAAGAGTAAATTTTCTATATGATTGACATTTGTAAAAATACATTTCTAACATTTTACTTGTGTGTTGACTCTTTTGTTGGAGACATCTGTATCCATTATCAGCTAAACAGACTTTCGGTGTGGATGAAATGAATGTAAATTAGTTTTCAGTAGTTTATGGTCAGACCAAAGCCACCCTGTTTAACCACTGTCATAACATTCTCAGGGAGGACCCTTCAATCACACAACTTAATACCTTCTCTGTGGCAATTCAACTCCAAACCCTATCAGTGTTAATGCCATGCTTGATACTGATTAAACTACACAGGATTTGCAAAGAAAAAGGCAATTATTACACATGGGTTGTGTGTGTGTCTGTCTGTGCTGGGTAGATTTTCAGAATTGATGAATTACTTCACGTTTCCCTTTGTTGACCTCATCTGTGTTGGCGAAGCCAAAGGACGAGAAACTTGCTGGCTCCGATTATGTCATAACATCAACGTTTAGGTTTTTTTGTTAGTTCTGTCGTTGCCACGATCAGAACCAATGGCTTTTGTTTCCCAGGGCTGTGCCCGTGTGCTACAGCTCTTCATTTAAGAGCTGTAGCAATTCTTTTGGATCAGAAAAAGTGAGTTTTATTTTTGTTTAAATGCAGCATGATTGTGATGACAGCGCACTAAATAATCACAGTATTCACAGTTAAAGTAACAAACAACGACTTGAACATATTTCACAAGTCTGCCAGCTGACAATTCAACCGTGGGTTTTAGCTTATAGGGGGGGGGGGGGGGAAGAACAAAGAAAATACTGTTCACGTAAACATTTGGCATCTGCCGCCACGGTCGACCCGTTCAGAATCTAGGAAAGGGCCAGAGCAGAGGAGTGTTCTTCACATAGTTCTGGAAGGCCGGGTCCGAGCCCCACCTCTTCATGGCCTGCTTCTCCAGAATGGGCACGCCGCTGACGTGGCGCAGCAGGAACCACACGAAGAGGGGCGACACGGCGCTCAGGTACTGGTGGCCCTGCATGACGGAGGAGGCCGACAGCCACAGGCCCGACCACTGCAGGATCTCCCCCAGGTAGTTGGGGTGGCGGCTCAGCGACCACAGCCCGTGCTGGATGAATTTACCCTGTTGGGGGTGGGTGTGGGGAAACGCAAAGCTATTTTGTACTGAGAACTTATTGAAAAAGTTTCTTACAAAAACAGAAAGGGGTGTATGTTTAAAGTAGGAGTTGTGATTAGATAGGCGTTATCAGGCGTTATACTCACAGCATTATGTGGATCACGTTTGAAGAACCACTTCTGCTGGTCGGCGACCGCCTGAGTGACAAAGCCGAGGCCCCATAAGCCCCAGCCAACGTAGTCTCTCACACCCACCGGCACATCCCGCCTCTCAGAATTCAGCATCAGTGTGGGCAGGAGGGTCATAAACACCCACACGGCTATGAAAGAAACAAAACATTAATAAACTAGCAGACAATGTCATTAGAATACAAAATCAAATCAACATTTTGAGTCCCTGCTGCATGCATTACAATGCATTACAGTGCAACTGTGCAGCACTGTGTGAGTAGTTCTGAGCACCTTGAATGCTCCAGTATACAAAGAAGGTCCCTGGGCTGTCTCTGACACCATTGAATCTGCGGTCCTGGCCGTCCTTCAGGATCCGCATGAACAGGAATGTCCCCAACCTGCAGAGAGAACCGTGTTCCAGACGGTTGTTAAAGTTAACCGACAAATCATTGATTAACTTGACTCTTGTGCCTCACAATCCTTCGTTCTACGACAGTGACCAAGTCAAGGTCATTTAAAGGAGACAAAAGTGCAGGTTTCATACATGACTGCAGAATAAGTTATTATTTATTAGCCAATTTCTGGGCTAAAGGGCTGGGATGGAGGAGGTCCATGTGGGCATGGTTACCTGAGTCCCCACGCAGTCACCAGGCCGGTCTGCACGTTCTGCCGTACATGTCCAGCCCCCCCCCACAGGTGACTCAGGTGGGCTAGTGCTATAAATGTTCCTGATCCTTTGAGGGGGAGGATAAGAAAAAGGCGACTCAGAAAACTCAGGAGGTTCTGAAGATGTGTCAATTAATGTGCACTAGCGCGCATGGCGCATCCTCAGTTGAGTAAAGGTGTGTTCCACTATTTTTTTTTACTCAGGATATTGGTTCCAAAGTTCAAAGGAAACTATCCAAGACTGCTGACCATAGCTGGGACTCAGGAGGACACGTAACACACTCGCCAAGGTGATTTTAAATTTCTTTGCCTTTATTTTCTTCTTCTTTACTTTTATTTTAAAATTAGATCAGTTGCTAGTTACTAGTTACCTGAACTACAGTATATTGATGAGTAGCCAAATTGGTCCGTTGTTCAATTAGATTAGATTAAATGTTGGTCATTCTCAGTATTTTTTTTAGATATGGGAACGAAATGTGTTCTCTGCATTTCACCATCCTATGGTACATAGGAGGATGTGGGCTGCTATGTTAGCGCCCGGGGAGCAAGTTGGGGATCAGTGTCTTGCTCAAGGACACTTCGACATCCGGACAGTTGGAGGAGGGGAATCGAGGGGATCGAACCACCGACCCTACGGTTGGTGGACGACTCGCTCTGTCCACCCGCTCCATCCCAGCCACCGCCGCCCCAGTTGTTTGTTCATGTAGTTGTTGAAAACTTAAATTGTTATCTACTCTGACAAGAGAGTCATCATACGAATGATCATTCATCTGCACTTTCATGTAATTCATTACATCATTCTGTATTGTAATCCGATTATTTTCGGTCAACATGGAAATGCATGGTGTAAATTAATTAATAGTAATAGTAGGTCTACAAAATTGCATGAATACTCGAGTGCTATTGCTTGCATTAATGATCACTGATCACTTCGAAACTGATTAACTGCGTCTTTAAATGTAGGAGGGGCTTTGAGCTGTTTCACAACTCGGCTCTTTAGATAACAACACATTTTCTAACACTTCCATAATAATTCGTTATTTAACATTAGATAAACTAGGTCAATTGAGAATGATCGTTGTTTGCATTTTGCATAATTGTGTAAGTGCAAAAATCAACTTACGCCGGTCTCGGCGTACAATATAAACAACCACAAAGCACCAACTTGTTAAACCCAATAGGCCTATGCCAAATGGAAAACTGCACCAAAACTCAGCAATAATTACCTGCCAAGTCATAGAACTTCTCAGTTTTGAACGCCGCCGCTAGAGCCCATCCAACCCATTGGATGCCCAAATCGGTCACCGCACACTTGACAAGCGTGCTCCCCATATTCATGTCCAGCGGTTACTGGAGCAACAAATGCATTTAAAATGATCTGACTGGACCGGCCCACCTTTGTCCTGTGACATGAACGGACTTCATCTGCTTCCATCTTGTGGGTGTGGCTTGAGGCTTATAGGCATATGGGTCTTGTAGTTTTGAAAAAAAAAGACAACAATATTTACCACAAGGTTCCCTTTCTAACTTGGTCAGCTGTCGGCTACCTTTGCAAGATAGTGACGTCAAATGCAAACTATATGATTTCTATTGTATTATTTTACCACAGCAAATTCCTCGTTGGCCTATGTGAAAACTACTTGGCAATAAATCGATTCTGATTCTGATTCTGATTCTGATTTTGTAGCATGCATTTCATACAAGCTATCTTTATTTCAGGAGTAAATTCAAGGTTAACACAAATAAAAGAAAACCATGGCAGAGGGAAATAGTCCAAAGGGTGGTGCTGGTGACTTTACTAAGAAAGTCCAAAGGCAACTGAGCAGAGGCAAAGAGAAGGTATCTGCACACATTCATATCTTCTGACTGAAGCATGCCTTCCTCCTTTCTGTGCTTTGCCTTGACTCATCTGCTTGTTTTACAGGTATTGCAAAGGTTTGGCAAGACTGTGGAGTCCAGAGATGATATCTTTGACAGCTGGCTCCAAAGAATCCATGATCAGCAGGTAACAATATTTGTTGGGGCCAATACTCCAACGTTAGACTTCAACACAATGTGTTGTTGCTCCATTTGATTGTGAATTGTAAAGAATAAGATCCTCCATGATATGAATGCGAGTGCATTCTATTTTTTCCCCTAGTCTGATGGGACCCGAATACACAAAGATCTGAGACTCTACTTGGCAGCAGTCAGAGGTGAATTTGAGTGTGTGTTGTTAGTGCACCCCTATATACACATATATACAACAATACAAGTGTGCAGCCTCAGGCTTTACACTTCTTTTGTGGATATGCTGCCTATATAGGGCTGAATTATCTCCAGCTCACAGCCTCACACAGTACCACTGGACAACAGTTTTGTGTTGTGACTTTTCCCTGCAGACATGCGCTGCGCCTCAAGACGCCTGTCCCAGTCTCTGTTTGATGCTTACGAGACCGACTGGGCGGGAGATGATGATCTGGGGGCCATCGTGGAGGTCAGATATGGGCATAAACAAAAACAAGATAGTCATAAAAACAAAGGGGTGGGGTGGATCCCATCACACCAGCATAAGCCTATGCAGTACATACCCCATAACCTTTGCCAACCCGATGGTTGTTTTACGCCCGCTGTCTGTTGAAGGCTGAGGACCTGCTGTGGAACGACTACGAGGTGAAGCTGTCTGATCAGGCTATGCGCACCATGGAGTCCTACATGGGCCAGTTCCCAGATATCAGGGTAACACGCGCACGCACACACACGCACACGCACGCACACACATGCACACACGCACACACGCACGCACGCACACAAACGCACACGCACACAAACGCACACGCACACGCGCACACACGCACGCACGCACATGCACATACACACTTACACACACTTACACACACGCACGCGCACACACACACACACACACACGCACACACACACATGTACATGCACACACGCACATGCACATGCACACGCACACACACACACACATGAATACAAACATTGTGAATGAATACAATTCTTCTTTTTCTGCTACAGGACAGGATTTCCAAAAGGGGAAGAAAACTAATTGATTATGACCACTCCCTGCATCACCTAGAAGCACTTCAGACTGCCAAGAAAAGGGATGATGTCAAAATAGCAAAGGTCAAGAAGGGTCAAAAAGTGACCTGTAGCCTCTAATAAGTGACCCTGCATCTAAAATTCCAGTTTGTGTTCCAAATCTCAAATCTTAAATCTCATCTCTGAATATGCTCATGGCAGCAATGATGTCTTCAATTCCACAGGCAGAAGAGGAACATAATGCTGCCAAGAATGTCTATGAAGCCATCAACACCGAACTAAAGGAAGACTTCCCTGCTTTCCATGAGAGGTGAGGGAAGTGCCACAGACGTTCAGGTTCCCTGAAGCCTCGATGAATAACTTTTCTTCTTCGGTAAAACTCATTGTGTTATGTTTCGTTTGCAGCCGTATCGGATGTTACGTGTCTGTTTTCTCTGCCGTTTCCTCTCTACGAGGTATCTTCTACAAGGAAATGAGCATGGTATTGTGGTTTTGGCTGTCCTACCACATTTCTTTATTTCCTTGTGTTGTTTTTGGAAGATGATACGTGTTGAGACTTTTCTTATGTATTAATCTTTTTGATTTTGTTTTGTTTCTTACAGCTGAACGATGACTTACAGAATGTGATGAAGGATCTTCAAGCACAGCATCCAGAAAACGTGTTTGCCGTGAAGGGCTTTCAACGGTGAGCTTATTTCACCGTGACTTGTATTTACTGAAACCTTTTCTGATATTTCAGAATAATTCATACAACCCTTCACCCTAACACCTTAGGTACGGCTCTCTGAAGAGACGATCGCTGATGTCTCCCAAGTCGTGGAAGTCCAGCTTCTCTGATTTCCACCAGACCTACAGTCCCAAGATGGGCAGCCAAAGGTTCAGCTTCAGGTCCCCTGATGGGCCTCGCTACGGTGGCTCTCTATCCAGGGGGGGCAGCAGCGTGGGCAGGGTGGACCTCGCCAGGTCTCCCCCCTCGGAGGCTCCCTCCGAGGAGGGCAGAGACGAGGAGGCCCACAGCGAGGCGGGCGATTCTCTTGCGGAGGCCCAGCGGCCCGGGTCCGGGGATCCCAGTGGCGCTACAACAGGAGCTGCCGAGGAGGAGCGGAAGGCAGAGGAAAGTCAACACGGCGGCGGGGGGGAAGACAAGCCTGTGAAGGAAGAGGAGGCCGAGGCAGATCCTGCACCACAGCCCCGTCAGGAAGATAAAGGCGAGGGTGAGGCCCAGGCGCTGAGCGAGAGCAGCGCAGAACTGAACAACTCCTTTGACTCGGTGAGCTTGGATCTGCAGCTGTCTGCCGTGGCCAATGGCACGCTGTACATTGAAGAAAAAGAAGACAGCGCGCAATCCAACGGACTAGCGGTCGACTCCCCGGGCTCAAAGCCGGGCTCTCAGAAGGTTAGTTGTCAGGGCCAGGATAGGTCTGAGTCTGACATATATTGATGGCGACGCCAGCTGCCTTTCTTTTCTTTTTAGCACCACTGCCTGGAATCCTGATATTTTGTATGTTTGTATTTTTGTCTGGCATCTAGGATGTTCCTTTAGGAAACCAGCTGCCACTGGATTCAAAAAGCACAGTTGTGTAACGCAACATACTAGAAGGTTTGTGGGTTTAAGCCAAGACTCTGCATGGCATTCTTGTTTTTGCAGTTTTTTTTTCTTTTTCTGTAAACATTAAAGAGTTTTGGTCTAGACCTGCTCTAAATGTGTGTGAACATTGAACAAATTCTGTGGAGACAAATCAGCATAGATACTAAAATGATGGACAATGCCCCTGCTGGCGAATACCATATAGGACTAATCGAGTTCTGTGTTGACAATAACCATTATCACCCTTTAAAAATGGTTGTGATTTGACAGTTTTTTTTTTCACGTAGCCTAATTCATTTGAAATAACTTTGATCATACACTTAAAATGTCACCTTCTGATATTACATTGTACATATAAATTCCTAGGCCTGATCACCTTCTGAAGTTTATAGAATTTGTGTTGCAATTGCAATGTTGACTCAAGCACTATAGCCTAATAATAAAACTTCAGTAATATTGTGTCCAACGCTTATTGCCTCTGCTTGCTGAGACGGTTTGGTGGGGTAGATATGTGATCCTATCTTCAGGGTTTTAGGGGAAGGGGAGGGACAGTAGAGGCGGAAATCAAGACGATGTCGGCAGCATAGGCGTGACTCCTGAGTCAAAAAACACAGACGGAAACCTGAAGTCTCGTACGCCTTTAGTAAATTCGTTTTTCCTCACGCACTCCTCGTGTTGGTTTTGTATGGATCAGTAGCTTGTAATACATATGATATAAAAGCTGTTGGCACACTGAAGGAATCAACCATTGGCTTGTCGTTGTTGCTCAGGTAAGTGTTCTTAAACAGGGGCTATGATGACCACTGCACAGTATTCTATTTAGTACGAGTAGCAACTCAACAAGTAGTTGACTTTAAAGTTCAGTGAAAGAAAACAAACGCATGAGTTCGTGTATGTGGATCCAAATAAGTTAAACGACACAAGCTTAAATTGGTATATTGTTTTTATTTTCATTATCCAAACGGTTTATGGAAGTTTGTCAAACAAAAGCATGTCAGCTGCTTGCACCTCATGATCTCATCAACAATGGGCCACAAACTAACCACATTTCCAGCTTTCACGCGTTGTTCATTTATTTATATGATTCATGGTTAGAATTCGTCGCAGACACGATCATCATTCAACATGACCTCCACTCCACCTATGAATGGTAAGTGTTTAGGAATAACATCAGACCTCGAATCCAAGACGATCCGATTGTTTCTTCGAAATGCCCTCTAATAAGACCGTTCAGATATTTCATTCAAATAATTAATGAGAAACATTCTCATTGTTTGAATCAAATAGGAGTTGTACCCTTTCCCTAATCATTCAACCAACCTTTTTTGTGTTTAGCATTAAATGTGAGATATGTAGAGCTATTATTCGACTTATGACCTTTGGATACTTATTCATGAGAACTTAATTAGTATTTTGGGGATATTTTGAGTGCAGCACGTTTCTTCATTGTATTTCATTATAGTCATATCACCATTAATGTTTAATATTTTCCAGTCACTACAGCCGCTCCCATGCATATAGATACAGATTCCACTGTCATTGGAGGTAACTATACCATTTCAAGTCTTTTTTAGAAAGCCTTTTCTCAAGTGCCTTCATAGTCCCTTCATCTGGATGGTGTTTGCTGCTGTCCTCCTTCTCAGTGGTGATCACGCTGCTCCTGTTGACCCTGGCAGTGGTGGGCTTCCTTCTCTACCGCTATCTGTGCCACAACAAGGGCGCCTACCGGACCACCGGGGAGCCGGCTCCAGGAGAGGACTTTGCAGAGGACAGCAAGCCGAACCAGGCCACCAACGACAAGAAGGAGTACTTTATATGAACCCTGGTTAATGCTGACCAGCATGCCGAGGACACGAATGGACCTTGTTAGACACACTGAGAAGAAGTGGATGAATTGGTGTATTATTATCACTTTTGTTGTGGGCTGTCTGCCATATGCCAAGTGGAATGTGTTTCATTTTTTTTTTCCCGTCGTTGCTGCAACAGGCCATAAGCTGAAATGAAAAAGGGGGAGGATGAAAACAAAGTGAATATGGATGTGGAGCCGAGCAGCTGCCCGTGAGAACAGCCGTTTACTGACATGAGGCTTGAGCAGGTGGTCTCCTACTTCTGTCCAGGTCATCATGGTGATGAGTTGCTTTGACAATCAATATTTTAGCCATGGTTAGTTTTTACTATGCAGTATCAGTTTTATTTCTTTTCTTTTTTAATCCTCCAGGACATTGTCAATACAGTATTTTTTAATCTGTCAAAACACGTGTGGCTGATGCCCACTAGTAAAGTTTTTATTTTATTTTAATAATGTGTAATCAAATAGTGGACTTTGTGTTCTCGTTGCACATACCTTGTGTTTGTATGTTAAAACAGGTTGTTACTCGTCCTTGGAATTGTCACTTATCAAATATAGGACATTGAACACATTTTTTTGAATCTCTCATTACTTGACTTGAGAATTTAAACAATTATGTCCAATACCCACAATACTTCAACTTTATTCCATGAAACGCCGTTTCTAGTCTATTACAGTATCTTTGTCATCAAAAATGTGCCTAAACTTTGTTAACTAGCTGCAAATTGACAGCCATTTTGGATTTGCAGTTGGCATAATATAAACTAAATTACCCTAATGAAATAATTTATAGATGAACAATGCATAGGAAAACTAATCACTGGTCATAAAAACCAACATTTTCTCATACAGTACAACTATCCATTTTCTAAATAAAATCAAGATAAACATGGTCATTTCAAATTTCCAAAATAACATTTATTCTAATTTGTCATTTTAAATTTTAAGTTTAGTATAAAAAAGTTAAGTGCACCCAAGTTCTTTCAAAGAGTTTCCTTTGACATGTCTCAGCAAATTGTAGTGGCACTCATCTCCTTTTAGTAATCTTAAAAGATAGAATCCATACCAAAGCTCATCAAATCACTTCAGTACACATTACAAAATATTTTTGAGAATCCCTGACTATAAATGTCCATAATCTATCAAAGACAATTTCATTCCATGCTAGCTGTGGTTGGCATGGCGACTAACTGGTTCAGCTGTAGTTTTACAGTACTTCATATTGCTGGGACTAGGCCACCATTCTGCTGCATTACAAACACAATTAGATCTTAAGTAGGACAAAAATATCATGTAATGACAAATAAAGGTTTAAAGGCTGTGGCCATAAAGAACAAAACCGGTTGAAGCTGAGGAAATCACCAGCACTTGGCAGCCATGCATCCCTATTGTCTGATATCTTTGCAGTGATCAAGTTTCTTGTCAGCTCTCCCTGTGACCTCGTCAGGCTGACATTGAAAAAAAACAAACCCAAAATGAAAACGAAACAAGAAGCTCCATTTGACAACAATGGAATTTGTTGTGCTGGCCACAGCTCTTAAGACCAAGTGCTGTGTCGGATACCCAGGGACACATGTTACTAAACACCACAATATAACCTATATCAGCTGATTGTATCCATACCGACAGGAAAGCCTGACATTACCTTAATATCGTAGTATTCATTCATAAGTACATCATTTTTTTAAGTTAATTAATAAGCATAAGTGTCCTGATGAAGTATGGTGTGTAGACTGTGATACTAGTAAAAGGTAAAACTGCAGTTCGGCAGATTTTATGAACAGACCATGTTTAATGTTTAAGAAGTATTCTAAAATACTAAAATACTACAATGTACAGAGTCGTCATACGTTTGTTACCAAATAAATGAACATAAAAAATTAGCTGCTATGCTTGGGTCGTCGCAGGTTTTCAGAGCAGTGCATTTTTAGGTTAATTAACTGAAGGTGTCATTTCACTCTGGCTATCAATAACAAAGGCTTTTGCAATGATATGTTGGCTTTAAAATCGTGACACAAAAACATTCACAACACATTCACACATGGTAGCACTATAGACCAAGTCTTTGGTACAACCAGCTTCTTGGTTATACAAAACAAATGTATTAGGCTATCAAATAATATAAATCAAAAATCTGCATATAAATTAAAAAAAGAAAAGCAGAAATAAAGGAGTCACCTCAACAGTTGTGATTGGTTACACAGATATTAAAAAGGTTGTATTATTTCCTAAATGTAATAAAGGTTTTTAAACAGATCATGCCAGAGTACATACATGAAACACAAGAAGAAACAGCAAGTAATAGTTGTTGCAGTCCATACAATAATCACCTAAGTGTAAAAACGCTGGGTATCCGACTCGAAAACAACAATGGTAGAAAACGAACAACTAAAATGTTGACACCAACCACTCCATTTCACTCAGCTCACTATTTGGACTCAATTTAAAATTCCTTCTTTTAGGTTTACTTAAGTTATTTTGCTTTAATATGCAGATATCTCCAGTGCTCTTTGGCACTTGTTCATGTTTATCTACCAGTTGCCCGATAAGGTACAGTAAACCACTTATCTAGTGCTTGACTAATGCCTTGAGCTTTTTTTGTTCCATAATGGTCAGGTTTGTCAGGTAACATGGAGGCTATGAAACAGTGACATGGACATTTTGCTTACAGCATTCAGGCTTCATTAATTTTTTAGCCTATCCACAATTTGAAACAGAATATAAATGTGAAGTCTAATGTGAAACATTTCAAAACATGAGGTCTACTCAAGAAAAAGGAACATCTAAAACACAGACTTCCTGGATTTGATCCATAAAGGAATTAACCGAACCACTTTGAGGTGCAATTTTGACTAGAATCTGACAAAGGGTTCTTAGAAATTAATTCTGGAACCATGTTTTTTTTTTTTACATCCACTCTAGGCAGTGGTCTCAATCAATTGTAAAAATGCCCTAGCAAGTGGAATACTGTACCTATTAATAGGGCTCTAAGTTATTACATTCTGTTAGGTGATATCAGTATCATGGCGTGACTGAGCAGCCTTAAAAGGGAGGCATATGGGATGGGGTGTAAGGGCATAGTCGCGTTGGAAGAAGGGAATGAGGTTGGGAATACAGGGAGGAAGGGAAAGAGGAGGCGCTGAGAATGGCTGCCGTTACCAGATGGTATAACCTCCACTGGAGCCACCCATGAAGAAATTATTCTTGCGCGGTGCCATAACAACGTTAGCACCCTGCATGGCAGCCAGCTGAGCTGCATTCGGGGGGTGACCAGGAGGTGGGGGCTGGAACATGAGAAGAAAAAGGGTCAACGCGAGTATGCACAAACAAATCGTATAATCAAGTACCCATGTGATATGTCATGTCATGTATGTCATTGTTTTCCATAAATGATTTTAGAAAGCAGGAAAGTAGGAGAAAGTTGATATGGAGTGTCACTCTTGTTTACTTGGACCAAAAAGTAGGGGTTTCATTCTTGTTATTGTTTTATTGTAACATGCAGAAGCTCACCGGAATGGAAACACTGCTGGTGGCACCGAAGCGTGCTCCGGCATCATAGCCTCCCTCTACCATCACTGTTGAGCCAGGGGGGTACATGGCTCCCATGGGATAGTAGGCCATTGGGACATTCTGGCCGACTGCACCCACTGGAATGTGCTGTTGCATGGGCATGAACACCTGTGCACCGGGGTATGGAGAGGACATTTGCGGTACCTGGCCAGGTACCTGAGGTGGAAGCACAAATCTGGGCTGGTATATCTGTAAAGATGGAAAATGTATTGAATAAATGTTCATTATAATCATTGGAATAGTATACAATTTGGATATTTTTTTGTGCTTTAGGCATTTATAAAATCTTTAGTTTGCTCCATAACTTTACCTCAGAATATGCAGGAGGTGCATCTGTGTAAGGTGGCGCCTGAGGGGATACTTGCATAGCAGGAGGGTAGATAGGTGCACTGCTCTGTTGAGGGTACAAAGCTTGCTGGGGATATGAACCTTCAAAATAAAAGGATAAATCAATATTTTAAAAATTATATGAAAAATATATATATTAACACCAATGGACGTTATGACAAAATGTAATAACGTTATATGTAAGGTTGCAGCTGATGTTTACTTTTTTCTCCAGAGAAAACAATGGTTATTTAATAAATGTACGGACATATTTTTAAACGGCTATAACAATGATGACCTCAATGATGGCCGTCAGTCGAATTAGCATTTTCTTACGAAATGCGGTCGTAGATTGTCATTCTTTTTTACTCTTTCAACAGATGTGAGAAACGGGAAGCTAGCTAGAGGCAAAAAGTCATCTTTGTGATGACAGCTTTGTCTCGAATATCTAAGCAGACAATAGAGTGCATTACGGAAAAATGGCCACAGACAAGTACAATTTATATGTGAAATTATGGTGACATTGATTAAGGACAACGACCTTAGCTACTTTGATTGCTCAACGTTAATTCGAGATTAAATAAACGCTGTCTAAAGACGACATATTAGCCACAATGCATACAGCAACACAATATCATCAGGTAAATCATTGTTGTGCTTTTACGTTAAATCCGCTTGGTCACAGCGACATATATCCATCTAGTTATATAACATCAGCATGGCAAGTAAACACGACATATGATGTGCATCAGTTGCTTACCTTTGTTGTTCATTGTTCTGTATTTTGTAGAATAAAATAGCTAAAAGGATAAACGCAGATTCAGGTACCTTGTCAGGGCCTTGTGACAGGTTACACTACACTTCCTTGTTTTTCAGCTTGTTGTGGTGCTAGCGGTTACGTCACTCGGATGTAGTTCGTTATGAAACTGCTTGCGCCCCCTATGGGCTACTGAAATGGGTCTGATCCGATGTAGGCGGAGAGAGGGTCCTAAATGTGGCGTTATCTCGTTCTACCGCAACGCAATTTCCGGTTTGTTAACTCCCTACGACATGTGTACACCAGTTAACAGTCTCTTGAGCGAGAAGAATAAGAACATGAATATCGACAACAATGATAATATATGTATTATTTTGACGAAAACGTTGACAAAGCAATATCCAAAACACGCAACGCAATCGAATATCCCTTTGTCGGAAGTCCCCCCCAGTCTCACAGATAAAAAGCAATGTAACGGAAAATCCCGCCCTCTCTCGCCAATAACGCTCATTTGCAGCATCTTTTTCCAGGCGTTTCGTCGCGAGATGGAAACACCTAGGAATGAGGTGGAGCAACGTTTATCAGCAAGTAGATACATTTTTAGAAGACACTTTTAATATTATTCATTTACATGCAAGTCGTCCGTAGACAGCTTCGTGAATTAAATCCGAATGTAATGTCTGTAACAAAATCAAAAATGTATCTAACCTTCTACCCCCTCCAGTTTCTTAATCGCAACTTACATTTTAGAATGGCCACATTAAAGGATACTACATGTATGTGGGGTGTGTCAAACATTAGATTGTAATATAAATACATTTATCAAATCAAAACACGTTATCCACCAAATATTGTCAGCTGCACGAATGTTAGGTTTTTATTAAAAGATGGTTCTGAATATAGGCATACTTTGAGTGTATTTGCGTGAAGACATACATATAAATACAAACGTACATCAGCCCACCCCACTGCCCGCTTTAAGGTGCACTGTCCCTTTAAGAGAACCACAGCTCCTCTCAAGTCCAGGCAGACATTTTTCAATGCAAGGTTTTTTTCTTGCATAAATTATGTTCATGACGTAGTGCAAAGGGCCACATTTTTGTAATTTTCCTTTACTTTACAACATATATGGGCTTTTTATATGCCACCCAAAGGATTTCTGATTATTTGAATTGTTGTCCAAAGGAAATCGTCATTAAATATTAAGAAACAGGAGATCCCAACATTGCAACCCTCCTTATCAATGCAAATACCTCTTTTGTGTGCAGTCACAGCGCCTGTCTGGAAGCTGAGATGAATTTTTAATTATGTGTGACTGAAACAAATTGTGACAAGGACCATTTAGAAGGGGAGGACAACTGAAAATAAGATAGATCTCCGTGGTAAGTTGCAAATAATTCCCACCGTCTATTACTGCCCGCGACTCCCTTGTAGCAGCGAAACGGCGAAAGGAAATGAGTTTGGGTTAATATGCAATGCTCGTAATTAGCATAATTTATATATTTATGATAAAGAGAGGGAAACGCATTATATTCGGTCTCTAGGCATGGGTTGAGACGGTATCTGTCGCGCACACTAGGTGGTAACAGTTTGTTCCCAAAAGTAGCCGACGCGGCGAGACTTTTATTGCCGCGGATGGGGGTGGGGTGGTCGTCATCAGCAGCTGAAGTTTGGACTGATCTCCATTTCTCAGCGGGTCCTACAGTCAGAAAATGGTCATCCTTGTATTTTTTGAGATTTTGGTTCATCAATTACAGCCACCTCACGTATACTGCGAGCTTCTCCATTCACGTTCTCTCTAAGCGTGTACAAGTACAACAGAGAGGGAGGGCCTGTTTAGGCCCGTAAAAGATAATCTATTCATAGCGTGACAGAAATAGCCATGAATCAAAGAAAAGTCCTAACCATGTGGCCATGTCTTGTGTTTCCCCTCACGAGCATGTCACCACACATGTATGGTTCCTAGTCTGTAGCCACGACTGGTGCAAACCATGACAGTAGTTTCTGTTTATTGTTTTCGTAAAGTGTCAATGTAAGTGACTACATGTATTGGTTGTTGCTGATATTGCCACAGAATGCCAGGTGGAGAGGGATTGTTAGTGCACTAAAGACATGGACTCACAGGACATCCCTGCTAAAGATGCCCCACTTACTGTCAATGAACAGGTACCTCCTCCGTACAAGAATACTAAACTGATTTAAAGCCTAGGTAGCTTTGAAGTCATTAACTGATGTCATCTCCATGTACCATATCATAATTACAACATTAATACTCTGCAAAACATGGATATCGATAACCCCTATCAGGTTTACTTCTACCTTCTACTTGATGCTTTTGATGTGTACCAATCTGCTGCCATGCTTATTGATCAAATATAATTTTTTTCCTCCGGCAACATTCTATGTAGACACGGTCAGCAAACATAAGCAATGCTTCTTGTTATGAATGCTAAGAAAGCTTGAGAGTGCATTGCTTGAACTGCTTGTGGGCTGATGCACTTGTCCTTGCTTTGGGGGACCCATGCTCTTATCATTTGTCCTTTTTGTTTGTTTGTTTGTTTTTGGTTCATTGTGTCCTAACACATGCTTGGCTTCTCTGTTCTCCTTAGCCATTCACTGTCTGACTGCAGAAGTCTTTTTTCAGCCATTTAGTCCCTGCACTTTGAAATTTCCTGCCAAAGACCACCAGGTATGCATCCTATCTCTTTCTGCATTGTCTCTGCACCTTGCCCTTCACCCAAGGTTGTCTTGCTGCCCGTCCTCGTGGGCCTTCATTATCCCTTCATCCCATGATTCACATGTCTCTTTCAAAACAGAGCTCACTACTTGCAGTTTAGGTTAGGCTCGGTTAGGTGCTTAGAGGTGATAAGAATAGTTAATGAAATAATCAGTATAAATACCTAAACTGATTTGCAGAAAAAAGGGGATTTGACAATAATGGGTTGTATTTAGATGGGATAGACTTATAAATAGCAACAATTATGAAATCACAGAGACTAGAGTTGTACAAACAACAACAACAACAACAAAGGATTGTATGAAAAAGATAATGCATTAGATCAGGTGTGATTGATGCATCAGATGATACATGGCCCTTGTGTCCTCTCATACTGTCAGATTTGCTGTAGGAAGACATCTTCCAAGGGGACCGCAAGAGCCAATTTACGTTGAACTGGACCTCTATCTTTCTGTCTGTTAACCCTTGAACCCTTGCCGTGTTTCAGGTGATTGTAATGTCTGGCCATGAGACTATCCGCGTGCTAGAAGTGGAGGTAGACTCTTCCACTGCGTCCTCAGTATCTGATGACAAAGTGGACTCCAGGGTTGAAGGGAGAGACGACCAGCCCCCAAAACAACCTGACGCCAGCAGCATCCAAGACACGCCTACTGCACCCCAGATCGCTGGGGGAGCAGGTAAGTTTTTTCAAAATGGTTAAGCAACACAATGCTACTAAAGCTGCATTATATTTGCTGTGACAGTCCACACGGGGGCCATGGCATTTACAGTCACCGTTTGGCCCCTCACATTGACGTGGACGCGCGGTTTGCCTGTTTAAATAATGTCAGAGACCCGCCACATGCAAACAAATGGACATACACCGTGCGCCAGCTTGTGTTCGCCCAAGGCGACTATAAATAAGGTTCAAGCTGTTGACCTCATTGCATGCTCCCAAACAAACCAACAACATCAGTGGTCCACATTTCCCGGGAAAAGGTTGACAAAAAAGCTCCATGGCTTTATCAGATGTAGATCGATGATTTGAAACACCGGTGTCATTTCAGAAGATATTGTGTAAGAATCTATGCTATCGGCTCAGTTGTGGGTGCTCAGGTTTGCCAACAGAACTTGGCCTAAATAACATCGGAGCTTTGTAAACACTACACTGGTGTCCATGTCTGTTCAGATGTCAAAGAGCAGCAGGCCATAACAGTGGACGCTACCGGCCCGACTCTTCAAACTCTAGCGTCAACCATCCCTATCAGCGCAGCCCTGCACCAAACACAGGCTGCCTTGCCCATCAACGTACAGGCATGTCCACAGGTACATTCAAGGCCATCGCAACCCAAACACACAAATTGCAGACTACTTCACAGTTCATGTTCATCCTTCGCCTCCGCAAACAATGGGTCACCATGGTTACCCAATCACTCCCCTTTTTCAAAAGCAACCCCACCATTGTGTCACTGCAATGCTTATGATTCAAGATGGATGCACAAGATTTTTTTTTGTCACATATGCATACAAGTAGATATAGTGAGATTTTGTCGTGTCAAACTCCCTGGCAGTGCACAATGCAAGTCCATGACATTTCTAATGTCCTTCGAAAGTGTATTATGCGTTATCCAATGATTGGGATGGCTTGTGGAAAGAAACTTCCTCAACAGACAGCCTAATCATCATTTTGTCCTCTTGGTAAAGTTGCTGACGCAGGAGAGCCTAACCACGCTGATGACGGGGATGATGGCCCAAGCGGGGTCCCTGGGCCAACCCCTGCTCATCCCCCTCAGCATGGCCGGGTCTCTGGGGGGCCAGGGGGGCCTGGCTGTGCTCACACTCCCCACCACCAACGTGGCCACGCTACCTGGACTAGCTGCAGCTAGCACTGCAGGGAACCTCCTCAAATTGCCCTTAGCGGGCCTTCAAGGTACAGTGGTTTGTGTGCTCAGTTAGATGCTGATGATGTAATGTGTTAATTCGATCCCCGGCTCCTCCTAGCCTAGAGTGTCGAGGTGTCCCTTAGCAAGACACCTAACTCTCACCCTAGCTGCTCCCCGCGAGCTATCTGGCTGGTGCCTTGCATGGCTGACACTGTCGCTGTGTGAATGTGTGTATAAATGGGTGAAATGCGCTATAGAAATGCAGTTCATTTATGTAAGGTTATAAGACATGGGTAGGTTTATAAAAAAAGTAATAATTACACGCTAATTACATTGACACAATACTGTGTCATCCCTATTCCTGCAGCCATTTGCTTTAATTTTTTGCCATAATGCTTTGCCTATATACTTCTTTTCTCTCCGACTGCTTAGCTAAACTAATCCTGAGGTCCACCATACCTTATTCTCTTCTACTAAAATCCCCCTGAGGCGAACGTACCCGCACCCCTCATGTGATTGTTCTGCTCCTAGCTGCGACGGTGCTGAACTCCCTGCAGCCCCAGCTGCAGACGACAGCGACCACGTTGTTCCAGCCGCAGGCGGCCACCCTGCAGCAGGTGACGTCTCAGCCCACGCAGGTGACCAGCGCCCAGGTCACCGCCGGCCAGCCGGCTGCGGTCCAGATGACCTCTGCCGCCGCCGCCACCACCACCGCCGCCATCACCCAGCCCAGCATCTCCGTAGCGGCGCTGCAGACAGCGGGGCTCTCCCTCAACCCGGCCATTGTGAGAGGAGTGTTATTTCTGCTGCTGTCCAGAGATGGACTGTAAACAGATTGAGGACTGTTTCCAGCATGTCAGAGAGCGCTACTGCGTTCAGGCTTTGTTGACCTGAGATCAATACCTTCACCGTCCCATACACAAGTTACTCTGAGCTGTTTGTGGCGCTCTGGTCTAATACGGCGCAACCAACTTTGCTCCGGTGTATCCACCCATAATCATGACCAGATGTTTCCAGTTGCTAAGTCCTCTGCAGCCGATACATGAGTAAAGCCATTGTCAATGATAATAAAACGTGTGCCTTGTCTTCAGTTCAGCGCTGCATCACTGGGAGCACAGCCGCAGTTCCTGAGTTCCCTCACCTCCACTCCCATCTTCACCACTGCCATGTCCAATATGGCTGGCCTTACCAGTCAGGTTATCACCAATGCTCAAGGACAGGTAAGTTTTCATTGGGGGGGCTTATGCTCTTCTTATGCTATTTGTGTAGGGCTAATTCAGGTGCCATTCACACACTATAATTAATTGTATGATGCTTTTTTACTAATAATGGCTGTTACTAAATATGGCTGTTATTAGTCAATGCAGTGAAACCTCCACACTCAATGCTTCAAGTCGAACAAATCGCTTCTCGAACAAAAAATGTGTCTGACTTCTGTAACGGGTTGGGGTAGGACCCAATTGCAGCACAAAACCAGACAGGTATGAAAATAAATGATCTTTATTTTCAAAGCACACAATGATCACGTGGTTACGTCGGGTGAGGGGGAGATGGGCGAGGACCGGGAGCGGGGAGGTAGAGTTTGTGATGGAGGCCGGGCTGGGGAGACGGGGCTGGGGAGACGGGGCTGGGGAGACGTGGCTGGGGAGACGGGGCTGGGGGCAGGCAGCCGGAGATCAGGAAGGGCGAGGCGGAGATCGGAGTCGGGGACACAGGAGGCAGGAGTATTGCTGGAGAGACTTGCATGTGGTAACAGTGAAGAACAGTCTGGCAGCAGGTGGGTAGTGAAGGACTGAGTTGTAGACTTCACTAACCACCTAATGAGGCCCAGCTGTGAGTATGAATGGCAGGAGAGGTGGGGGCGTGGCAGGCAGACGGAGACTACTTCTGTCCCAGAACTCAGACGCTTTGGTGACGTGAGGAGCATCAGTACATTGCGTATTCTGTACGGAGCAGACTCACGCTCCAACGGTCTTTGTTTCTGTATTCTGTGCCACTTATTTCCATTTGAACATACATTTACTGTATAACCAAGCCCTCCATCATGCCTCCAAAAAAGGGAAGTAGGGCTGGTGCTCAGGAAAAGCAGAACACAGTGGCCCTCATTTATCAAACGAGCGTATGACAGAAAACGGGCGTAAAATGGATGTACGCTCATTTCCACGTTGAGCTTGGCATTTATCAATTTGAACGTGAGCGCAGGCTGCGACGAAATCTCACGTCAGGTCTGAGCTCGTGTACGCAACTTTTTCGAGTGCGACCAGTGGCGAGACATGGTATATCCACAAGAGTCGGACAACTTTTTCTTCACCTTATTCGGAATAAAATAACTTTAACGCAATGCAAACAATAGCCTATAGGTCAAATGTGAAATGTTTTAAGCTGGATCAATTTAACATCAATTTTACATTTAATTAATTATTCAATTAATTATTCACCTCTTCTGTAGCCCGCTGAACATGGGGCACACTGTTGACTGCAACAGTGATTTGTTTCCTTATAGCGTTTTGTTTGCTTGCCCTTAATTAGATTAGATTAGATTCAACTTTATTGTCATTGTGCAGAGTACAATGTCATTGTCATTGTGCAGAGTACAAGTACAGGGACAACGAAATGCAGTTGGCGTTCTAACCAGAAGTGCAAATGAGCGATAAAGGTGCGGGTTGAAATGCAGAAATGCAGAATAAGGTGCAGAGTGCAAAATTGAAAAACATGAAAAGTGGCAGTAGTTATTAAAGTGACGGTAATTAACGGTAGTTATTAAAGTGACAGTAAACAGTGCAGGTGGAGGTAGTGATCATTCAGTACGTTTACATGCAGAAAGAAATTTGAATTTCTAATCGTATAAGACATCGTTCGGACTTTTTAAGTGCATGTAAACACCTTAATCCGACCTACTTCGGACATCTCAAAATCGGATAACGACACCTGGATAATTAGTTCATAGTCGGACTTTAACGGCATGTATACTCAGCAATCGGATCTGAATCGGATTTTGCATTCTGCGCATGCGCAGTGCCTTTCTGCACATGCGCAGCGCCACATAGCGTCCAGAGTCAGCCCATGCTCCGGCTGTTAATCCGATTCTCTGAACGGCATGTATACTCGGACAAGTGATCCGGTCTTACGCATGTCATTATCTGATCCGATCAGAAATTCGAATTTCTTGCTGCATGTAAACGTACTGAGTGAGGTAGTAAACGGTTACTAACACTAACCGAAACAGGTTGTAAACAGTATAAAAAAATGTTTTAAAAAAAAAGTAAACAATGTACAGGTTGTGCGAGAAATAGTAATATAATACAAGAAGTGTACAGGTGGTGCAATAGTGCGCTAGTGCAATACAACGGAACGGGTACAACAGATGAATGTGGATTGTATGGATATGGGGGTGGGGGGTGCAACGGCAGTTGAGAATAAATAATACAATAAATAACATTACTATAAATAATATGAAGTATGTCCAGGGGGGGTGAGGGGTGGGGGTGCTGGGTGGGCAGGGGTGAGTGTCCTTGGGGGAGTGTTCATTTCTGTTTCTGAAAAATTCCGCTTCTTCTTTGCCATTGGATGTTTCTCCATGTCGTAAAAGTTAGGGGCGAGACTTCTGAAGACGTGCTTTTATAGGGGCGTGTTACGTTAATTACGATGGATCTCAGCCGCCATATTAATCAACACCAAGCTCCTTCGTACGCTGGGATTGGTGTGATACGAAAGTTTCGTAAATCACACGTGGGTCCTATCGTAAGATGAATCATGCGTTCAGATTTGCGCTCATTTCTACGTTGGTTTGATAAATGAGGGCCAGTGTGTACAACAATGGAGTTGAAGAAGAAATCATCTCAAAGCATGAAAACGGGATGAGCGTGTTTCATAAGACACACTCATTTATAGAATAAAGAAGTGATAAAGATGTTATTGTTCTATTTTAATAGTAAGATTTCATAAAAATACTATGTGTGAAGGTCTAAATGGGCAATTATCTGGAGGCTCTGGAACAGATTAATCCATTTAACATTCATTCTTATGGGAAAAATTGTTTCAGCTTTCGAACAATTCACAACTCGAACAGCCTTTTGGAACGAAGTAAATTCAAGTACAGAGTACTGTATTTAATTACGGTGTACTTTGAGACTATTGTTTAACAACATTTTTTTATCAACTCTTAGATTGAAGAACAGGTTATACAGTATGTTTTAGTGTGACACAAGCAAACAAGTATTTGCGTAGTTATTATTTGGTGGTTGAATTATATATATATATAAAAAAAATTAAAAAAAGCTAATGTGTTGGCAGAGGAAGCCCAGACTTGTATGACTAAATGGACTAAATAATGTACTAAACGACCTGAACAACGGCCTCCTGTAACCTAAAGGTCATCGGAACCCTCCCGCTCCTCCTGAACCCGGCCTCTCTGGCGGGGGGCGCCGCCACGCACACCCTGCCCCTGCAGGGGCTCCAGCTCCAGACGGTCACCCCACAGCTGCTGTTCAACGCCCAGGGCCAGATCGTGGCCACGCTGGGGGGCGGGGCCACCGCCGCCCCACCCGCTGCGGCGGTGCTGCCTAAGGTCTCCGCTCCGTCCGCCGTGTCAAAGCCCAGCATGCAGGTAGGAGTCCTTTTCAAATGAGCCAAGGACGATGTCTGCTCTGGTCACTATTAACGCTTACGTATTAAATATGTCGTAGACAAGTTGGGCCCTGATTTGAAAGTATCCGTTAAAAGTGGTATGACACGTCGCCCGTTTCCTTCCAGGCCTCGGTCACAACTGTTGCCCAGTCCCCGGTCATCATTGCCCCGCAGGCCTCTGTGAAGCCGGCCACCACCACGCCCATCCCAATCTCCTGTGCCGACATAGTAACAGTGGGCCAGCTTGTCAGCAGTATGAACACCTGCTCCTCCTTGCCCAGCATAACTCCCATAGCGGGATATTTATAACTGGACTCAATTTTTACTTTTTACCCCCCCCTTCCTACCTAGAGCCCCAGCATGCGGCCAGCAACGAGGAGGGCATTAATCTGGAGGAGATTCGAGAGTTTGCCAAGAATTTCAAGATCCGCCGGCTCTCCCTGGGGCTGACACAGACACAAGTGGGGCAGGCACTGACCGCCACGGAGGGGCCTGCCTACAGCCAATCGGCTATCTGCAGGTAAACATCTCCTAAAAATGATTTGTCTATAATCTAGAGGCCCCGCTGTTACTATTAATTGAGATTAAACCAGGACAATGCTGTGTTTTGCAGCAGAGTGACATGGGGTTTATAGCGAGGGCTAGATGGATGAGCATCTATCCCTGTGTCTGTGCCGGGTGAAACGTATCCCAGGGCAAGGTTAAATCTATAACGCAGGAGGCACTGGGCTGCTCATACACAGGGCTGATCTTCCTGCAGGTCTTGGTTAGACTATTGGAAATACACACAGCCATCTGTGGAGCCTGTGGCGTGCTGCTGCTGTTGTGTGTGTTGATGTTGCCGTGAATAGCTTCGCTAGATTCTGTGATAGGTTAGATTGATCTATTCTTATATTAAACCTTCTGAGTTAACCAAACCGAGTGGTTGCGACACGGCAGGTTTGAGAAGCTCGACATCACGCCTAAAAGTGCCCAGAAGCTGAAGCCGGTGTTGGAGCGCTGGCTGGCGGAGGCGGAGCTGTGGAACCAGAAGGGCCAGCAGAACCTCATGGAGTTCGTGGGCGGCGAGCCGTCCAAGAAACGCAAGCGACGCACCAGCTTCACGCCGCAGGCGATCGAGGTCCTCAACACGTACTTTGAGAAGAACGCCCTGCCCACGGGCCAGGAGATCACGGAGATCGCCCGCGAGCTGAACTACGACCGCGAGGTGGTGCGCGTGTGGTTCTGCAACCGGAGGCAGACGCTGAAGAACACCAGCAAGATCAACGTCTTCCAGGTGCAGTAGGTGCGCCCGCCGAGCCGAGAAGGGAGCGCCGGGCGGGAGAGAGAGCTGCTTGGACCTACACAGGGATGGAGGCGGGAGGGCGATGAACGGATGCAGACTGCATTGTAAATAACCCGTCGCTTCAGTTAAAAAAAAGAAAAATCAACTTTTTAAGAAAATGAAGAGAGACACATCATCATGTGAGTCGCGAAGAGTATGCAAAACAATGTCTTTTTTTTTTTGTTTCTTTTTTTTTTGTTTAAGGTATGTATCGGTACGTTTGTGTCAGGTGGTCAAAGAGTCAGAATGCATGATTCTATAGCATCAGATATAATAATAATAAATTATAATAATAATAATAATGATAATAATAATATGTTATTACTCTTCAATATATATAATTCGATTTTAAAACTTCTTTTTACACTTTTAACCATTTTTAAGTGACAGTGTAACCTATATACTAATAGGAGGAGTCTTTGGAAATATACCGCCAGCCATTTCGAATTGTATAGCTGCTAATTGCCCATTTGTTTTATATTCTGTATGATGTTTTAATGAAACACAAAACTGCTTTCTGTTACTTTTATTGCTTTAACGAGTATCTTAAAGATCTAAAAGTGCATCCGTTGTACATTGGATTTAGTTTCAAGGTAAACCAGGTGTAACTGTGAAATGTTGCCTTTTATAAAAGTGTTTATGGGCTAATCTACATTTCACAACATGTCCTGGTTGAGTTGTGCCAGATTAAAAAAAAACTTCATAGTAATGAGTTGTAAATTAGAGAAGATGAAGGAAATTGTGAAATTAATGATGAGCAAAATATTGTGGTTCCTATTCTCCTTTTTAGAGATGGATGAATCGGTTTTCTGTCTGCACGTACGTTCTTTATAGCTGTGTGTATTGGAGACAAAAGAGAGGCAGTTTGTTACCTCTATCAGTCTTTCCAATAATGCTTTGCACTTTAGTGGACTTTGGAACAAGCAAAATGGTTGCATATAGTATGTATGCATTCATAATTTTTTTTTACTTAACCACTTTGGAAAAAATGTAGCAGTTACTGATAAAGATACAATCAACATGATGCCAAATGTCATCTGCAAATGTTAACCTTATGCATATCCATTAAATAATATACTGTATGTAGTATTCAATTTTACCTTTATATTTCATCCCATATTTTCATTAAAATATAATACTATGCCTTCTGTCAAGATTTTACAAATGTTATAAACATTGTCGTGAAATAGAATGGGCCTTTGAATCAAATGCTAAACGGGCATCTACAACTGTTAATGTTTATGTCAAGTAATAATTTGGTTTGGTCAGCAAAATCTTGTTAATTTGATAAACGTTGTAATTACAAAAAAAGACAAGTGTCGTCGTTTTTGAGCAAATAAAGTCTGAAATTCTTACACATTATATTGTGACACATTTTGTGTATTTAAAATTGGATGAATATCTCTACTATAACTTTGTATCATATATACACGCACACACAGAGGTGTTGTAATGTTATCATTCGGTCATGTTGATGATGTAGTTCTCCCGCCGGGCAGTAGAGAGCAGTAACGAGGCGTGACGTCCACCAATGAGGAATAGGCGGAAATATAAGGTCTGTGATGGAGAAGAAGAAAGATAAACAAACAAAAGATGTATTTTTTAATTTATTATCCATGAGACTGGATTGAGTTTGTATTGATTGATTCGAGCTATTATTGTCCTAACCTTTTGGTATATCCATAATTACACATAGACGGCCATAGGCTCACCTGAAGAGGGGAGAGCTACGTTAGCATGCAGGCTAAAGGCTAGGTCAGCGGTAACGATAACCGAGCGATTAGCTTGACATGTTTATTTCAGTAGCCTACGCACGGAAGGAGTGGGACACGATGGCATGAAGCCGTCACTGTGTTAGCTGAACCCCCACTTCGCTCGTTTGAAGGTTGGTGTTGTTTACGTACAGCTTCATGCATTGTTTTGGGCTACACAGTGATATCACACTTAAAACGTAATTACTATGTGGTGTTCATTAAAAGAAACGTGCACAAGCACTCTAACGTTAAGTTGTGCCAACGCAGCTGAGTATTACCTGGAAGGGATATTGTTATTATAACGGCTTCCTATTATATGTATTGCTAATGTATCATAAGCTAGAATGTATCAATTGTCATCTAGTTGGGGAAACTTATAGTTTTACTCTGGGATGTTCCATTATGTATTCATTTCAACCTCATAATTTGGACACTCGTGGCTCAGACGTGTATTGAAGTTGTTAGCTCAGTTCATGATGAAGTGTTTCACTTTCTCCACTAAAGTTTGGGATCTCTTTGCTTACAGGTGGACGTCTTGGCGGGAGTGGACCTGCCGTCGCTCCGTGAGCTTTAGGCGTCGTCACCATGGCGTGGGCACTAAAGTTGCCCCTGACGGATGAGGTGATCGAGTCCGGTTTGGTGCAGGACTTCGATGCAAGTCTGTCGGGCATTGGCCAAGAGCTTGGAGCGGGGGCATACAGTATGAGGTACTGCGTGACTTAAGACAAACTTCATTGCAGCTGTTTATTGTCGAATTGTAGTTATTGCTGTTGAAACGAAGCCATTAGGTAGTGCATGGCCACACATTGATGAGGTATCAAAAAGTAATTTTCTTTTGTGTCTCAACAGCATATGCTGAGTTATTTCTACCCAGAACACATAAAAAAATATTCTAGGCAATGTATACAATGCCTGCATTACCTGAATTAAAATAATCTATTACAATAATCTACATTAATGCATGTATAATAACAATACAATGCAGTGATGGCACTTATAGACTTTCCAAGTTTATTTGGTGTACAGAAATAACATTTGTTGTTTAATATTATTAGTAACAATGTTTACTATTGGCTAATGTGTTACGTATTTAGTATGTAAATCAATGTTATACCCTTTTCCTCTAGCACTCCGATATATAACTCCTTTCCTGAAAATGTATTCACTTAAATACATATATATCCAATTGAACCTACAGTGCATATTTAATAACAGCCCCCCAAAAGATGGCTGTTTGGCGATTGTGTGTGCAATTAAATGTGATTTTGCTGACTCAGGCCTAGTGCTTGTAAAAGAACACACTCTCTGTGTCCTTGTTGATTTAGCGAGTGCACGATTACATGACCCACTGAAGCCCGCAAAGAGCCACTTCATTGCTGAAATTCTTGGGTTGCGAGGAGAAACGGGATCCACCAGCTGGAGACGGTGGTACTGGCTGGTGTTGTCCGACTTGCTTTCATTGGAATTGATGATCGGCTAGCTCGGAGAACGCCCTGCTAGCCAGTGTTTATTTTCCACAATGCACATGGTTATACAACCAATGTGTGGTAAAAGTGCACAACTGCACTGATACAACAAGTGATGCCTCTCAACAGAACTCTGCAAGGCATTTAGAATGAACCCAAGGAAAAAAGATTCTGAAACCATACAAATGCCAAATGTGTTTTTCCATGGGCGGCTGTGTGTGTGTGTGTTTCAGCGACGTGCTCGCCCTGCCAATCTTCAAACAGGAAGAGTCCAACCTGCCCCCGGACAATGAGAACAAGATCCTGCCCTTCCAGTATGTTCTGTGTGCAGCTACCTCGCCGGCCATCAAACTGCACGACGAAACACTCACCTACCTCAACCAAGGTCAGTGTCTGACCCGCACCGGCTGTAGGCCCCATGGCGGGCGTGACCCACAGTGATCAGTGAAGAGCCCAGGCTGGGGGGGGGGTGGGGGTGGTGCAGGTTTGCAGTGGCTTGAATGTGGTCTGTGTTGTGTCACGACGTCTAACAGCAACTTGTTGGCTGGTTGTTGCAGGTCAGTCTTATGAAATTCGAATGCTTGACAATCGGAAAATCGGGGAGCTTCCTGAAATCACTAGTAAAATGGTGAAGGTAAGCCTCCCACATGGTACTTCACTCACGAGTTAGCACGGGGTTGAAAATATAAATGTATTTACATCATGATATCGTGATGCTAACTGGCGGCTCAGGTTTTCACTATAAATTGTAGTTGCTATGTTATTTTGCCGGCATTACTGTAAGGTCATCATGTGGAGCAAGAATTATTGGTCACTATTTTCCTTCTTTGTATGGGTTATGGCAAATGAATAGCTTGAAGTCAGAGCATTGCCTTGTTGTTGTTTTTGAGGTGTTTTGTGTTCAGCACACCAGTGCCAGGTGGTTCATGTTCCCGTGGCTTTGCCTCGTCTCTCCCATGAACTCCAGAGCATCATCCGCGTGGTCTTCCATGACCGGCGGCTGCAGTACACAGAGCACCAGCAGCTGGAGGGCTGGCGCTGGAACCGGCCCGGGGACCGCATCCTGGACCTGGGTGAGAGTCCCTCCAAGCCCCGCTCAGACGCTCGCTCGTCGGCCTTGGGGGGGATACGGAGAGGGGGAGGTGGCTCACAGTTTGTGTGTGTGTGTGTGTGTGTGTGTGTGTATGTGTGGTTGTGTGTCTGTGTTTGTGTGTGTGTGTGTGTGTGTGTGTGTGTGTGTGTGTGTGTGTGGTTGTGTGGTTGTGTGTGTGTGTGTGTGTGTGAGAGATTATGTTAACCAATCTGATGCGTTTCAGAGAAGGAAAGGTCACGGGTCGAAAACATATGTTCCTGAATTGGGACACAATGGCCGAGGCTTTGGCATTGGAGATAACGTTAGCTTGATTTTGGTGTTTTAGCTGTGTGCCAAAAAAGGGTCCCAGCGAGCCATGGTAATGTTGTGGAAAAGATTGGCGTGCATTGAGAACACATTTGACAATAACCTGTTTCACATTGATCCATTGCAGATATCCCCATGTCAGTTGGCATGATCGACCCCAGGGCTAACCCTACTCAGCTTAACACTGTGGAGTTCCTTTGGGACCCATCAAAAAGAACCTCAGTTTTTATCCAGGTAGCATGACAAACAAACACTGTCATTTGCCTAGTCCACACTTTTCACCTCCCTCCTGAATCTCTCTTTTCTGTACTGAGATGGCTTGACGGTCTAAGATCTCAGCCATCGAGAACCTTGTTGTTTTGTGAACCCTGATTGTGCCTCTTGCTAGTGTCTACTATTCAGTCTACTTACTCAGATTGGCAAACTGAATGCACTTCCTACACAGAACCCAATATATTCTTGTGACATGTACAGTATATTACAGTTAGACTTTCGCCCTTTTTGCACCCAAACCCCAAAACACATTTGCCCGGACGCCGTCTCCCCTCTTCCTCCACAGCAGCAGCCTGACCGAGACGTGCTGTCTCTCTCGTTGCTCAGGTTCACTGCATCAGCACCGAGTTCACCATGCGGAAGCACGGCGGGGAGAAGGGCGTGCCGTTTCGGATCCAGATTGACACGTTCAAGGAGAACGGCAGCGCAGAGTACACTGAGCACCAGCACTCCGCCTCCTGCCAGGTCAAGGTCTTCAAGGTGAACGCCGGCTCCTTTTCTTTTTGTTTGTTGTTTGTTTTGTCCACTCCCGTCATTCCCGCCTCTTTGACGTTGCGCAGCCGCTGGCGTTTGCTCTTTGCCGCGTTTACGGGCGTAACATCGACTGGTACCTCCATCACTAAAAGGAGGAAAAGGTCGGATGGCGAAATCTCAACTCTTCTCCGTTTTGGCACCGCAGTGGTGGAACGAGCTCCCTGCCAATGTCAGGACTGCAGAGTCACTTCTCATCTTCCGGAAGAGACTCAAGACCCACTTGTTCAGAGTTCACCTGAACCCTGCATAACCCTACCCTCATGCTCTTATTTGTTGTATGTCCTGGCACTTTAATCGCTCTTTGTAACTTGGCACTAAGTCAGAGATGTCGTATACTAGCAATGGTTAATCTAGCAATTGAAATGCTTGAAACTTCTTCTGGTGACTTTCTTACTGTAATAGCAGCAATGCAATGTTTCACCTTCTTATGACAAATGTACTCTTTGTAAGTCGCTTTGGATAAAAGCGTCTGCTAAATGCCCTAAATGTAAATGTAAATGTAACATGGCGGCCTCTGTTTGCTCAGCCCAAAGGCGCAGACCGGAAGCAGAAGACGGACAGGGAGAAGATGGAGAAGCGCGCGCCGCAGGAGAGGGAGAAGTACCAGCCCTCGTATGAGACTACCATCCTCACAGAGGTGTGTGTGTGTGTCTGTGTGTGTGTGTGTGTGTGTGTGTGTGTGTGTGTGTGTGTGTGTGTGTGTGTGTGTGTGTGTGTGTGTGTGTGTGTGTGTGTGTGTGTGTGTGTGTGTGTGTGTCTGTGTGTGGTAGGGGTTAGATGTCAGATGTCCTAACCCCTACCTGCTCACTCCTCCATTACCTGTATCTGAATTCTGTGTATATCTTGCATACAAACTGAACACAATGGCAATTGTGGCCTCTGTTTGACTTTTGTGAGATTTGCACCAGCACCAATTCAATTTCTTAATAGTTGTTGAAGTATTTCCATGGTCAAACATTGGTCTCTTGCAGTGCTCCCCCTGGCCTGAGGTGACCTACGTCAGCAACTCCCCGTCTCCTAGCTTCATCAGCACACACACCACCTTCCCTGTGGTGGCCGAAGGGTATGACTGCAAGGAAACCAAAGAGAAGCACACAGTGGATGTCCACTTCCATTCACATGTATTCATTCACATCTTTGTTATAGGAATGGCTCTCCCAATGATCAACCTGAGCCTGTTGTCCCGGCAGTAGAAGTAAGTGTGAATAATTTATTCATATAATGTTTGCTTGTTTTGACCGTTCACCGTGTAGTAGCACTGGCTACATCTCGTCCCAATTTCCATATCATTTCTATTTTCCCCTCTCAAATGGCCCTTTCCCATTGTCCCTTTGCTTTATGCTGCTACATGCATGGTATTTTGGGAGCCTTGAGAGTTGTATCCAGGCAGCAGAGTTGAACTTGGGGCTAAGTGAAGTTGCTACAGAAGGCTTGAATCAGAACAGAAGGCAAACCTAGCAGCAGTAGCTCAGTGGGTAGAGTGGGTGGACAGAGCGGGTCGGCGGTTCAATCCCCTTGATCCTCCAACTGTCCACATGTGGAACCCCACAAATGTACTGATTGTAAGTCGCTTTGGACAAAAGCGTCTGCTAAATGCCCCTTTACCCTTTACCTTTACAAGACACAGCGGACAATAGTTGAAAAGAGATTTACCCCAAAATGAGTACTTTTCCCTCTCAGTCAGTATGTAGTGCTTCAAACTCCCTCCCTCTCTCAAAGATGGGTTTTTAAAAACAGAGATGAGAAGTGTAACTGACAGAAATGTGTGAATTTGACATGCATGTATTGGTATCTATTGTATCATAACAGTGTTAAATTAGTCTTCAGTTTATCGTCTTTTCATTTCAGAGGATTTCACTCCACACAGTTTTCGGTGTATAATCTACTGCGTTATCCGCTCCACCCAAGCACTTAAACATTCTTTAAATATACATAACGTAATTGTTAGAAATATAGATCTTTGCACATATATCATTACGTATTTCAATATTTATACTACATTGATTGTTGTTCTTGTGTCTGTTGAAAGTAGTGTTTTCAATCTTAACATCTTTTGTCAGTTGCCTCAGTGTTTCATCACATCTAAGTGAACGCCGACGCAAAAGCATTAAAGTTTGTTTGATCTACGATGTAATGGAAAATTTAATTTGAGTTTTTTTTCACAGACGCAACCTTTCACTTGTTTTCAACCGTACAATGATGACAGCATAAAGGCATGTTCTAATTCTATTTCTTCACAAAATTATTCAGTTTAAGGACTGAGGTGCTGCTTATATATGACATGTTTTCATTTGTCTCTGTCTGTGTTCAGCAATATTGCTTCTGAGGTTCTGAACATTTTATATGAAAGGAATAAATGTTATATGTTATTCATGTGATATGAAAGGAATGAAAGATGCTTAATTGTTGTTCTTGGTGACAACGCTGACACAAGTCATGAAAATGTAATTTTCCCAAGCATTCTGTCGAGTAAAAGTTCACCAAGGAAGATGAGACAGAACCTAATTTGAAAGAGTTCCTAGATTCATTCTGCATAGCACATAAAGAGAAAAACATTTGTGACACTTGATGTTCACTAGACAAGCAATACTAAATAACAGCATTGCTGCTTTTGTCATTGGCTGAGTGGACGCTAAGCTAAGAAAAACACAGTCAGTGTAACACCGTGTGCATTAACCGGCCAGACGACAGCTGAAGCCATGATAACATCAGGGAGCCACTGTGAACCAGGAACAATGTCTTATTGGATATTGTAATGGTCTTGGTAGCCTCGCCTCTGTGATCTCCTTGGATCTCATGGAGGCGATACGAGATAATGAGGCATATTTGTGTTCACCAGCATGTGTGTTTCCAATCTGTTCATGCTTGAAGACCCTCGTTTTATTTTCTCTTTGAAACATCAACAAAGTGCACCAATAATTGACAGGCTAGAAGCGGGTGGGGGGGCAACATGGGCAACACAAACATCACCTGGTCCCATTGAGACGTCCAACAGTATTTTGTAAACATTTTCCCCTCCCCCATGTGTTCTCGTTTGTCGTTGCCGTCTGCTCCACAGAACTTGTTACCCACGGCGACGCCCCAAGATGCCCAGCAGTGGCTTCACAGGAACCGCTTCTCCACCTTCAGCCGTCTGTTCACCAACTTCTCAGGTACGGAGCCTCCTGTTGTCAGGTCGCACTGTTGGCTCGTACACACCGTGTCGACTTGACACAGACAACAACACTCGGCTACAAAATCCCTGCTAACGTCACAAGGGATCCCCGTGATCTGATACGTTTACCCGCAAGTGCGGGTAAACGCACTTGCGTATCTCTTTTTATTGTATCTCTGCACATGGGACAATTATAAGACAACTGGCCACCGCTGCGATCGGTCGTCCTCCAATCGCCTCCATGTGATTAGAGTTTGACTCCACTTCGACCAATTGGATTGGTCGTCGGCAATGCACGTCACTGGACATTTGCACAGCTGAAGGTTCAAATCCGCTGCGCTTTCATGGCACTCTGTGGAATCGCTGTCGCCCAGAGATCGCGTCGGTAGTCGGTTGTGACTCCGCCTCCTGGCGGCGTTGTCGCTGGACACCGGCGGTCGCTTGCTGGCCGTTTTCGCCGCCAGCCACGGACAATCGGCGTGAACCTTCCCTGAGACAGGAAGGGCGTGGCTGAGTGGTGTTGCGTTGTGCTGCAGGGGCAGACCTGCTGAAGCTCACCAGGGAGGACGTGATCCAGATCTGCGGGCCGGCTGACGGGATCCGGCTCTTCAATGCGCTGAAGGGGCGGTAGGTCTCTCTCCCGCCTCTGCTGCCTGTTGTGATCTGCTGGCTGTTTGGTGAAGTGTGCGTGTGTGTGTGCGTGTGTGTGTGTCCTGTGTGTGTAGGGTGGTCCGGCCCAGGCTGACGGTGTACGTGTGCCAGGAGTCTCAGCAGGCCCGGGAACAACAGCAGCAGAAACATGAGAACGGAGACTCGCCCAACAACACTTTCTTTGGTCCGTCTGGGTTCTCGCTCTCTTGCAGGGATGTTAGTAATCGTGTTTGTTCAAAATGATTAGAAATTCATACCCCCCCACCCACACACACACACGCACGCATGCACACACACACACACACACACACGCATATACCAAATTAAGTTAGAGAGATTATGGGTTCACACTCATGATGCAGGATTTGAATTTAGATTTGAATACCACTTTGCCCCCATATTGGTCTGTCTCGCCTCAAGCCTCACACATTTCAATGCATTCAAAACACTTTTTACCCATACTGTACCACGCTAAGGATGTAAATCAAGTAAATATGCTAACGTCTGCCTACAGTGTATCACGCCATCTACCTGGAGGATCTCACTGCCGCTGAGCTCACAGAGAAGATTGCCCAGCTGTTCAACATCTCATCGAGACAGATAAACCAGATCTTCAAACAAGGTCCCACTGGCATTCACGTACTAGTCAGCGATGAGGTAAACGAGCTGCGAGCTTTGTTTGCACTTCTTATGCCTACCTCTGTTCATGCTTTCGTTTAAAGTGTTTATCTCACAGTGATTCCCTGTGTCTTCATCAGATGATTCAGAACTTCCAGGATGAGGTGTGCTTTGTTTTGGACACGATGAAAGGTACACAAAAAACAAACAAAGCATAACATAACGCTAAAGCAGCAAACATAACAACAACATCAGTGATGAACTGGATCTAATTCAAATGTTTATGTGCATGTGTTTCATCAGATGATACGAGCGATGGCTATCACATCATACTGAAGTGAAGAGTCAACACTGGCGCAGGGTAGACTCTCTCTCTCTCTCTCTCTTGTGCGCTGGTGTGCTCTCTCTCCCCTGACCTCGTCATCGTGCTGGTCTGTGACCAGCGCTGGGCCGACCCACTAACCCACGGCACTGCTGTTGTGGGATCATATGACCGAAGCGCCTGGCCCCTCCCCTCCCCATACCTTACTCAATACCCACCCAATGCAAGAGGCCAGACTGAGGCAGTGTCCTTCACTTTCGGCGGGGGGGCACCCACTCTGATTTTCATAATGTGTTGCTTTTATTCCCCCCCCCCCCCCCACATGTTGCATGCATGGAGGAGGAGATGGTATCACTGTCGTCTAGCTGGGCGCCTGGTGTGCCAAAGCTCTGCGCTAAAGACAGAAAAAAATCTGTTGACTGCTTTCTATAAAAGGAGAAAAACTTGACCCATAGGATTCAAGGCAGCCCCCCCCCACCCCCACCCCCACCCCTGCCCCTGCCTCCTGTCCCTGCATGGCCAGCCGAGCCCGCCCACCTCAGCCACTCAGCTACAAACATGGCGGTGGATTGACAGATACCACTCTGAGCACAGAACTAGTGACGTAGTGACACAGCGTGCCATCAAAGTGGACGTCATGTGGAACTGCGGTGACACCACATGTGACTCTCGTTAAAGCGGCCGTGTGGGTTCTCCTGCTTTGTTCTTCACCAGAGGGAGGGCTGCTGGAGCTGTGTGGTGCGTCCTCGTGGTGATCCAGATGTGTGAATGCTGGTGAAACACTGCTTGTGTCTGTGGTTGTGGTGGTGCGCCAGAGGTTCCCATCTCTATCCATGTGCTGACAAAGGCACCAAGTTACAACACCTTTGGCTATTTCAGACCTTAATTTTGCATATGTAATTGTTTTTTTTTAAAAATGTTTTAATGTATTCAGTACAATCAAGTTGATAATGTTTTTTTTGTAATTGTATTATTTTAGCAATCCTGTTCCTCTATCATCATATCATTTTGAATATCCAATACTAATACATGACATAGTTTGTTCAACTCGGTGCAGCAGCATGTGGAAGATGGTTGTTTTGTGTTTGAATGGGTATTGTGGATGTCCTTCAGCAGTGTCTCATGAGTAAGTGAAATACTTTGTCATAAAAATGGCTACTGTATTTATTGCCCTTGTACCATTACACTGGACGTTGGCATGTCTTAATGATAAGTGTTTTATGATCTCATAATGTCTGCTTTATAGAGTGGCAATTTGATGTCATGTCATTTATGTACATGCCCTTCCCTTTGTTACATACATTTTAGACTCAAAGTGCATTTACCAATGCAGTCCGGGAAGCCATCTTGCTGTGGAAAAGTTTTTATTCTTTTTTTTATTTTTCATACGGCGCCGACAAAGCTCACACCATGTTTCAAATTTATAATAAAACCGTAATGTTTTGGTATGCGCTAATGACGAATATGGTCTCCTTCGGCTGCAGACTAGACAAAGAAGCTGTGACTACTACATTTCCCAGCATTCTCACCAGCGTGCATGTTTGTGACGTCACGAGAAGTATATATGGCTACCGAGAACATTTCCCACTCCATTGTTACATTGTAACAAACAGCCGGGCAGGCGCAAGGGGAAGAAGGACGTCATTTCGACAGAAAATTGCAACATTTTGACATCAAATATACAGGACCTGTCTAATTTTATCAACGAGGACAGCAAGACAAACCGACCTAGTAGAAACCGCCCTTGTGATTTAAAGGATAACCGAACACAGATGTCAGCGGATTTCTCCTTTGCAAGCATTTCAAGTCTCATAGCAGGAAGATAAGACGTTTGGCGTTTTACATTCATATTGTAACGATAATGTTCGCAATAAACATCAGCTAACCCATATGACGTCCTTCTTTCCGCCGACTGCCCCGTCGTTACTAGATAGGCATGCAACGTTTAAATAGAACGTTTGCCACGAATTTACCCTTTTCTTATTGGTCTTCAGTGTGCAGAACAATGAACATGAAGCCTAAGTAGCCCCATCGGCTTTTAAATAGTATTACAATTGACAATCAAGCGAACACTAATTCAAACACGTTGTCTTACAACGGGTTGTAGTATCCTATGAAAGTGTTTTCTATTTTTTTTGTGCATTTTTGCATTCAAACAGTGTTAACAGATTGATGTTCAACTCCCATTGACAAAAAAACGGAACCAACCAACCATTTCTTTTGAATCGGAGTCCTGATTTCTGTCCCAGGTAAGAATGGTTTATTTTACTCTGTATTGTGCTTATGAGCAATGGGATGACCTGTCCTGTGAATTCTGAGGGAGAGAGGGCGGTCGAGGCGTAGACCTATGACAATGTAATTTCCATCCTACTTCCCCAACCAATTCGTCTGTCTATTTGCTGCATCTGCAAATGGGTTACTGTCTACAAGCACCTGACGGCTAACGACGCCTACTAATTATTACACGCATCCAAGTCCTCGAACACGGATATACAGCAAATAAAGGTATCCGGACCTTTTTTTGTCAACCTGTCCATCATTGACAGTAAAGGCCTATTCTGTGACATATCTTTTGGTGTCAGCATTTGCTTATGACCTCACTATGCAAAAAGGCTATCTGGCAACTCTTTCAGTTAAAAACATTGATAATATCAGCTGATCTTTTGATTCTCTCGTGTACAGCAGTGTAATCATGCACAAAGACTGACACTATTTGATGCATCATCTATTACCTGAATCAGAAGACTGCATGCAACGTGCAGGCTCAAACCAGTATACTGGATTTGGAAAGAATTGAGGCGTAGTGTTTCCAAAAGAAAACCGAAGTGACTCCCCAAAAAGCTATGATTCATAGCATCATTCCTTCTCGCCCCCCTGGCCTCCCACTAGGCTTGCTTCCCATGTTCGTCCCCGCTCCCCGTCCCCCACACCCACAGAATCCAGAAGCTGTGCAGAGCAGCAGACACAATTTCATTCATGGCTTTTCCCTTATCAACTCATGCTTTTCTGGGTTACCGTGGCAACGTTCCCAGACTTGATGAACTGGGTAGGATTTCATGTGAGACGGAGTTTAAGGGAGGCAGTGACGGGGCTCGAATACAGATGGAGAGAGAGTGAAACCGGAAGTGTAGCTCACCTTTTCTTTTTTTCCTTCCAGATATTACAGACAGACGTGTTCAGCTAATCCATAGTTTGCTCTGTTGTCCTCGGATGCTCGGGAACCCATTATGAAGCTCTCAGTGATATTATCACCCGCCGTGTCTTTTATTCCTGGAGATAAGAGTTTAAGTGCACTGTCGAGGCTTCAACAAGTTCAAGTTTTTTATTTGTCGAATGCACAACAAAAACAGGCCATAATTCTTTGAATTCCAACACTGCAGGCAAAATAAGCAAGTAATATTTAAAACAACGCATTAAGTATTGTCAGTAACAATAAGAGTAATACTATAATTATGGAAACAAATTATAAACAGTATTCAAGTGCAATTGCATTGCAAGTGCAAGTGCATATAAATATATGTATAATGGATCATATATTTTGCACAGTGGAACAGTACAGTGTCAGCATCCTTGTTGGTTAGTGCAAAGGATGTTTAACCATAATATGAAGTAATGCCTTAGGATTATGCAGTTAAACGATCCACTCGTATCACGTGGCCCCATTTTGAATGCACTGCTGCTCTCCTACATGCGTTTTCTCACAGACCCTTCCACTGCCTCAGATCTCTCCAGTGATGACAACATGCGTCTGTCTTCCCCCCCCCCCCCCCCCAGGTTCCATGGAGGCAGGCTCGTCCCTCGGCCTCAAGAGAAGATATGAGGAGGTGGACCACAGCTCGGCGTTCTCCACACCCAAGGACTCAGACGATGAAGTCTCCAGTAGCGACAGTGCTGACAGCTGTGACAGCCTCAATCCCCCGTCTGGCGCTCCGTTTGCACGTATGCATCGCCAAGCAACATCTGCCCCCCCACCGCACGCACACACACACACGCACATGCAGGCACACACACACACACACAGGCATGCACACACACACACACACGCACACACACACACACACGCACATGCACACACAGGCACACACACGCACACAGACACACGCACACACACAGACACACATGTTCTGTTCCATTTTGTTACATTTATTGGATTCAATAACGTTCTGTTACACTAGGCTCTGTGACATTGCATATTCTTCTGTTCTATTGCGTCCTGTTCTATTACCGCTACATCCCATTCAATTACATTACGCCTGGTTCTGTAACCCCCTATTACATTACGCGTGGTTCTGTAACCCCCTGTTACATTACATATGGTTCCTCGTTGTTATGTATGGTCTATTACATTCAGTTATCCTGCGCTCTGTTACATAAGCGTCTGCTCTGTTACAACACAATGCAGTCTGCTATTACATCCCGTTAGCTTACATCATCTTTCATATAATTAGCTAATTAGCTGGTTATTAGCTAACACTTTATGATAATAAAAAAAGTAAATAAAAAAAGTGTTGTCAGACAACAGAAAAAAATAGTGCAGCATAATAGTGCAGCATAAAATAGTGCAGCAATAACAATAGTGAGGTCCATCGTTTAACCCTCGGCACACATCAATTCTCTCTCTGTCTCTCTCTCTCTCTCTCTCCCTCAGCCACCTCCATCCTCAGACGCCACAAGCCGCCCCCCGGGGGGAAGCGGGTGCGCTTCGACCTGGTGACGGTGTACTACTTCCCGCGGCGGCAGGGCTTCACCAGCGTGCCCAGCCAGGGGGGCAGCTCGCTGGGCATGGCGCGCCACCACTCCTCCATCCGCCACTACACGCTGGGGGAGTTCGCCCGCGAGCAGGAGAGCAGCCACAGGCACACGCTGCGCCAGCACCTCCGCCAGGAGAAGCTGCACACCCGCAAGATGAAGGTCAGCTCTCCCTCTTCCTCTCCCTCTCTCTCTCTCTCTCCCACCCACCAATGGGAAGCGTTGAGGCCGAATGAGGAGGTTAAGTAGAACAACAACCCCCACGGCGAAAACAAATGATACGTATTGCCGTATAACGGCGACGACGGCTTTGACATAAGATTTGGATACTTTTCAACCTTGATTCTATGGTTGCTTCTTAATTTGAGGTCAGTACAGTCTGGTCCGGAGCAGAGTCTCTGGATGCAATCTACTGCGGGATCAAATCAATTGTTCCACTATTGAGCAAAATTGCTTTTAGCCGGCCAAAATAGATCAATAGTCCAACTCTACCCCTCCCCTAAAGAAGGAGAAGTAAGCCAGACCTAACAGGCTCTACAAGTTGTGGCTTTAGGGCTGTAGGTAATTGCTGCGCTATGCCTGTAGACAAACTTATTAACCACTGGATTTGCCCATTGATATCTGAGAGTTGTCATAACGCCGGCAGCAGTTCAGTTGTTTGCAGAAGAATGTCTAATATTTAGTTTCTTGATTTCAAAGTTGCACAGACGGTTCTCATTAGAGTCTGGTTCAGAGCAAGATTTTACTATTTTGTTAGTCTGTAGCAGTAGTGTGTATCTATATATATACAAATATAGTAATATATATATATATATATATATATATATATATATATATATATATATATATATATATATATATATATATATATATATATATACAGTATATATTACTATATTTGTAGCAGTAGTATATATATATATATATATATATATATATACATCAAGATGGCTCAGTACGGCAACACAGTCTAGTCCTGAGAACTGTGTACCTTTCCGGCTTGGGTTGAAACAACGAGTGTTTCCTCCCTCATGACCGGCTCACCACTGAGAGGCCGACCAGGCCGCTCTCCAGCCTCTTCACCCCCACCAGCCGCGAGGCTCCGTCTCTGTGGTGACGGTGCGGTGAGCGAGGCTGACTTAAGTCTCTCTTGGGTGTGTGTGTGTGTGTGTGAACCTGCCCTGTGTGTGTGTGTGTGTGTGTGTGTGTGTGTGTATGTGTGAACCTGCCCCGTGTGTGTGTGTGTGTGAACCTGCCGTGTGTGTGTGTGTGTGTGTACCTGCCCCGTGTGTGTGTGTGTGTGTGAACCTGCCCCATGTGTGTGTGTGTGTGTGTGTGAACCTGCCCCGTGTGTGTGTGTGTGAACCTGCCGTGTGTGTGTGTGTGTGTATGTGTGTGTGTGTGTGTGTATGTGTGTGTGTGTGTGTGTGTGTGTGTGTGTGTACCTGCCCCGTGTGTGTGTGTGTGTGTGAACCTGCCCCGTGTGTGTGTGTGTGTGTGTGAACCTGCCCTGTGTGTGTGTGTGTGTGTGTGTGTGTGTGTGTGTGTGTGTGTGTGTGTGTGTGTGTGTGTGTGTGAACCTGCCCCATGTGTGTGTGTGTGTGTGAACCTGCCCCGTGTGTGTGTGTGTGTGTGTGTGTGTGTGTGTGTGAACCTGCCCCGTGTGTGTGTGTGTGTGTGTGTGTGTGTGTGTGTGTGTACCTGCCCCGTGCAGCTGACGCGTAACGGCACGGTGGAGTGCACCCAGGCCGACCTGCTGACGCTGGAGGACGTGTCGGACGAGGACCTGGACGTGGACGCCGTGGAGGTGGACGACTGCTTCTTCCTGCAGCCGCTGCCCACCAAGCGGCGCCGGGCGCTGCTGCGCGCCTCCGGCGTGGCCCGCATCGACGCCCGGGAGAAGGCGGAGCTGCGCGCCATCCGGCTCTCCCGCGAGGAGTGCGGCTGCGACTGCCGCCTGTACTGCGACCCGCGCCACTGCGGCTGCAGCCAGGCCGGCATCAAGTGCCAGGTGAGGAGCACCCGGTGTGTGTGTGTGTGTGTCTGCACGTGTGTGTGTGTGTGTGCGTGTGCCTGCGTGCGTGCGTGCGTGTATGCGTGTGTGTGCGTTTGTGCGTGTGTGTGTGCGTGTGTGTGTGTGTGAGGGAGAAGAGGAAGGATCGTTTAGAGTAGGAGGTGACACCCTGTATATGGCAGTGTACCCATGCAGTAAATCTGCTCACAACAAGTTATTGGGATTCATGTGGCAGTCATTAGCTTGGTGGGAGCATAATTCTGAATTGGAGATAAAAAAATAGCTTTTGAACCGCTGATAGAGCACAATGCTGCAATGCTGAGTTGTGTTATCAGGTCACACTTCTTCCTACTATTCACTACTGAGAACAGAGAGCAATTATTTTGCACGTCTTGTAAGCCTTCAGATATTCAACATATCATTTTTGAAACATTCCAAAGAGAGGAAACATCGGTCTTATGCTGATACCACCTCCTAGAGTACTCATAGTCAACGTGGCCCTGTTGGAACTGTTTCAAATCTAAAATGTACAGAAATAATCCATACGTTAGACGAGGTGTTGAGTCCCCCCTTGATGGTCACGCTCATCCCGGGGCCCCACACGCTGACCGTGGAGGTAACTGAGGCCTCCCTGTCCCTCCTGCAGGTGGACCGCATGGCCTTCCCGTGCGGCTGCTCCCGGGACGGCTGCGGCAACATGGCCGGCCGCATCGAGTTCAACCCGCTGCGCGTGCGGACCCACTACCTGCACACCATCATGAAGCTGGGCCTGGAGAACAGGATCCTGGGCCCGGCCGGGGGCGCCGGCCAGACGTACCCCGGGGACTCCAACCTCCTCCTCTCCCCGTCCTCCACCTGCCCCCCGTCCCCGGAGCTGCCCTGCTCTTCCTCCTCCTCCTCCTCCTCCTCCTCCTCCCTGTCCGTGGCGGCCGGCGGCCTGGACTTCCAGCTGGAGGAGAGCGAGGTGGAGGCGGTGGTGGCGGTGCACAACCTGCTGGCGGAGCGCGACATCCTGGAGCGGGAGAACGAGACGGCCGTGCTGCACCTGCAGAGCGCCGAGGAGCAGGAGCGCCGGGAGCGGGAGGAGGCGGAGGCGTCCGGGCTGGGGGGCGGGGGGCTGCCGGGGGCTGACCAGCAGCAGCAGCAGCAGCAGCCGCCACCGCCGCCGCCGCTGCAGCAGCAGGAGGAAGAGGAGGCGGGGGAGGAGCAGGTGTTGCTGCAGGGCTCCTTCCCCCCGGGAGGCGCTGTGCTCTGCGTGGCCGGCGGCCAGGCGGAGACCCCCCCGGAGGAGCCCTCCTCCCTGCTGTACTACCAGCTCACCCCCGTCCAGCCGGGGGGCTCGGAGCCCCTGGGAGCCCAGGGCACAGAGGAGGAGGTGGAGGAGGAGGTGGAGGAGGAGGAGGTGGAGGAGGAGGTGGAGGGAGGAGCAGCAGCAGCAGCAGCAGGAGGAGGAGAGGAGGAGGAGGAGGAGGAGGAACAGAAACAAGGTGGAGAAGGTGGGGGTAGCAAGAGCGAGGAGGGGGGCGCGGCCTGCGGTCAGGTGACCGGCAGGGCCGTGACCCCGGGCTCGGAGGTATGCGAGGAGGCGGAGAAGAGGCCCCCCGGCCCGCAGCACAACCTCTCCCCGGGGCCGTGCCAGGCGGGGGCCCGCTCGGCCACGCAGGGGGAGATCTCTCCGCCGCCGCCAGAGGTTTAGCTGGCGGCCGACCTGCAGATGTTTTGCACAAAAAAAGAAGCTCTTCTGGGAAAGGCTCTCTGAAGGTCCACATGTCATGTCAAGAAAGAAAAAAAGAAAAGAAAAGAAGAAACTCATGAATAATGTTACAGAGGGAGCCTGCCTTGGGGTTTCAATCACTCGGGACCACGGCAGTCCTACCAGTCCACACTACAGAGCAGAGGGGGTGCGTAAACGCCCGGTTGCCAACCTAAGTCTTTCTATATATTTTTCATCCATGTACACTGTTGTCTGTGTGTCTTTGGGAATGTAGCACCACGGTAGTGTTGTGCTGCTACGTTTGGCCTCCTCCACCCCCCACCCCACCCCACCCCCCCCACCCCCCACACACACACGTTACAGCATCGCCTCGCTGTCGTCTCTTTCAAGTGGCTGCCGTTGGCGTCCCCCCCCCCCCCCCTCTGGCTCTCACAGTAGACCTAATAATCCTGGAGATACTTGTTTAGTGTGTACTGTATATGCATTTGCGATGAGCTAGTTAGAGCCAAGGTAGTGGTGTGTTTGGTCGGTATGCACGAGGGCCAGGGGCGCGAGGTGCGTACGCTGGGGTGGCGGCGCGGGGCGAAGCAGGAGCAGAGAGCATCGGTGCCGTAGCCTTCCTCCCCCCACCCCCCACCCCCCCTGCGCTGCCGCCTGCGTCTTATCTTCTGTTTCTACCTTCTGTTTCTACCGGAGCTTCAACCGCTCCGGCAAATGCTAATTATTTATCTGAAGCGCTAGTTTTTTTTTGTTGCTTTTTTGCTTTTACAGCAAAGCGGCGCCTTCGCCGGTGACCTCAGACTCCTTCGGGGCCGTGCAGGTTTTTTTCGGGGGCGCGGATGAAGGAAGCGTGTGCGGCCAGATGCCCCGGTCGCCCGGTCTCCCTTGTGTTTTAGGGGTTCTAGGGAAGAACAGAACAAAATGGGGTCCGTCCGGCGGCCGGTGGCGTCCGGGGGGCTCGACGCCACGCCTAGTTATTTGTGTGTCACGTTAAAGAGAAAAGATGACACAACGGATCACGGTAGTCTTTCACTTATTTGAATGACTGGTGTCTTGTGACAACTGGCTGCGCTGATCCAAGCCAGATTTCATAGAATGAAAACAACAACATAACAACATAAAGTCAAATCAAACAATAGTGCGTGCTGTTGTCAAAAAAACAAAACAAAAAAACGACAAGATATGTGATGAACTATGACAACAATCTGAATTTGATTTATTTAGTTTTTATGGATGAGTGTGCGTAGAGTGGGAGTGTGTGTGTGTGTGTGTGTGTGTGCGTATGTGCCTGTGCACATGTGCGTGTGTATACATGTGTGTTGTAAACATGTGTTTGTATTTGCAGTTCAAGAGTGTTGGTTGTGAGGGGGGTGGGGGGGTGGGGTTACATTCATGAGGGATATTAATTAGGGATATATTAATAACGATGTATATTCCCCTAAAGGTGCTGTGGTAATAGATTTACAACTTAGCTTTTTTTTTTTTTTTTAACAACCATGCTAACAAATGTGATTTCGAGGTGATGTACCTTGATTGGGGGCTTAGCGGAAGCTGTTGGTGTTTTTCAGAGCCTATCGCAGGACCGCAATAGCGTTTGCACTGCAGACCATTCGCAATGGTGAATGTGGGGAGTGTTTTGTCATTTAATGCGTAAATGCAAACCCATTTCTCTCTCTCTCTCTCTCTCTCTCTCTCTCTCTCTCTCTCTCTCTCTCTCTCTCTCTCTCTCTCTCTTGCTCTCTCTCTCTCTCTCTCTCTCTCAGTCTCGTCTCTCAGTGTATTTTTTAAGCTACATATACCGTTCAACAAAAGTGTGCCGACTCTTCTTACACAAAATCAGTCCTCTGTTCTGTAGCCTTTAATTCCAGCTGTTGCTTTCTTGTAATGGCTTGCCTGACACAGGATGTGGTGCTGTGTATGAGATGTCTGATGTATTTTATTTGACTTTTTACGTTTTGTTTTCCTAATATATAAATATATATATATTCATGCTAAAGAGTTGCACCAAAGCAGTGGTTTCAAACCTAATTCGTCGACGCTTTTAGCCGCTACATGCTCAGGCGATATTGCGCTGTTGTTATTGTGAGGCGGAAGATCTTTGCCGGTTCTTTGTGTTTACTTGACATGCCTTGAAGATAATACCGTCCCTGAAGAAATTATAATTACACGCTGCCTGTTGTTGAGTCTTTGTCTCTGGCTTTCTACTAATAGACTTAGGTTTGGGACCACTGCACCAAACAAACTCCAGTACACAATGTGTGTGTGTGTGTGTGTGTGTGTGTGTGTGTGTGTGTGTGTGTGTGTGTGTGTGTGTGCGCGCGTGCGCGTGCGTGTGTCTGTGCGTGCGTGTGTGAAAGTGGGAAACGACTTACACATTTAGATTTCACCTTAAAGCTGTGAGAGCCACTCTCATTCTAACTGTTGCCTAAAGTGGATAAGAAGGTTCTTTTATATAAAAATTTAAAATAAAGAATCCATTTGAAAAAAATAAATGTTTCAATGTGTATGTATTCACAAAACCTTAAACTAAATATGCCCTGTTAGCAACCCATATTTATTCACTATATATTTGACTAATATTTTACTATATAGTACTGTAGTACTATATAGTACTACTATATAGTACTATATAGTATTTATTTACTTTTATATTATATCATATATATAAACATTTAGATTTATAATATACACAATATTTATAAGAGCAATAATATTAAAATCATTGAATTATATCTCTAACCTCACCAAGATTGTAAGGCAAATTGTTATTTAATTGTGCTCAAGGACATACCGTATGTAGCAGTGAAATTCCATTTATATTTGCAGAATATGTTTAGTAACTACACTAACCAAAACGTTAAATCCATCCAATAGGCATACATTAAAGAGAAGACCAGCAAAAACATAGAAAATATACTCACATTTTCTCATGTGAGACATGGAAGCCTTGGAAGGTCACGACAAAGACTCAAGTGTCTGAAGAACCGACAAGCTACCACCAGATGTCGCTGGCGGTCTTCATTTACAATCCATCAGTCGACGTGCTGCTGTAGCGCTCCCTACACATATAGAAGTGTGCAGAGGTTAGCATTTAATGCCAAGCTACCGAATTAAATGTTTCGTTAATTTGTTCACTCACTAATTTAGCAATTAACAATAACAAACTAACTATGAATTCTGCGGATTGCAAAAAGGGCCAACCATAGGATTTTCAGATCATTGTCATGGGCTATTATTCGCATACCCACATCACATACATTTAGGGCATTTAGCAGACGCTTTAATCCAACGCGATTTACAAAAAGTACATTTATCATAAGTACATTTGTACTGCTGCTCTGTGTACTCTCCTATGACTTGTAATCCTAGAGTTGAATGGCCTGCTAATGAAATTGACTCAAGTTTTCGAACGTCATCAAGCCCTGCATTTATAACCTTTCACCTTCTAGACCTAAAGCCACAGACAGTGGAGCCCCCAGACATGTTTCACTTTTCACAGGGGGGGGCAAGATGGGGCCAAGGAACATCTTGGGGTGGCAGACCAAAATCACAAGGGTTTGTATCTGTATCAGGGTAGCCATGGCCATACTCTTTAGTCTTTACCGTATGGAGGTGCTTATACACATAGCTATGGGAGTGACCACAGATTTTTCTCTGGTTCGATAGCAGGAAGTGGTGAGTAGTGACACAATGTCCCCCTCTATACTCTCAAAGTGCCTCAGTCAGAAGTGGCTTCCTGAGTGCGGCTTGCTGCCAATTCAACCAGCAGAAGGTTGTGTAACGTATGCTTCCTCTCAACACAACCGACTGGAGATTAGCGCTGCAAATCCAAGGTAGGCCTCCTAGGTCTACCCAGTGTTGCTCTTACGACAGTCAAATCATGACATGGTGGTGGGGTTCAAGGGGGTCTTGTGTGCTCTGTTAACATGAACATGGATCATGTAGAATTACAATCATATCCTTTTTTGGAGATAGAAATTACGTTTTGGCCACAGTCCATCTGTGAGTCATCTGTGTCCTGCCAATGTCTTTCAATTGTTTAGTTTGTTGTTGTACGCAATTTGACTCAGGGATGTCTGTCTGTAGGCCTACCTTTTCAAAGGCCAGAAGAACACACTTAGGCTTGGTATCCTCAAGAAGGATGATGAACAAATGGAAATAATTTAACAACAAACAAAAAACAAAACGAGCAACATGCCAGTAGTATTACAGGCAAGTCTGGACACTTAGATTTAACTTCAGTGACTCCCATTATTCAAAATATTTGGCACAACACACATAATTCCATCATACCACAAACCCCCTACGCTAGGATATTTTACATTCACTGTAGGCTTTGTCAACGGACAAATCCTGGACACATTATATTTAATAGGTAAAATGCACAAATGTGATGTTTGCATCTCTCTCTCTCTCTCTCTCTCTCTCTCTCTCTCTCTCTCTCTCTCTCTCTCTCTCTCTCTCTCTCTCTCTCTCTCTCTCTCTCTCTCTCTCTCTCTCTCTCTCTCTCTCTCTCTCTCTCTCTCTCTCTCTCTCTCTAACACTATTCATAAAGCTTCCATGTGATATCTACGCCCCGTCATTGGTCGAACAAGCACAGCCGGAGGAGAAAAAAAAAGCGTTGGCCAGATGCTGCAGCCGTCATGTCGCTATAATGTCCAGTCTGTGCAGCTCCGCACTCAAGAGCTGAGACGCATTCATACTCAACAGCAAGGAGGAAAACAAAGGGTGCCTTATAGTCGGGGTAGAAATGTAAACGTTTGACAACGGCTTACATCCACCACCGATAATGACGAGGTCTGATCCGTTCGTGTTCAATCGCCGTGCATTATACAGCGTTGTGTGTCTGTAGCGTTTTTTGCTGAGTGCTAAGGGTCGATTACTCAACATGAAACAAGGTTTGAAAAGTTTGCAAAGAGTATTCCAATGCTATGCCACGAATGATTTGCTATGTCTTTACATCATGTTAAGCACACTGCGCAGACTTGTCTGCAGTAAATTCCTATTTTTCGGTTCATATTTCCTGTATAATTAGACTTCATCCTCAGATGCTGCAGACGACATATCGTCCAGGTTTAAAAGGGTTGAGCCAAGCCTGGAGTGTTCAGAGGCCGACAGGATATGAGATGCTATTGCCAACCCAACAAACACACAACCTCAAACTAAACAGAAGAGCAGCAGAGCATGGCATGTGTTGGCTCCCAGTTGAAGAAGGTTTTCCCCCCCACCTGTGTAAAACATGTGTCTTCATCATGCCTCACCTTTTGGTGTTCACCGGGGTTCAAGTTTGTCCGTCGTTCACTTGGGTAACCGGGCCGGAGACCCGGTTAAGACACGGCACGCCGAGAAGCATACAGAAGTAGACCTCGTAGCTTCATGCACATTCTTCCTGATCCCCCGTTCGCTGTTCTTAATTTTGACATTTCTATTTTTTTGTTTTTTTGTTTTACCCCTTCTGTTTCGGTTTAATGCGTTCATAAAAAGAGCCGTACTATTAGCTAAGCTACTGGCGGCGTGCCCGGCGCTCTGTGAGGTAGACCGAGTCTGAACGCCTCTTGACTTTACAACAGCTGGGGGGGGGGGGGGGGGGAGGGGGAGGACCTCATCTGGACGGGCTCTATCTCACACAGAGAGCCCATTGACTCAGAGCATTCTGGCACCACGTTAAAGGATGCTATGGAAAACGTATTGGCCCCGGAGTCCTGATGGCTGACGCGGCCGAGCTGTAGCAGAGCGCTCTGTTGCTGAGGCGCATCCCGACGTCTCTGCACCGCGGGGCCTTGAGATCATGCCTGTCACGTTCACTTTGTATTTCTTCATGTTGTCCCCCTTTTTTCCTCTACGCCTTATCTAGGTCTTTAGCTGGCCTGCATCTGGAGGAAGCCGCAATAAGTGCCGGCAGAGTCCTAATGGGGCGCCTAGGGAGGAGACTCCTTATCACCTTACCGCTTATCAGAGAATGACTGTTTACACATGCTGACTCATCAAGGATGCTTGAATCGCCCATGCTTGTGTTAATTGAAGGTCAATTATTCAGAATGGTGGTACCGCTTCGGAAAAGGAACCCCTGGATTTGGACGGGGAAACACCCTGGCAGAAACGCCCCTGTAGCCCACCATAGTGATTGCAAATGTCGGCTGTGTTTGACCGCATATTGACCGCCTCATCTGTGATGAATGGCCTGGCTCTTATAGGGCCGTACCATCAGATATGTGGCTCTCGCCGGAGTTGTAGTTCATAACTGCCATTCTTTCTTGCCTCAAGCCAACACAAGTCCAGATGGAGGGGTTTTGAGAGCTTTGAATGGGGAGTTGTGTGTGTGTGTTTGTTTGTGTGTGTGTGTGTGTGTGTGGATGTGGGTGTGTGTGTGTGTGTGTGTGTGTGTGTCACACACACACACACATACAGGAATAAGGGGACTGGTTGAAAGCTGGTGACTCTGGGAAAGGAAGTGGAATCACTTCCTCTCTGCATACCTCGTTTCCCTGTGGACAATTAACCAAATCAAGTCCTCACTTGTGGCAAAAATGCAGGGTCCTAATGGGAAGGTCACCACCCAGCATCCTCATTAGCACATTGCTACATTCTTTATTCCTTCGTTTTGTTCTGCGTGGTTTCAGCAGCAGTGAAAGTCAGTCCCAGCAGGGGTCAGGCTTCGTTGGCGTTCACAGCGCTTTGTTAGCGGGTCTATTTTATTGATAGTGACCTCATTTCCTGTTACAAAAAAAGGGGGAACCCAGGTTTTATCTGTGAAACAATGTTTTGCTTCATCCTCAACACGGCTAATAGTTTCCACGTAAGCCTGTTTGTGCTTTCTTAGCAGGCACTACAACCCCCTGCTGTTTGCAGCGCTGTCACGGAAACATGTATGCTGAAACAAGCTCTTTTTGGCATGGAGGCCGGCTGGTGCTTTCCATTGGCCGCCTGGTATGAAAGGGATAGGTTTGGCAACGGGGGGGAAACGGGGGGAAAGGGGAGGGCAGAGTGTGTAGCAGAAGTGCAGTTCGGTTCATAATCAGACATTTCATTGATGATTTTTGTGAGATGAGTGAAGATGTTGAATTATTGTTCTTGTCCGTGTAACACATTAGTGTGAGGGAGTGTGAAGGAGGGGAACTGTTTTCCCAACCGACATTGTTCTGTTGATGGAGGACTGCCATAGGGTGTTGCCTTTCCAGTTTTGGAGAGATCGCTCTGTGAGTGAGCGGAAAATTCAAACTACATACCATATTCTGTAGCCAGAATGTTATTTTAGGGCAGGGGAGGCTCTCTGGATCGTGTTCAATATTTAGGCCGTCCCGGAAAACGAATAACATCAATATTATCAAAAATAATATCACATATATGTGAAAGTTAAATTTACACTTCCTGTGTATACTCGGGACATTTATATTTGTAATCCTTTATGAGACAGGCAGTGTATTTTATCAACCACATAGGATGTAGGACAACAAATAGCCTAGAAGCCGCCGAAGCCGGCAGACAAACGAAAAAAGCAAAAACGAGTGCTGAGATGAGCGTAAACACTCTGCATGTATATATATTTATACACTCCCACACAGCTGAATCCATCCTCCTCTCTCCGTCGGCCTCTCAGCACTGCCCATGTGTCGCGGCGGGGCCGTGGCGCTGCTCTCGGGTTTCCGCTGGGAAAACAGGCCTGGTGGGAGTTCAACAGGTGATGGACTTGATGGAGGGGGGGTGGGGGGGGGGGGGGGGGGGGGGGGGGGGGGGGGGTGGTCTGTCACAACAACACTCCGGTACCCCCCCACCCCCGCTTTGCCAGGGAACCAAATTAATTACACGTTAGTGATGACCTCACAGCAGTATTTATGGCTGCCGTCTCGGGGGCCTTCGGGGAAAGGGGATCCCCGCTCCCACAGACGTGATCTAACAGCTCCACCACGTGTCTCCGAATAAACCCTGTGTGTGTGTGTGTGTGTGTGTG
>JAXIVH010000006.1:2240445-2246848 GCA_036785325.1 Urophycis tenuis
GTGGAGTTTGTTCGTTACCTCAACCTGTGCTCCTCCTTTGAGCGGCGCTTCACTCCTTACCTTGTAATCTATCCACGATGACGAGCCACATAATGTCAGGGTGGGACGCCCTGTTTGGCCGAAGGCTCCCCCACAGCGTGCGTGTGTTCGGACGCTCCTGGGACGTGCTCCCTGAGCACCTCCGGAGCCGACGATGACACGAGGACATGTTGATGAGAGCGGGACAATGCGGTGTGTGGTCTCTCTGTGTGTGTGATTACCACTACAGACGAAGCTCTCAGTGGGAGGAAGAGGCTGGAATGAGGAGAATTGGGAGAGGGCCGAGGAGGAAGAACAGGAAAAGGAGGATGAGGAAGAGGAGGAGGAGAAGGAGGAGCAGGGCGGAGATGGTGTGTGATTGTCGAAGCCCCTTGGTAACCCTTGCCTTTAGCCCAGGTCCTTATATCACTCTGGGTGCGGGGTGGTGTCCTTAGAGCCACTCAAAGAGGCTATGATCGCATGCTGTGTTAATAACACGTCCTACAGCAAAAGCCCTCAACTATGCAGGGAGGGGGTCCGCGGAATATTGAGTGTCAAAGCCCCCCAGCCCCGAATCCACCACCGCCACCACCACCCTCCACCTCCCTCTCCTCCTCCCTCTTCTACCACCCCCACCCCATTCTTGGTCTCACCCGCCGCCCATGCAGGAGGAGGACCTCCACCGCCAGAGGAACCATCATGACCGGTATGTTCCACTGCTCCCAGACGCGTGTCTCTGTCAGAGCCTGGGTGGTTCTGGTGATGTCATGCTGTGATTCATCACGGTGCGCTGTCCGCCGTGTCAGGCCCGCTCCCTCCTGCTGGGTCACAGCCAGGGTGAAAGCGTGTGCGTGGCGTCCGTCCCCCCCGGCGTGCAGCAACGCCGCGACCTCAGGGTGATGGCACCGCGCACCCGCGTGTGTTTTCCCTCCTCACGGAGAGAAGACCGGAGCGTTTGTTTGTTGCTTTTGCCTTGTTCCTTTGCCCTTTTCATGGTCATCATCATCATCATCATGGCGGGTCATGATTTCAGGCTCTGAAACCGTTCCACTCAGCCACCGACGTGGCCAATCAGTCAGGCAGAGGTGGACGACGGAACACGTTGCATGAGTCCTAAAAATAATGACAAAGATAAGAAATATACATTTGTAAAAAGATTAGCTAATGTACAAACTGAACTAAAATTTAAGGTTTTTGTTCACTTTCGAATATATAACATTTTTAAAAGTGTGTGGAAAAATGTAATGCGATTGATTTGGTTCCATGATCATTTACACACACGCACGCACGCACGCACACACACACACACACACACACACACACACACACACACACACACACACACACACACACACACACACACACACACACACACACACACACACACACACACACACACACACACACACACACACACAGTCAGGTACTGCGGGTATTGTCTGGATGTGGTGTGTGCGACTCAGCAGAATGGTCCAGATAAAGAAGCATCTGTTTCCCCGCTTTGCCTCGGTCTGTGCCCTCCGACTCGGTAGGTTAGAAGGACAAGAGTCACAGACTACTGCAGGAATCAACCGTTGCTCCCATCTGGCGGCCACAGTTCGTCATTGTCTCTACGTGACTACAATTCAATAGAAAGCAACGCATTTCATTCTGCTTACTCTCCAATTTTTCTTACATTTTTCTTTTCTACTCTCCTTTCTATAGAACTGCTGTGCACGTTGCACAAATTGACGCGAGTCATAGGGGAAAAAACCCTGGTGTCACTCATAACACTAAGTACGGCTGTGAGACAGGTTCTATGTTATCTTCTCCAGGTTCACTCTGCCCACCCGCCACGGTCCACACAAGCAAAACAGCAGACCCCTCATCAGTGTTACGAGCGACACCTGTGTTTTGTCCTGCGCTGAAGGGGTCTGTCAATCATCCGGCGGTTTCGCCGTAGAGCCCGCCTTACAACCCGGCTATCAAAGAGCTGTGGAGAGTTGCTGGCCGAGGGCTGATGGGCTCACCTGAGGAATGTGTCCTCCTCCTCTCCTGCTGTTGGGGGTGGGGTTTAACCGCCAGAACACCTGTGTGCAGCCCCTGCATAGGGGCCCTGTGTCTCTCTCCGCCGGCAACAACATCTGTTGGCTGTCCGTTATCGCCTGTGATGTATGGCAGTGTGTCAAGCCCGCCTGCCTGTCTTCATGCCTGTCCTCAATTTACCTTTTAAGGCTTTCATTAGAAGACCCCCTCATAAATTACAGTGCGTGTGTCATGCCACTGGATGACATCATTTTTTCGTCACGAGACCCACTTGGAGAAGTTTTGGGACCCCCACCCATGTGCTAAATTTACCACAGTCCTATTTATTCCCGTTTAATTAAAGCGGCCAGTAGGAGGGTTGTGGTTCAAGATACCCCGGGGTCCTTTGCCATGGCGGTGAGGAAGTACAGTCACGGAGGATCAGCAGCCTTAGTCATAGTGCATACCCACGTGTGAATACTCTCAGTGAGAGGTCTCCATAACAGGAATGACAACACACTGGGCCCAGCAAAAACACACGAGCCCTCTGACACCAGAGTGGCCATACCTCTCTGTCTCTGTCTCTCTGTCTCTCTGTCTCTCTCTATCTCTGTCTCTGTCTCTGTCTCTCTGTCTCTCTCTATCTCTGTCTCTGTCTCTCTGTATCTCTCTCTCTGTCTCTCTCTCTCTCTCTCTCTCTCTCTCTCTCAATCTCTCTCTCTATCTCTCTCTATCTCTGTCTCTGTCTCTCTCTCTCGCTCTATCTCTCTCTCTCCTCTCTCTCTGTCTCCTGTCTCTGTCTCTCCTCTCTCTCTCTCTGTGCCTCTCTCTCTGTCCTGTTCTCTCTCTTTCTGTCTCTCCTGTCTCTCTCTCTCTCTGTCTCTCTCTCTCCTCTCTCTCTCTCTCTCTCTCTCTCTCTCTCTCTCTCCTCTCTCTCTCTCTCTCTCCTCTCTCTCTCTCTCTCTCTCTCTCTGTCTCTCTTTCTCTTCTCCCTCCCTCTCTTGTCCACATTTCTCTGTCTCTCGGACATGACCGGTACTGCTCACACACCACCCCCCCCCACCACCACCAACACACCACCACCCTCCACCACCACCAACACCACCACCACACCACCACCCTCCACCACCACGAGTGAGACACGGAACCAGTTACAGCACGGAGCAGGGCAGTCGCAGCAGCACCGGAGCGTCGAGGCGAGTTGACTTTCTAGATCAGAGCAAAGTAATGAAGACGACACTGTGGCTCTCTGCGCGGCCGGCAGCCGCAGCGTTCCCTCCCTGTTCAGCGTGCAGCTGGGCCACCGGACACAGAGGTGCTGCAGCAGTCAGCAGGCGCCGTTATGGAGGCCATCTGATGTTGCTTGGCGATCATAGTTGTTGTGTTTGTTGCATTGCTTTCCCCCCCCCGTTGCCTGGTGGGATCACAGGGGCTCTGATCCACAGGGGGGGGGGGGGGGGGCGACGGCGTCCTCACCGCCAAGTCCACATCGCTTATCTCATTGTTCCTCATCAAAGTGAACATTTGATATCTTTATAAGTACAGTGCAAAAAAAAAGAGTGAGGTCATATGGTGAGTGAGTGAACCAAACGGTTTCCCCGCAGAATGCAGAGGTGTTTGCCCATCACGCTCGGCATTGTTGCCTGTAGAATGTCTATGCAACATCATAACACGCAGAGGTATACAAAGTGAAACACATCAAACGCTCTCTCTCTCTCTCTCTCTCTCTCTCTCTCTCTCTCTCTCTCCCTCTCCCTCTCTTGCGTCGGCCCTGATCCTGGCACCGCCGCTAAATCATTCTCATCTCAGCTCATCTCCTCTCACACACACACACACACACACATGATGATGATGAGGTCACAGGCTCACTTCCACACCAGATGGGGTTATTACAAGACAACCAGGGGGTGGGGGCGGTGTGTGCGTGGGGGGGGGGGTTGATTCACTCTTTCCAGTCTTGCTCAACTCCTCTGCGGCCGCGGTCCGGCCCGGAACATGACGCTCTGTGAGCACATGTCTTCTATTTGGACGGTGAGGTGTGTCCATGACGACAGTTCCCGGGGGACCGAAGCTTCCTGGTTGTTGCCCATGACAACAAAGACGGTACACACACACACACACACGCACATATATATATATATATATACACAAACACATGCACACACACACGCACACACACATACACACACACACACACACACACACACACACACGCTCACACACACACACACACACGGCATGCACACACGCACACCCACACACATATATACACACACACACACGCACAGACACACACACACACACGCACGCACACACGCACACACACATATATACACACACACACACACACACACACACACACATACACACACACACACACACACACACACACACACACACACACACACACACACACACACATACACACACACACGCAAGCTTAAACAGGGGGACTCAAATGTTCCTGGCAGCTCCAGTCCCAGATAGGTGTGTCTGAATTTGTGTGTCTGTGTGTATGCGCGTGTGTGTGTGTGTGTGTGTGTGTGCCGGCTTGCATGTCTGTCCAGTCAGCTTGTGTTTGTGTGTGTGTGTGTGTCATGTGACGTGTTGACATGTGACGTGTTGACATGTGACAAGGAGCAAAGGAGGTGGAGCGATGGCAGGAGGAGAGGGAGAACCAGGAGAGACAGCAAGAGACACAGGCCACGGCGGGGAGCAGAACTGTCTCCCCTGACCTGTACCTACAACGTGCTCTTGGAGCCGTGCCCGGGGCCTAATAGGAAGCAGACGCATGGCGCATGTGGAGTGAGGCTTTTACTGCAGCGTTCCAGAAGGACACACGGGGGGGGGGGGGGGGAGGGGAAAGATATAAATAATGAAATTAAAAAGTTTAAAAAAAAAATAGCTAAAGAAAGAACGAAAGAGAATGAAATAATGAAAGAATGAATGAAATAAAGAAAGACAGTGAGAACTCCAGGAAGAGGGGAAGTAAGAAGAATGGAAGGAAAGAGGAGAATGTTTCTCAGAAGACAGAATGGAGGGCGTCGAGCACAACACCTCTCCACGCTGTGGGCGAAAATAACAATGAACTTTTAGTTTGTGTGGTTCTGTTTCTTCAGGCCACAAAGACCCCACGGTGAGGCCTCGTTGTGGGTGTGAGAGAACCCGCTCCCAGAACGCGAGCCTGGCACCAGAGACGAAGAGTGAAGCCCCACATCACACAGGCATGAGGTCATTCTCCGGAATTCTCCCTACTGTATGTGGATCGCTGATAAGATACTTGTGTTTTTCCAAGTCAATTCTGACTTCAAACTCCGCGCTCCATGTTCGAAACATGGCCCCTGTTTCTCTCCTTCTGCCTCTCTATTGCTCTCTCTCTCTCCTCTCTCTCTCTCTCTCTCTCTCTCTCTCCTCTCTCTCTCTCTCTCTCTCTCTCTCTCTCTCTCTCTCTCTCTCTAGATTAAAAATACACAACCCACACATAGCTACAACACACAATGCAGAGCGGCCTTGCTGATATGCAGTCTGTGAGGTCGAGAGGGGCATACGTTGTAGTATTGATTCATATATTATGTGTATGAATTCAGTCCTTTGGGTATTAGAGCCAATGAGTGATATTCCTTCATACTCATATTCCTATGTCTTCTGTTTGTGTTGTGTTCCCTCTCTTCCAATCTCATTCTCTTTGCTCTGTATCTTTCCTCACCTCTCCTCCCATCTCGTTCCTCTACTCTTTATTCTCCTCCTCTCCTCACCCCCTCTCATCTCCTTTGCATTCCTCTCCTCATGTGCTCCTCCCGTCTCCCCTCTCTCCTCTGTACTATGTAAGGTCAGCGCCTCCCTGCCTCCCCCGCTCTCCCTCTCCCTCCCTCCCTCTCCGAGTCCCCCGCCGGCCGTATGGGAGGCGTCCCGGGGAGGGAGAACAGTGGCTCCACTTGAGGCGGCCTGTGTCTGTCTGGCCGTCTGTCTGCTCGGGTGGCTGTCTGTCTGTCTGTTTCGGCTGTCTGTCTGTCTGTTCATGCTGGCTGTCTGTGTGCCAGGTCATGAGCGTCGGACGGGAACAGTGAGTGCTCCTAACTGGGAAGGGCATCAGGGATAAACAGCACACAGTGAATGCCTTATTTAGAATCGCACGTCTGAGGATGCTTGAGTCACCGGCTACAGTACTCTGCATAGTCTCCGGACTACTGAGATCTTTTATCACAGCGGGGTGGCGATGTGGGGGGGGGGGGGGGGGGGGGGGGGGGGCTGGATGAATCAGCGCGCGACTCGTCACATAAAGATCTGCAGGTGTTTATGCCCCAGTGGCTTTCTGTATGATTTGCGGATCCATAAATGGAAAATGTTTGAGCCACGCACTAAAACATCCTGGAGTCAGGGA
>JAXIVH010000006.1:2247048-2249548 GCA_036785325.1 Urophycis tenuis
GGATGGAGGGATTAAAGGCGCCGAGCCGAATGACATCAGCATAGAAGGAAGTGAAAATGAGAAACGATGATGATGGAGGCATAATAAGAAGCAGAGGTGAGGGAAAATATGCCATCTTAAAACGAAAGAAAGATAAATCTTACAGAAGACCCCAGACTGCAGAAAGATGGAATAGTGACCTCTTAACAGGGGGACGGGAGAGGCCGGTGGGGGGAGTGGAGTCTGTGTCTGTGTCTGTGTCTGTGTGTGTGTGTGTGGGGGGGGGTCCATGTCAGAGAGCGTCTGCTGGCCGAGGAGGAGGAGGAGGAGGAGAGGGACACATGGAAAGTGGAGCCCGTCCAGTCTGCACAAAGCCCCATCTCAGCTCCCCGGGCCCCTCTGGCTGTGCTCAGCACCGGGGCCAACACTGCTGCAGCCTACAGGCACTGCTGCAGCCTACAGACACTCCTGCAGCCTACAGGCACTGCTGCAGCCTACAGGCACTGCTGCAGCCTACAGACACTGCTGCAGCCCACAGACGAGAACCCTGCACTCAGGATGTCCGGGGCCGAGATAAACCAGCATGGAAATACTTTGTTGTTTTGTTTTGTTTCATCTTTTATCCAGATGAGGTGAGACTGGCATGTGAAACATAGGGGGGGGGGTCTAACTTCACACGAGACGCTCACTTGGCGCTGTACCTGTGTGCCTCTGATGCAGCCATGTAAATAAAAGAATACAAGAACAGAACTTGCTTTTATATACGTCTCACATCTGTGCCAGACGCTTCTATAGTGTAGTCCTATCCACACAAACAACTGGGCAGGAAAGGGGTTCTCGCAGATAGCGCGACTCTTTTAAAGTCCATCTGAACGAGTGACCTGAACAGCCAAGCCCACAGGGAGTCTGACGGCTTCACTGTCGGCCAGAATGCTGACTTGATCGCAGACAGAGTGGGGGGGCTCCCCGCTGTGCGGAGCAACACCACCGCCCTCAGCCGGAGCCGCTAAATTGTAACCAAATAAGTGGGATTCTTTTTTGAAGAATCCCACATATTTCCTTTGTGGACATGTTGAGCTGCCTCCCAAATGCGTGCGTTTCCCCCCCCCCTCAAATTGAGTGTCGAGGTGGGAAAAGATAGAAGGAACTCCCGGGGGGGTGGGAGACTATGTTTTCAATTGAATTATGGGCTGGTACCTTCTCATGAATAAAGCGCTGTTTACTCTGAGCTACAGTTGTTATTTTAGCAACCCGGTTTAATGGCAGTTAAATCAAAGGGGATTGAATGCAAACACACGGGTGGTTGCATTGGGCGTCGAGAAAGCCGAAACACATGCATCTATTTATAATCTATAATACCATTAAAATAGATATAGTTGTAAAACTTCATAGTGTCACGTTTCCCTTAAACCTTTCTGCAACTTGGACTTGTATAACCTATAGCCTACATATAAAAAAAAAATACAATTTTACACGATTGCAGAGGAATGGGTCTGGGGCATATGTTCCCAATTGTGATGCGATCCAGCAAACATTTTCAAGTCTTTGCAGTTGAGCCTTAAAAAAAAAAAAAGAGAAAACTATAAAACCCCAGCGTTGGGTGGTGGACCTCTCGTCCGGTGCGATGAGCCTCTCTCTCCGTGTTCACAACAACTTGTTACACGGACAAACCCCACCGCGACAAAAGAAACTCACCTCGCAGAATCCACCATGTAAAACTCCACCGCGTATCCGAAGTAGCTGCCGCTGGGTCCGTTGTACACAGCCGGGCTTTCCACGTCCAGGTTGAACGTTCGCAGAAGGGTTGCAAACAGAGCAAAAGTCCAAAACTGCAAAGCAGGGTGCGTACCAGAGGTGTCGGTGCTCCCCGGATCAGTGGAGAAAACGTATCAAACCCCATTTTTGGTTTGTTTTTGTTTTGATCAATTATCCCACTTATGTAGTTATATTTTCTCACGTATCCAAATTCTAAAGCCCCCAAAACGGCACTTTGTAATCCACAACAGCACCCTAAAAAGCAGCGGTCCAAGCAACGGCTATCTGTGCATCCCTGTTCACTGGATTATCTCACGAATGCTCTGTCAGCGCCTTTCTCTCTCTCTCTCTCTCTCTCTCTCCGTGTCCTCGGACCTCCTCTCTCCCCTGCGCTCTCCCTCTGTGCTCCTGTTGGACGGAGTAGGGATGGAAAGTGGGGAGTTCCTTCAGACCCGTGACAAACTTTAAGGGGGCGGAGCTTGGGGGGATCGCTTCGGTTCGGTAAGGGTTTTGGGACACACGAGAGACCGGGAGACCCCCGCTCATCTTATCTGGGAAATATAGTGTTTCTTGACTAGGCGCGTAGTGGAGGTGGTGAGCCGAAGAGTGACCGCGATACCGAAATTATTAACCAAAGTGAACAATGGACTCGATTTTATCTCGCGTGTTGACCTTGTTTGGGGTGGCGATGTTCCCGCACGAGTTTGGGATACAGCTGTAGACCAACGGTAGAATGCTCAATGAGAAACGAAACGTCTTTCAAAGT
>JAXIVH010000006.1:2254548-2264548 GCA_036785325.1 Urophycis tenuis
GAGAGAGAGAGAGAGAGAGAGAAAGAGAGAGAGTTGAGTGGTAGAGAGAGAGAGTTGAGAGAGAGAGAGAAAGAGAGAGAGTTTAGAGGTAGAGAGAGCGAGTTTAGAGGTAGAGAGAGAGAGAGTTTAGAGAGAGAGAGAAAGAGAGAGAGTTTAGAGAGTTTAGAGAGAGAGAGTTCAGAGCACATGGTCACAACCACTCACACGTTAACCTTTCATTATCCCCATGAGAAATACACACATATGCTCAAAAGGGAGTTTTCACACAATTCTGAGTCATTACTTAAACAGCAGGGCTCGCAGAGAATTAGACAGGCAACTTTCTCCAGCCGCACTAAATTCGAAGCTAAATAACAGCATGCTGTGTCATTTTAAACGATTAATTATTATAAGTGACCATTATGGACCGTTTGAAGGGTGAGAATCAAAGTTTAACACTCTGAGAAAGATAATTAGTAGTCTCCTTAGGCAAAGACACTGAGATTAGAGATCAGTTCTCAAACCTTGGTGGAAACCAACAATGAAACAACTTTAATGCTTGTAAATGTTTGCAATACTACAAAAGCTGTGGCTTGCAATGCAGCTGCAATCATTTCAGACTCAAAACCAACACACACAGGTAGAGAGAGAGAGAGAGAGAGAGAGAGAGAGAGAGAGAGAGAGAGAGAGAGAGAGAGAGAGAGAGAGAGAGAGAGAGAGCAGCTGATTGCTGTGGCCACTTGAGAGCCTAAGGCTATTGTTTCACACACACACACACACACACACACACACACACACACACACACACACACACACACACACACACACACACACACACGTTACATACGTGTGAAGGTACACACTAATGCATACACACACAGTGCACCCACAAATTCTCACATAGACACACACTCAAACACACACACACACACACACACACACACACACACACACACATATAGATGTGTACCAGTTAATGCACACCTACACAAACCCATTCACCCAGCCCTCTCCCCCTGACACATCCCTGTGCGGGCTCCTGTGTTCCCACACCCACTCCCCGGCCCGCGCGTCTGACAGGATTAAAAATGGAAGTGCAGTCGGTCACCGTTTCCCGTGGAAAAACCAGCAGCTCCGGCGAGAGCTGAGCTGCTGAACATCAGATGAATCACATCATAAATCCAACGCTCGGTGCTATTTTAAAGCCGTGATTTTAGTTATTCCTTTGCCTTTTAAACTTTAGACTTTTAACTGGATATATAAATGCGGGCAAATCCTCGAGAATTAATTTACTTTATTTTGCATAGTTTGAAAATATATCTATATTAACACTAGTGTAGTCTATTAGCACTAGTGTAGTCTAGTGCTAATATAGATATATTTCTATATATATCCCAATGTGTTTGTGTGTTTTGGACCGTGTTCATGACGGTCTGCCAGGCGGCTGGCCGTGACCCGCTGGTACCGGGTGTCTGATGACCTGGAGGCTGAGGAAGTGGTTGTTCAACTCCATGCTTTACGAGCTTACAACCCATGAGTGTCGTCTTGCCCCCCGACTGTAAATATGACTCAAACCCCCGCTTCGGATTGGTGAGTCACCCACGCCCCTTCCCCTCCATGACCCCCACTACCACCACCCCACACACCACACCACCATTACCACCACAACTACCACCACAACTACCACCACCCCACACCACACCACCACCATTACCACCCACCACCACCACTCCCACCACCACCCACCCCACCACCCCCACCACCACAACTACCACCACCACCACCACCACCACCATTACCACCCCTACCACCGCTACCCCCCACCACCACCACTCCCACCACCACCTCCACCCCACCACCACCCACCACCACCCCCCCCGCCACCACAACTACCACCACCACCACCACCACCACCCCCACCACCACAACTACCACCACCACCACCATTACCACCACACCACCACCACCACCACCACCACCTCCACCACCACCACCACCCCACCACTACCACCACCACGACCCCCCACCACCCCCCACCACCACCACCACCACTACCACCACCAGTACTGCCATTACCACCACTACTACCACCACCACCCCCACCACCACCACCACCACTACCAACCATTGCCACTCCCACCACCACCCACCACCCCCCATCAGGACTTCGTAGAGCTGCCACCGCCTCCTTATAAGTCAATGTTGATGCTAATGCTGTCCAGACCACCGAGGTGTCAGGCTGACTCCCAGAGCCTTATATAGCAGCCGCTCTAGTGTCTCCCATGCTCTTCATCAGTGCATTAGCGTATCTAACTGAGGGGCGGTGGGGGGAGTGTTGCGGACACATGCAGAGGCCGCTAATGCACCAGTCACAAAGAGGTCATGGTCCTTGGTGGGAGGGACAGATTTGTTTAGAAACCGTTGATACCCATGTATGATGGACGCCCCGAGCTCAACCCCAGTAGCCACACAGGGCGGGGGGAGGGGCGGGGGGGGGGGGGGGGGGCCTGGGGGGGGCCTGGGGGGCCTGGGGGTAAGTGGCGTGTTGACATCTGGTTGGTGGGCTCCTAGAAGAGGCTGTGAGCATCCTGCCGTAGCAAGGCCCTTCTGTGATGGAGTGTAGGGTTACCGCCCCAAACACACTGAGGGCCGGTGGCCACAAGCAAACAGTCCCGGGGGAAGGTGAAGTGGTCAACTCCCTCTCACCCTCTCACCCTCTCTGGTGAGAGGGTGAGAGGGTGAGATATCGAGCGAAAGTTGTTAGAAAAGTGAATTGAGTTTTTTGGGGGGTTATTCTGCATCAACAACAATTCCCATATTCATTCACACTTCACATCTATTCCTTTTTGCCATTTTACATTAAATGACCCGGCAACTTGTAAACTGCATGCACATATTCGCAGCCTCGCACGTTTTTCCCTGTCAGGCTCAAACGTTACCAACGCATTTCAAACAATGGCCATTGAAATGGAAACTGCAGCCTCCGAGGAGCAGATCTCTGTTCAACCCCGGGGCTGTGACTGTAGGTCTGGACGTCCTAATGGAAAAGGTTTTAGGAGAGCTTTCAGAATTTGGAAAGTAGTTAAGAGGGAACCTATGCTTGCAGCTTTTAAGACTCTGGTGGCTGTCAGGTTACTGTATATCAAGAGCGCTGTGTGAGCCCAGGGGATAGTTCAGCCGTTGTATTTTATTTGTCTTGCGCTGAAGACAGACTGCTTAGACGCGGTTTATCCCTGCTCAGGCGATCGGCGCAGGCTCCGTCTGTGTCTGCGCCGGTGTGTAGACGTTATAGTGATTGGCGCGGCGGTGGTGAATCACGGAGAGCGCTTTAGTGGCCGTGGCATGTTTGAACAATGCCAGCTAACAATCCTAGTCTTCCTGTGTTTGAGTGGAGGAATGCTGTGTTTGTGCGCTGCCAACTGACGCCGGATCACACCGCCTGTCAGCTCTGACAGAGAACTTGAATGAATCAGCAGCGAAGGGGGGAGGCGATCGCCTTGTTATTCAAGGAAATGTTATGTTTGTCTCAAGCCTCATGTAACATGACAACATCTTAATCACCGTCCCGCCCTCCTGTTATGTTTGATCGCCCCTTGCTCTTGCGATACAACAAAATGTTGTCGCTCGGTTTTTAGTGACAAAACAAAGCCGAAATCGACACCACATGTTCGTGACAAACATGACAAACTGACCCGTGTGTGTGTGGGGGGGGGAAGTCCTTGTGGACTCGTGGACCTTTTCCTGCGCTAATGAAACGTTAACAGTGGAACACCCAGGTAGAAAACAACAGAGGAAAACAGAATAGTATCAGAAAGGCATGGCTCCCTGCCACTGCAGCGTTTTGATGAAGACCACACATTTCTTACTGTCGTTGCCAGAAGCATTCTCACCGAAACACTGGAATTGTTTGTCAGGAAGCTCATTCCATTGAAATGGTTAAAAAGAATATTGAACCACTTAATGTATCCGGTGTGTGTGTGTCAGCGATGATGTCTATTCAACAGGAGAATGCCCTGTGTAATCACCACAGAGTTGAACTCAGCTTATCGGAACGCTTAGTCAAGGGTCTTGTCCCTGACTCCAGGATGTTTTAGTGCGTGGCTCAAACATTTTCCATTTATGGATCCGCAAATCATACAGAAAGCCACTGGGGCATAACACCTGCAGATCTTTATGTGACGAGTCGCGCGCTGATTCATCCAGCCCCCCCCCCCCCCCCCCATCGCCACCCCGCTGTGATAAAAGATCTCAGTAGTCCGGAGACTATGCAGAGTACTGTAGCCGGTGACTCAAGCATCCTCAGACGTGCGATTCTAAATAAGGCATTCACTGTGTGCTGTTTATCCCTGATGCCCTTCCCAGTTAGGAGCACTCACTGTTCCCGTCCGACGCTCATGACCTGGCACACAGACAGCCAGCATGAACAGACAGACAGCCAGCCGAAACAGACAGACAGACAGCCAGCATGAACAGACAGACAGCCAGCCGAAACAGACAGACAGACAGCCAGCATGACAGACAGACAGCCAGCCGAAACAGACAGACAGACAGCCAGCCGAAACAGACAGACAGACAGACAGACACAGGCCGCCTCAAGTGGAGCCACTGTTCTCCCTCCCCGGGACGCCTCCCATACGGCCGGCGGGGGACTCGGAGAGGGAGGGAGAGGGAGAGCGGGGGAGGCAGGGAGGCGCTGACCTTACATAGTACAGAGGAGAGAGGGGAGACGGGAGGAGCACATGAGGAGAGGAATGCAAAGGAGATGAGAGGGGTGAGGAGAGGAGGAGAATAAAGAGTAGAGGAACGAGATGGGAGGAGAGGTGAGGAAAGATACAGAGCAAAGAGAATGAGATTGGAAGAGAGGGAACACAACACAAACAGAAGACATAGGAATATGAGTATGAAGGAATATCACTCATTGGCTCTAATACCCAAAGGACTGAATTCATACACATAATATATGAATCAATACTACAACGTATGCCCCTCTCGACCTCACAGACTGCATATCAGCAAGGCCGCTCTGCATTGTGTGTTGTAGCTATGTGTGGGTTGTGTATTTTTAATCTAGAGAGAGAGAGAGAGAGAGAGAGAGAGAGAGAGAGAGAGAGAGAGAGAGAGAGAGAGCAATAGAGAGGCAGAAGGAGAGAAACAGGGGCCATGTTTCGAACATGGAGCGCGGAGTTTGAAGTCAGAATTGACTTGGAAAAACACAAGTATCTTATCAGCGATCCACATACAGTAGGGAGAATTCCGGAGAATGACCTCATGCCTGTGTGATGTGGGGCTTCACTCTTCGTCTCTGGTGCCAGGCTCGCGTTCTGGGAGCGGGTTCTCTCACACCCACAACGAGGCCTCACCGTGGGGTCTTTGTGGCCTGAAGAAACAGAACCACACAAACTAAAAGTTCATTGTTATTTTCGCCCACAGCGTGGAGAGGTGTTGTGCTCGACGCCCTCCATTCTGTCTTCTGAGAAACATTCTCCTCTTTCCTTCCATTCTTCTTACTTCCCCTCTTCCCGGAGTTCTCACTGTCTTTCTTTATTTCATTCATTCTTTCATTATTTCATTCTCTTTCGTTCTTTCTTTAGCTATTTTTTTTTTAAACTTTTTAATTTCATTATTTATATCTTTCCCTCCCCCCCCCCCCCCCCCCGTGTGTCCTTCTGGAACGCTGCAGTAAAAGCCTCACTCCACATGCGCCATGCGTCTGCTTCCTATTAGGCCCCGGGCACGGCTCCAAGAGCACGTTGTAGGTACAGGTCAGGGGAGACAGTTCTGCTCCCCGCCGTGGCCTGTGTCTCTTGCTGTCTCTCCTGGTTCTCCCTCTCCTCCTGCCATCGCTCCACCTCCTTTGCTCCTTGTCACATGTCAACACGTCACATGTCAACACGTCACATGACACACACACACACACAAACACAAGCTGACTGGACAGACATGCAAGCCGGCACACACACACACACACACACACGCGCATACACACAGACACACAAATTCAGACACACCTATCTGGGACTGGAGCTGCCAGGAACATTTGAGTCCCCTGTTTAAGCTTGCGTGTGTGTGTGTATGTGTGTGTGTGTGTGTGTGTGTGTGTGTGTGTGTGTGTGTGTGTGTGTGTGTGTGTGTATGTGTGTGTGTGTGTGTGTGTGTGTGTGTGTGTATATATGTGTGTGTGCGTGTGTGCGTGCGTGTGTGTGTGTGTGTCTGTGCGTGTGTGTGTGTGTATATATGTGTGTGGGTGTGCGTGTGTGCATGCGCGTGTGTGTGTGTGTGTGTGAGCGTGTGTGTGTGTGTGTGTGTGTGTGTGTGTGTGTATGTGTGTGTGCGTGTGTGTGTGCATGTGTTTGTGTATATATATATATATATATGTGCGTGTGTGTGTGTGTGTGTACCGTCTTTGTTGTCATGGGCAACAACCAGGAAGCTTCGGTCCCCCGGGGAACTGTCGTCATGGACACACCTCACCGTCCAAATAGAAGACATGTGCTCACAGAGCGTCATGTTCCGGGCCGGACCGCGGCCGCAGAGGAGTTGAGCAAGACTGGAAAGAGTGAAATCAACCCCCCCCCCACGCACACACCGCCCCCACCCCCTGGTTGTCTTGTAATAACCCCATCTGGTGTGGAAGTGAGCCTGTGACCTCATCATCATCATGTGTGTGTGTGTGTGAGAGGAGATGAGCTGAGATGAGAATGATTTAGCGGCGGTGCCAGGATCAGGGCCGACGCAAGAGAGGGAGAGGGAGAGAGAGAGAGAGAGAGAGAGAGAGAGAGAGAGAGAGAGAGCGTTTGATGTGTTTCACTTTGTATACCTCTGCGTGTTATGATGTTGCATAGACATTCTACAGGCAACAATGCCGAGCGTGATGGGCAAACACTCTGCATTCTGCGGGGAAACCGTTTGGTTCACTCACTCACCATATGACCTCACTCTTTTTTTTTGCACTGTACTTATAAAGATATCAAATGTTCACTTTGATGAGGAACAATGAGATAAGCGATGTGGACTTGGCGGTGAGGACGCCGTCGCCCCCCCCCCCCCCCCCCCCCTGTGGATCAGAGCCCCTGTGATCCCACCAGGCAACGGGGGGGGAAAGCAATGCAACAAACACAACAACTATGATCGCCAAGCAACATCAGATGGCCTCCATAACGGCGCCTGCTGCCTGCTGCAGCACCTCTGTGTCCGGTGGCCCAGCTGCACGCTGAACAGGGAGGGATCGCCGCGGCTGCCGGCCGCGCAGAGAGCCACAGTGTCGTCTTCATTACTTTGCTCCGATCTAGAAAGTCAACTCGCCTCGACGCTCCGGTGCTGCTGCGACTGCCCTGCTCCGTGCTGTAACTGGTTCCGTGTCTCACCGTGGTGGTGGAGGTGGTGGTGGTGGTGGTGTTGGTGGTGGGGGTGGTGGTGGTGGTGGTGGTGGTGTGAGCAGTACCGGTCATGTCCGAGAGACGAGAGACGAGAGATGTGGACAAGAGAGGGAGGGAGAGAAAGAGACAGAGAGAGAGAGAGAGAGAGAGAGAGAGAGAGAGAGAGAGAGAGAGAGAGAGAGAGAGAGAGAGACAGGGAGAGAGACAGACAGGGACAGAGACAGAAAGAGAGAGACAGGGACAGAGAGACAGGGACAGAGAGAGAGGCACAGAGAGAGAGAGAGAGAGACAGAGACAGAGACAGACAGAGAGAGAGACAGATAGAGCGAGAGAGAGACAGAGACAGAGATAGAGAGAGATAGAGAGAGAGAGAGAGAGAGAGAGAGAGAGAGAGAGAGAGAGAGAGAGAGAGAGACAGAGACAGAGAGACAGAGACAGAGACAGAGATAGAGAGAGACAGAGAGACAGAGACAGAGACAGAGATAGAGAGAGACAGAGAGACAGAGACAGAGACAGAGACAGAGAAAGAGACAGAGAGGTATGGCCACTCTGGTGTCAGAGGGCTCGTGTGTTTTTGCTGGGCCCAGTGTGTTGTCATTCCTGTTATGGAGACCTCTCACTGAGAGTATTCACACGTGGGTATGCACTATGACTAAGGCTGCTGATCCTCCGTGACTGTACTTCCTCACCGCCATGGCAAAGGACCCCGGGGTATCTTGAACCACAACCTCCTACTGGCCGCTTTAATTAAACGGGAATAAATAGGACTGTGGTAAATTTAGCACAGGGGTGGGGGTCCCAAAACTTCTCCAAGTGGGTCTCGTGACGAAAAATGATGTCATCCAGTGGCATGACACACGCACTGTAATTTATGAGGGGGTCTTCTAATGAAAGCCTTAAAAGGTAAATTGAGGACAGGCATGAAGACAGGCAGGCGGGCTTGACACACTGCCATACATCACAGGCGATAACGGACAGCCAACAGATGTTGTTGCCGGCGGAGAGAGACACAGGGGCCCCTATGCAGGGGCTGCACACAGGTGTTCTGGCGGTTAAACCCCACCCCCAACAGCAGGAGAGGAGGAGGACACATTCCTCAGGTGAGCCCATCAGCCCTCGGCCAGCAACTCTTCACAGCTCTTTGATAGCCGGGTTGTAAGGCGGGCTCTACGGCGAAACCGCCGGATGATTGACAGACCCCTTCAGCGCAGGACAAAACACAGGTGTCGCTCGTAACACTGATGAGGGGTCTGCTGTTTGCTTGTGTGGACCGTGGCGGGCGGCAGAGTGAACCTGGAGAAGATAACATAGAACCTGTCTCACAGCCGTACTTAGTGTTATGAGTGACACCAGGGTTTTTCCCCTATGACTCACATCAATTTGTGCGACGTACACAGCAGTTCTATAGAAAGGAGAGTAGAAAAGAAAAATGTAAGAAAAATTGGAGAGGAAGCAGAGTGAAATGCGTTGCTTTCTATTGAATTGTAGTCACGTAGAGACAATGATGAACTGTGGCCGGCCAGATGGGAGCAACGGTTGATTCCTGCAGTAGTCTGTTCCTCTTGTCCTTCTAACCTACCGAGTCGGAGGGCACAGACCGAGGCAAAGCGGGGAAACAGATGCTTCTTTATACGGACCATTCTGCTGAGTCGCACACACCACATCCAGACAATACCCGCAGTACCTGACTGTGTGTGTGTGTGTGTGTGTGTGTGTGTGTGTGTGTGTGTGTGTGTGTGTGTGTGTGCGTGCGTGCGTGCGTGTGTGTAAATGATCATGGAACCAAATCAATCGCATTACATTTTTCCACACACTTTTAAAAATGTTACATATTCGAAAGTGAACAAAAACCTTACATTTTAGTTCAGTTTGTACATTAGCTAATCTTTTTACAAATGTATATTTCTTATCTTTGTCATTATTTTTAGGACTCATGCAACGTGTTCCGTCGCCCGGCTCTGCCTGACTGATTGGCCACGTCGGTGGCTGAGTGGAACGGTTTCAGAGCCTGAAATCATGACCCGCCATGATGATGATGATGATGACCATGAAAAGGGCAAAGGAACAAGGCAAAAGCAACAAACAAACGCTCCGGTCTTTTCTCTGTGAGGAGGGGGAACACACGCGGGTGCGCGGTGCCATCACCCTGAGGTCGCGGCGTTGCTGCACGCCGGGGGGGACGGACGCCACGCACACGCTTTCACCCTGGCTGTGACCCAGCAGGAGGGAGCGGGCCTGACACGCGGACGCGCACCATGATGAATCACAGCATGACATCACCAGAACCACCCAGGCTCTGACAGAGACACGCGTCTGGGAGCAGTGGAACATACCGGTCATGATGGTTTCTCTGGCGGTGGAGGTCTTCCTCCTGCATGGGCGGCGGGTGAGACCAAGAATGGGGTGGGGGTGGTAGAAGAGGGTGGAGGAGAGGGAGGTGGACGTGGTGGTGGTGGTGGTGGTGGTGGAGGATTCGGGGGCTGGGGGGCTTTGACACTCAATATTCCCGTGGACCCCCTCCCTGCATAGTTGAGGGCTTTTGCTGTAGGACGTGTTATTAACACAGCATGCGATCATAGCCTCCTTTGAGTGGCTCTAAGGACACACCCCGCACCCAGAGTGATATAAGGACCTGGGCTAAAGGC
>JAXIVH010000006.1:2269548-2329548 GCA_036785325.1 Urophycis tenuis
GATGCGCCTCAGCAACAGAGCGCTCTGCTACAGCTCGGCCGCGTCAGCCATCAGGACTCCGGGGCCAATACGTTTTCCATAGCATCCTTTAACGTGGTGCCAGAATGCTCTGAGTCAATGGGCTCTCTGTGTGAGATAGAGCCCGTCCAGATGAGGTCCTCCCCCCCCCCCCCCAGCTGTTGTAAAGTCAAGAGGCGTTCAGACTCAGTCTACCTCACAGAGCGCCGGGCACGCCGCCAGTAGCTTAGCTAATAGTACGGCTCTTTTTATGAACGCATTAAACCGAAACAGAAGGGGTAAAACAAAAAAACAAAAAAATAGAAATGTCAAAATTAAGAACAGCGAACGGGGGATCAGGAAGAATGTGCATGAAGCTACGAGGTCTACTTCTGTATGCTTCTTGGCGTGCCGTGTCTTAACCGGGTCTCCAGCCCGGTTACCCAAGTGAACGACGGACAAACTTGAACCCCGGTGAACACCAAAAGGTGAGGCATGATGAAGACACATGTTTTACACAGGTGGGGGGGAAAACCTTCTTCAACTGGGAGCCAACACATGCCATGCTCTGCTGCTCTTCTGTTTAGTTTGAGGTTGTGTGTTTGTTGGGTTGGCAATAGCATCTCATATCCTGTCGGCCTCTGAACACTCCAGGCTTGGCTCAACCCTTTTAAACCTGGACGATATGTCGTCTGCAGCGTCTGAGGATGAAGTCTAATTATACAGGAAATATGAACCGAAAAATAGGAATTTACTGCAGACAAGTCTGCGCAGTGTGCTTAACATGATGTAAAGACATAGCAAATCATTCGTGGCATAGCATTGGAATACTCTTTGCAAACTTTTCAAACCTTGTTTCATGTTGAGTAATCGACCCTTAGCACTCAGCAAAAAACGCTACAGACACACAACGCTGTATAATGCACGGCGATTGAACACGAACGGATCAGACCTCGTCATTATCGGTGGTGGATGTAAGCCGTTGTCAAACGTTTACATTTCTACCCCGACTATAAGGCACCCTTTGTTTTCCTCCTTGCTGTTGAGTATGAATGCGTCTCAGCTCTTGAGTGCGGAGCTGCACAGACTGGACATTATAGCGACATGACGGCTGCAGCATCTGGCCAACGCTTTTTTTTTCTCCTCCGGCTGTGCTTGTTCGACCAATGACGGGGCGTAGATATCACATGGAAGCTTTATGAATAGTGTTAGAGAGAGAGAGAGAGAGAGAGAGAGAGAGAGAGAGAGAGAGAGAGAGAGAGAGAGAGAGAGAGAGAGAGATGCAAACATCACGTTTGTGCATTTTACCTATTAAATATAATGTGTCCAGGATTTGTCCGTTGACAAAGCCTACAGTGAATGTAAAATATCCTAGCGTAGGGGGTTTGTGGTATGATGGAATTATGTGTGTTGTGCCAAATATTTTGAATAATGGGAGTCACTGAAGTTAAATCTAAGTGTCCAGACTTGCCTGTAATACTACTGGCATGTTGCTCGTTTTGTTTTTTGTTTGTTGTTAAATTATTTCCATTTGTTCATCATCCTTCTTGAGGATACCAAGCCTAAGTGTGTTCTTCTGGCCTTTGAAAAGGTAGGCCTACAGACAGACATCCCTGAGTCAAATTGCGTACAACAACAAACTAAACAATTGAAAGACATTGGCAGGACACAGATGACTCACAGATGGACTGTGGCCAAAACGTAATTTCTATCTCCAAAAAAGGATATGATTGTAATTCTACATGATCCATGTTCATGTTAACAGAGCACACAAGACCCCCTTGAACCCCACCACCATGTCATGATTTGACTGTCGTAAGAGCAACACTGGGTAGACCTAGGAGGCCTACCTTGGATTTGCAGCGCTAATCTCCAGTCGGTTGTGTTGAGAGGAAGCATACGTTACACAACCTTCTGCTGGTTGAATTGGCAGCAAGCCGCACTCAGGAAGCCACTTCTGACTGAGGCACTTTGAGAGTATAGAGGGGGACATTGTGTCACTACTCACCACTTCCTGCTATCGAACCAGAGAAAAATCTGTGGTCACTCCCATAGCTATGTGTATAAGCACCTCCATACGGTAAAGACTAAAGAGTATGGCCATGGCTACCCTGATACAGATACAAACCCTTGTGATTTTGGTCTGCCACCCCAAGATGTTCCTTGGCCCCATCTTGCCCCCCCTGTGAAAAGTGAAACATGTCTGGGGGCTCCACTGTCTGTGGCTTTAGGTCTAGAAGGTGAAAGGTTATAAATGCAGGGCTTGATGACGTTCGAAAACTTGAGTCAATTTCATTAGCAGGCCATTCAACTCTAGGATTACAAGTCATAGGAGAGTACACAGAGCAGCAGTACAAATGTACTTATGATAAATGTACTTTTTGTAAATCGCGTTGGATTAAAGCGTCTGCTAAATGCCCTAAATGTATGTGATGTGGGTATGCGAATAATAGCCCATGACAATGATCTGAAAATCCTATGGTTGGCCCTTTTTGCAATCCGCAGAATTCATAGTTAGTTTGTTATTGTTAATTGCTAAATTAGTGAGTGAACAAATTAACGAAACATTTAATTCGGTAGCTTGGCATTAAATGCTAACCTCTGCACACTTCTATATGTGTAGGGAGCGCTACAGCAGCACGTCGACTGATGGATTGTAAATGAAGACCGCCAGCGACATCTGGTGGTAGCTTGTCGGTTCTTCAGACACTTGAGTCTTTGTCGTGACCTTCCAAGGCTTCCATGTCTCACATGAGAAAATGTGAGTATATTTTCTATGTTTTTGCTGGTCTTCTCTTTAATGTATGCCTATTGAACATATTCTAATATTAAACATATTCTGCAAATATAAATGGAATTTCACTGCTACATACGGTATGTCCTTGAGCACAATTAAATAACAATTTGCCTTACAATCTTGGTGAGGTTAGAGATATAATTCAATGATTTTAATATTATTGCTCTTATAAATATTGTGTATATTATAAATCTAAATGTTTATATATATGATATAATATAAAAGTAAATAAATACTATATAGTACTATATAGTACTATATAGTAGAACTATATAGTACTACAGTACTATATAGTAAAATATTAGTCAAATATATAGTGAATAAATATGGGTTGCTAACAGGGCATATTTAGTTTAAGGTTTTGTGAATACATACACATTGAAACATTTATTTTTTTCAAATGGATTCTTTATTTTAAATTTTTATATAAAAGAACCTTCTTATCCACTTTAGGCAACAGTTAGAATGAGAGTGGCTCTCACAGCTTTAAGGTGAAATCTAAATGTGTAAGTCGTTTCCCACTTTCACACACGCACGCACAGACACACGCACGCGCACGCGCGCGCACACACACACACACACACACACACACACACACACACACACACACACACACACACACACACACACATTGTGTACTGGAGTTTGTTTGGTGCAGTGGTCCCAAACCTAAGTCTATTAGTAGAAAGCCAGAGACAAAGACTCAACAACAGGCAGCGTGTAATTATAATTTCTTCAGGGACGGTATTATCTTCAAGGCATGTCAAGTAAACACAAAGAACCGGCAAAGATCTTCCGCCTCACAATAACAACAGCGCAATATCGCCTGAGCATGTAGCGGCTAAAAGCGTCGACGAATTAGGTTTGAAACCACTGCTTTGGTGCAACTCTTTAGCATGAATATATATATATTTATATATTAGGAAAACAAAACGTAAAAAGTCAAATAAAATACATCAGACATCTCATACACAGCACCACATCCTGTGTCAGGCAAGCCATTACAAGAAAGCAACAGCTGGAATTAAAGGCTACAGAACAGAGGACTGATTTTGTGTAAGAAGAGTCGGCACACTTTTGTTGAACGGTATATGTAGCTTAAAAAATACACTGAGAGACGAGACTGAGAGAGAGAGAGCGAGAGAGAGAGAGAGAGAGAGAGAGAAAGAGAAATGGGTTTGCATTTACGCATTAAATGACAAAACACTCCCCACATTCACCATTGCGAATGGTCTGCAGTGCAAACGCTATTGCGGTCCTGCGATAGGCTCTGAAAAACACCAACAGCTTCCGCTAAGCCCCCAATCAAGGTACATCACCTCGAAATCACATTTGTTAGCATGGTTGTTAAAAAAAAAAAAAAAAAGCTAAGTTGTAAATCTATTACCACAGCACCTTTAGGGGAATATACATCGTTATTAATATATCCCTAATTAATATCCCTCATGAATATAACCCCACCCCCCCCACCCCCCTCACAACCAACACTCTTGAACTGCAAATACAAACACATGTTTACAACACACATGTATACACACGCACATGTGCACAGGCACATACGCACACACACACACACACACACACACACTCCCACTCTACGCACACTCATCCATAAAAACTAAATAAATCAAATTCAGATTGTTGTCATAGTTCATCACATATCTTGTCGTTTTTTTGTTTTGTTTTTTTGACAACAGCACGCGCTATTGTTTGATTTGACTTTATGTTGTTATGTTGTTGTTTTCATTCTATGAAATCTGGCTTGGATCAGCGCAGCCAGTTGTCACAAGACACCAGTCATTCAAATAAGTGAAAGACTACCGTGATCCGTTGTGTCATCTTTTCTCTTTAACGTGACACACAAATAACTAGGCGTGGCGTCGAGCCCCCCGGACGCCACCGGCCGCCGGACGGACCCCATTTTGTTCTGTTCTTCCCTAGAACCCCTAAAACACAAGGGAGACCGGGCGACCGGGGCATCTGGCCGCACACGCTTCCTTCATCCGCGCCCCCGAAAAAAACCTGCACGGCCCCGAAGGAGTCTGAGGTCACCGGCGAAGGCGCCGCTTTGCTGTAAAAGCAAAAAAGCAACAAAAAAAAACTAGCGCTTCAGATAAATAATTAGCATTTGCCGGAGCGGTTGAAGCTCCGGTAGAAACAGAAGGTAGAAACAGAAGATAAGACGCAGGCGGCAGCGCAGGGGGGGTGGGGGGTGGGGGGAGGAAGGCTACGGCACCGATGCTCTCTGCTCCTGCTTCGCCCCGCGCCGCCACCCCAGCGTACGCACCTCGCGCCCCTGGCCCTCGTGCATACCGACCAAACACACCACTACCTTGGCTCTAACTAGCTCATCGCAAATGCATATACAGTACACACTAAACAAGTATCTCCAGGATTATTAGGTCTACTGTGAGAGCCAGAGGGGGGGGGGGGACGCCAACGGCAGCCACTTGAAAGAGACGACAGCGAGGCGATGCTGTAACGTGTGTGTGGGGGGTGGGGGGGGTGGGGTGGGGGGTGGAGGAGGCCAAACGTAGCAGCACAACACTACCGTGGTGCTACATTCCCAAAGACACACAGACAACAGTGTACATGGATGAAAAATATATAGAAAGACTTAGGTTGGCAACCGGGCGTTTACGCACCCCCTCTGCTCTGTAGTGTGGACTGGTAGGACTGCCGTGGTCCCGAGTGATTGAAACCCCAAGGCAGGCTCCCTCTGTAACATTATTCATGAGTTTCTTCTTTTCTTTTCTTTTTTTCTTTCTTGACATGACATGTGGACCTTCAGAGAGCCTTTCCCAGAAGAGCTTCTTTTTTTGTGCAAAACATCTGCAGGTCGGCCGCCAGCTAAACCTCTGGCGGCGGCGGAGAGATCTCCCCCTGCGTGGCCGAGCGGGCCCCCGCCTGGCACGGCCCCGGGGAGAGGTTGTGCTGCGGGCCGGGGGGCCTCTTCTCCGCCTCCTCGCATACCTCCGAGCCCGGGGTCACGGCCCTGCCGGTCACCTGACCGCAGGCCGCGCCCCCCTCCTCGCTCTTGCTACCCCCACCTTCTCCACCTTGTTTCTGTTCCTCCTCCTCCTCCTCCTCCTCTCCTCCTCCTGCTGCTGCTGCTGCTGCTCCTCCCTCCACCTCCTCCTCCACCTCCTCCTCCTCCACCTCCTCCTCCACCTCCTCCTCTGTGCCCTGGGCTCCCAGGGGCTCCGAGCCCCCCGGCTGGACGGGGGTGAGCTGGTAGTACAGCAGGGAGGAGGGCTCCTCCGGGGGGGTCTCCGCCTGGCCGCCGGCCACGCAGAGCACAGCGCCTCCCGGGGGGAAGGAGCCCTGCAGCAACACCTGCTCCTCCCCCGCCTCCTCTTCCTCCTGCTGCTGCGGCGGCGGCGGCGGTGGCGGCTGCTGCTGCTGCTGCTGCTGCTGCTGGTCAGCCCCCGGCAGCCCCCCGCCCCCCAGCCCGGACGCCTCCGCCTCCTCCCGCTCCCGGCGCTCCTGCTCCTCGGCGCTCTGCAGGTGCAGCACGGCCGTCTCGTTCTCCCGCTCCAGGATGTCGCGCTCCGCCAGCAGGTTGTGCACCGCCACCACCGCCTCCACCTCGCTCTCCTCCAGCTGGAAGTCCAGGCCACCGGCCGCCACGGACAGGGAGGAGGAGGAGGAGGAGGAGGAGGAGGAGGAAGAGCAGGGCAGCTCCGGGGACGGGGGGCAGGTGGAGGACGGGGAGAGGAGGAGGTTGGAGTCCCCGGGGTACGTCTGGCCGGCGCCCCCGGCCGGGCCCAGGATCCTGTTCTCCAGGCCCAGCTTCATGATGGTGTGCAGGTAGTGGGTCCGCACGCGCAGCGGGTTGAACTCGATGCGGCCGGCCATGTTGCCGCAGCCGTCCCGGGAGCAGCCGCACGGGAAGGCCATGCGGTCCACCTGCAGGAGGGACAGGGAGGCCTCAGTTACCTCCACGGTCAGCGTGTGGGGGCCCCGGGATGAGCATGACCATCAAGGGGGGACTCGACACCTCGTCTAACGTATGGATTATTTCTGTACATTTTAGATTTGAAACAGTTCCAACAGGGCCACGTTGACTATGAGTACTCTAGGAGGTGGTATCAGCATAAGACCGATGTTTCCTCTCTTTGGAATGTTTCAAAAATGATATGTTGAATATCTGAAGGCTTACAAGACGTGCAAAATAATTGCTCTCTGTTCTCAGTAGTGAATAGTAGGAAGAAGTGTGACCTGATAACACAACTCAGCATTGCAGCATTGTGCTCTATCAGCGGTTCAAAAGCTATTTTTTTATCTCCAATTCAGAATTATGCTCCCACCAAGCTAATGACTGCCACATGAATCCCAATAACTTGTTGTGAGCAGATTTACTGCATGGGTACACTGCCATATACAGGGTGTCACCTCCTACTCTAAACGATCCTTCCTCTTCTCCCTCACACACACACACACGCACACACACACGCACAAACGCACACACACGCATACACGCACGCACGCACGCAGGCACACGCACACACACACACACACACGTGCAGACACACACACACACACACCGGGTGCTCCTCACCTGGCACTTGATGCCGGCCTGGCTGCAGCCGCAGTGGCGCGGGTCGCAGTACAGGCGGCAGTCGCAGCCGCACTCCTCGCGGGAGAGCCGGATGGCGCGCAGCTCCGCCTTCTCCCGGGCGTCGATGCGGGCCACGCCGGAGGCGCGCAGCAGCGCCCGGCGCCGCTTGGTGGGCAGCGGCTGCAGGAAGAAGCAGTCGTCCACCTCCACGGCGTCCACGTCCAGGTCCTCGTCCGACACGTCCTCCAGCGTCAGCAGGTCGGCCTGGGTGCACTCCACCGTGCCGTTACGCGTCAGCTGCACGGGGCAGGTACACACACACACACACACACACACACACACACACACACACACACACACGGGGCAGGTTCACACACACACACACACACGGGGCAGGTTCACACACACACACACACACACACACACACACACACACGGGGCAGGTTCACACACACACACACACATGGGGCAGGTTCACACACACACACACACACACACACACACACACACACACACACAGGGCAGGTTCACACACACACACACACACACGGGGCAGGTTCACACACACAAACACACACGGGGCAGGTACACACACACACACACACACACACACACATACACACACACACACACACACACACACACGGCAGGTTCACACACACACACACACACACATGGGGCAGGTTCACACACACACACACACACGGGGCAGGTACACACACACACACACACACGGCAGGTTCACACACACACACACACGGGGCAGGTTCACACATACACACACACACACACACACACACACACAGGGCAGGTTCACACACACACACACACACCCAAGAGAGACTTAAGTCAGCCTCGCTCACCGCACCGTCACCACAGAGACGGAGCCTCGCGGCTGGTGGGGGTGAAGAGGCTGGAGAGCGGCCTGGTCGCCCTCTCAGTGGTGAGCCGGTCATGAGGGAGGAAACACTCGTTGTTTCAACCCAAGCCGGAAAGGTACACAGTTCTCAGGACTAGACTGTGTTGCCGTACTGAGCCATCTTGATGTATATATATATATATATATATATATATATATATACTACTGCTACAAATATAGTAATATATACTGTATATATATATATATATATATATATATATATATATATATATATATATATATATATATATATATATATTACTATATTTGTATATATATAGATACACACTACTGCTACAGACTAACAAAATAGTAAAATCTTGCTCTGAACCAGACTCTAATGAGAACCGTCTGTGCAACTTTGAAATCAAGAAACTAAATATTAGACATTCTTCTGCAAACAACTGAACTGCCGCCGGCGTTATGACAACTCTCAGATATCAATGGGCAAATCCAGTGGTTAATAAGTTTGTCTACAGGCATAGCGCAGCAATTACCTACAGCCCTAAAGCCACAACTTGTAGAGCCTGTTAGGTCTGGCTTACTTCTCCTTCTTTAGGGGAGGGGTAGAGTTGGACTATTGATCTATTTTGGCCGGCTAAAAGCAATTTTGCTCAATAGTGGAACAATTGATTTGATCCCGCAGTAGATTGCATCCAGAGATCCAGTGCTCCGGACCAGACTGTACTGACCTCAAATTAAGAAGCAACCATAGAATCAAGGTTGAAAAGTATCCAAATCTTATGTCAAAGCCGTCGTCGCCGTTATACGGCAATACGTATCATTTGTTTTCGGCGTGGGGGTTGTTGTTCTACTTAACCTCCTCATTCGGCCTCAACGCTTCCCATTGGTGGGTGGGAGAGAGAGAGAGAGAGGGAGAGGAAGAGGGAGAGCTGACCTTCATCTTGCGGGTGTGCAGCTTCTCCTGGCGGAGGTGCTGGCGCAGCGTGTGCCTGTGGCTGCTCTCCTGCTCGCGGGCGAACTCCCCCAGCGTGTAGTGGCGGATGGAGGAGTGGTGGCGCGCCATGCCCAGCGAGCTGCCCCCCTGGCTGGGCACGCTGGTGAAGCCCTGCCGCCGCGGGAAGTAGTACACCGTCACCAGGTCGAAGCGCACCCGCTTCCCCCCGGGGGGCGGCTTGTGGCGTCTGAGGATGGAGGTGGCTGAGGGAGAGAGAGAGAGAGAGAGACAGAGAGAGAGAGAGAGAGAGAGAGAGAGAATTGATGTGTGCCGAGGGTTAAACGATGGACCTCACTATTGTTATTGCTGCACTATTTTATGCTGCACTATTATGCTGCACTATTTTTTTCTGTTGTCTGACAACACTTTTTTTATTTACTTTTTTTATTATCATAAAGTGTATTCAATTAGCTAATTATATGAAAGATGATGTAAGCTAACGGGATGTAATAGCAGACTGCATTGTGTTGTAACAGAGCAGACGCTTATGTAACAGAGCGCAGGATAACTGAATGTAATAGACCATACATAACAACGAGGAACCATATGTAATGTAACAGGGGGTTACAGAACCACGCGTAATGTAATAGGGGGTTACAGAACCAGGCGTAATGTAATAGGGGGTTACAGAACCACGCGTAATGTAATAGGGGGTTACAGAACCAGGCGTAATGTAATTGAATGGGATGTAGCGGTAATAGAACAGGACGCAATAGAACAGAAGAATATGCAATGTCACAGAGCCTAGTGTAACAGAACGTTATTGAATCCAATAAATGTAACAAAATGGAACAGAACATGTGTGTGTGTGCGTGTGTCTGTGTGCGTGTGTGTGCCTGTGTGTGCATGTGCGTGTGTGTGCGTGTGCGTGTGTGTGTGTGTGTGTGCCTGTGTGTGCATGTGCGTGTGTGTGTGTGTGTGTGTGTGTGTGTGTGTGTGTGTGTGTGTGTGTGTGTGTGTGTGTGTGTGTGCGTGCGTGCGGTGGGGGGGCAGATGTTGCTTGGCGATGCATACGTGCAAACGGAGCGCCAGACGGGGGATTGAGGCTGTCACAGCTGTCAGCACTGTCGCTACTGGAGACTTCATCGTCTGAGTCCTTGGGTGTGGAGAACGCCGAGCTGTGGTCCACCTCCTCATATCTTCTCTTGAGGCCGAGGGACGAGCCTGCCTCCATGGAACCTGGGGGGGGGGGGGGGGGAGACAGACGCATGTTGTCATCACTGGAGAGATCTGAGGCAGTGGAAGGGTCTGTGAGAAAACGCATGTAGGAGAGCAGCAGTGCATTCAAAATGGGGCCACGTGATAGGAGTGGATTGTTTAACTGCATAATCCTAAGGCATTACTTCATATTATGGTTAAACATCCTTTGCACTAACCAACTAGGATGCTGACACTGTACTGTTCCACTGTGCAAAATATATGATCCATTATACATATATTTATATGCAATTGCACTGTTTATAATTTGTTTCCATAATTATAGTATTACTCTTATTGTTACTGATAATACTTCATGCGTTGTTTTAAATATTACTTGCTTATTTTGGCTGCAGTGTTGGAATTCAAAGATTTATGGCCTGTTTTTGTTGTGCATTCGACAAATAAAAAACTTGAACTTGTTGAAGCCTCGACAGTGCACTTAAACTCTTATCTCCAGGAATAAAAGACACGGCGGGTGATAATATCACTGAGAGCTTCATAATGGGTTCCCGAGCATCCGAGGACAACAGAGCAAACTATGGATTAGCTGAACACGTCTGTCTGTAATATCTGGAAGGAAAAAAAGAAAAGGTGAGCTACACTTCCGGTTTCACTCTCTCTCCATCTGTATTCGAGCCCCGTCACTGCCTCCCTTAAACTCCGTCTCACATGAAATCCTACCCAGTTCATCAAGTCTGGGAACGTTGCCACGGTAACCCAGAAAAGCATGAGTTGATAAGGGAAAAGCCATGAATGAAATTGTGTCTGCTGCTCTGCACAGCTTCTGGATTCTGTGGGTGTGGGGGACGGGGAGCGGGGACGAACATGGGAAGCAAGCCTAGTGGGAGGCCAGGGGGGCGAGAAGGAATGATGCTATGAATCATAGCTTTTTGGGGAGTCACTTCGGTTTTCTTTTGGAAACACTACGCCTCAATTCTTTCCAAATACTGTATACTGGTTTGAGCCTGCACGTTGCATGCAGTCTTCTGATTCAGGTAATAGATGATGCATCAAATAGTGTCAGTCTTTGTGCATGATTACACTGCTGTACACGAGAGAATCAAAAGATCAGCTGATATTATCAATGTTTTTAACTGAAAGAGTTGCCAGATAGCCTTTTTGCATAGTGAGGTCATAAGCAAATGCTGACACCAAAAGATATGTCACAGAATAGGCCTTTACTGTCAATGATGGACAGGTTGACAAAAAAAGGTCCGGATAGCTTTATTTGCTGTATATCCGTGTTCGAGGACTTGGATGCGTGCAATAATTAGTAGGCGTCGTTAGCCGTCAGGTGCTTGTAGACAGTAACCCATTTGCAGATGCAGCAAATAGACAGACGAATTGGTTGGGGAAGTAGGATGGAAATTACATTGTCATAGGTCTACGCCTCGACCGCCCTCTCTCCCTCAGAATTCACAGGACAGGTCATCCCATTGCTCATAAGCACAATACAGAGTAAAATAAACCATTCTTACCTGGGACAGAAATCAGGACTCCGATTCAAAAGAAATGGTTGGTTGGTTCCGTTTTTTTGTCAATGGGAGTTGAACATCAATCTGTTAACACTGTTTGAATGCAAAAATGCACAAAAAAAATAGAAAACACTTTCATAGGATACTACAACCCGTTGTAAGACAACGTGTTTGAATTAGTGTTCGCTTGATTGTCAATTGTAATACTATTTAAAAGCCGATGGGGCTACTTAGGCTTCATGTTCATTGTTCTGCACACTGAAGACCAATAAGAAAAGGGTAAATTCGTGGCAAACGTTCTATTTAAACGTTGCATGCCTATCTAGTAACGACGGGGCAGTCGGCGGAAAGAAGGACGTCATATGGGTTAGCTGATGTTTATTGCGAACATTATCGTTACAATATGAATGTAAAACGCCAAACGTCTTATCTTCCTGCTATGAGACTTGAAATGCTTGCAAAGGAGAAATCCGCTGACATCTGTGTTCGGTTATCCTTTAAATCACAAGGGCGGTTTCTACTAGGTCGGTTTGTCTTGCTGTCCTCGTTGATAAAATTAGACAGGTCCTGTATATTTGATGTCAAAATGTTGCAATTTTCTGTCGAAATGACGTCCTTCTTCCCCTTGCGCCTGCCCGGCTGTTTGTTACAATGTAACAATGGAGTGGGAAATGTTCTCGGTAGCCATATATACTTCTCGTGACGTCACAAACATGCACGCTGGTGAGAATGCTGGGAAATGTAGTAGTCACAGCTTCTTTGTCTAGTCTGCAGCCAAAGGAGACCATATTCGTCATTAGCGCATACCAAAACATTACGGTTTTATTATAAATTTGAAACATGGTGTGAGCTTTGTCGGCGCCGTATGAAAAATAAAAAAAAGAATAAAAACTTTTCCACAGCAAGATGGCTTCCCGGACTGCATTGGTAAATGCACTTTGAGTCTAAAATGTATGTAACAAAGGGAAGGGCATGTACATAAATGACATGACATCAAATTGCCACTCTATAAAGCAGACATTATGAGATCATAAAACACTTATCATTAAGACATGCCAACGTCCAGTGTAATGGTACAAGGGCAATAAATACAGTAGCCATTTTTTATGACAAAGTATTTCACTTACTCATGAGACACTGCTGAAGGACATCCACAATACCCATTCAAACACAAAACAACCATCTTCCACATGCTGCTGCACCGAGTTGAACAAACTATGTCATGTATTAGTATTGGATATTCAAAATGATATGATGATAGAGGAACAGGATTGCTAAAATAATACAATTACAAAAAAAACATTATCAACTTGATTGTACTGAATACATTAAAACATTTAAAAAAAAAAACAATTACATATGCAAAATTAAGGTCTGAAATAGCCAAAGGTGTTGTAACCTGGTGCCTTTGTCAGCACATGGATAGAGATGGGAACCTCTGGCGCAACACCACAACCACAGACACAAGCAGTGTTTCACCAGCATTCACACATCTGGATCACCACGAGGACGCACCACACAGCTCCAGCAGCCCTCCCTCTGGTGAAGAACAAAGCAGGAGAACCCACACGGCCGCTTTAACGAGAGTCACATGTGGTGTCACCGCAGTTCCACATGACGTCCACCTTGATGGCACGCTGTGTCACTATGTCACTAGTTCTGTGCTCAGAGTGGTATCTGTCAATCCACCGCCATGTTTGTAGCTGAGTGGCTGAGGTGGGCGGGCTCGGCTGGCCATGCAGGGACAGGAGGCAGGGGTGGGGGTGGGGGTGGGGGTGGGGGGGGGGCTGCCTTGAATCCTATGGGTCAAGTTTTTCTCCTTTTATAGAAAGCAGTCAACAGATTTTTTTCTGTCTTTAGCGCAGAGCTTTGGCACACCAGGCGCCCAGCTAGACGACAGTGATACCATCTCCTCCTCCATGCATGCAACATGTGGGGGGGGTGGGGGGGAATAAAAGCAACACATTATGAAAATCAGAGTGGGTGCCCCCCCGCCGAAAGTGAAGGACACTGCCTCAGTCTGGCCTCTTGCATTGGGTGGGTATTGAGTAAGGTATGGGGAGGGGAGGGGCCAGGCGCTTCGGTCATATGATCCCACAACAGCAGTGCCGTGGGTTAGTGGGTCGGCCCAGCGCTGGCCCACAGACCAGCACGATGACGAGGTCAGGGGAGAGAGAGCACACCAGCGCACAAGAGAGAGAGAGAGAGAGAGAGAGTCTACCCTGCGCCAGTGTTGACTCTTCACTTCAGTATGATGTGATAGCCATCGCTCGTATCATCTGATGAAACACATGCACATAAACATTTGAATTAGATCCAGTTCATCACTGATGTTGTTGTTATGTTTGCTGCTTTAGCGTTATGTTATGCTTTGTTTGTTTTTTGTGTACCTTTCATCGTGTCCAAAACAAAGCACACCTCATCCTGAAAGTTCTGAATCATCTGATGAAGACACAGGGAATCACTGTGAGATAAACACTTTAAACGAAAGCATGAACAGAGGTAGGCATAAGAAGTGCAAACAAAGCTCGCAGCTCGTTTACCTCATCGCTGACTAGTACGTGAATGCCAGTGGGACCTTGTTTGAAGATCTGGTTTATCTGTCTCGATGAGATGTTGAACAGCTGGGCAATCTTCTCTGTGAGCTCAGCGGCAGTGAGATCCTCCAGGTAGATGGCGTGATACACTGTAGGCAGACGTTAGCATATTTACTTGATTTACATCCTTAGCGTGGTACAGTATGGGTAAAAAGTGTTTTGAATGCATTGAAATGTGTGAGGCTTGAGGCGAGACAGACCAATATGGGGGCAAAGTGGTATTCAAATCTAAATTCAAATCCTGCATCATGAGTGTGAACCCATAATCTCTCTAACTTAATTTGGTATATGCGTGTGTGTGTGTGTGTGTGTGTGTGCATGCGTGCGTGTGTGTGTGTGGGTGGGGGGGTATGAATTTCTAATCATTTTGAACAAACACGATTACTAACATCCCTGCAAGAGAGCGAGAACCCAGACGGACCAAAGAAAGTGTTGTTGGGCGAGTCTCCGTTCTCATGTTTCTGCTGCTGTTGTTCCCGGGCCTGCTGAGACTCCTGGCACACGTACACCGTCAGCCTGGGCCGGACCACCCTACACACACAGGACACACACACACGCACACTTCACCAAACAGCCAGCAGATCACAACAGGCAGCAGAGGCGGGAGAGAGACCTACCGCCCCTTCAGCGCATTGAAGAGCCGGATCCCGTCAGCCGGCCCGCAGATCTGGATCACGTCCTCCCTGGTGAGCTTCAGCAGGTCTGCCCCTGCAGCACAACGCAACACCACTCAGCCACGCCCTTCCTGTCTCAGGGAAGGTTCACGCCGATTGTCCGTGGCTGGCGGCGAAAACGGCCAGCAAGCGACCGCCGGTGTCCGGCGACAACGGCGCCAGGAGGCGGAGTCACAACCGACTACCGACGCGATCTCTGGGCGACAGCGACTCCACAGAGTGCCATGAAAGCGCAGCGGATTTGAACCTTCAGCTGTGCAAATGTCCAGTGACGTGCATTGCCGACGACCAATCCAATTGGTCGAAGTGGAGTCAAACTCTAATCACATGGAGGCGATTGGAGGACGACCGATCGCAGCGGTGGCCAGTTGTCTTAATCCCCATCCCTTGTCCCATGTGCAGAGATACAATAAAAAGAGATACGCAAGTGTGTTTACCCGCACTTGCGGGTAAACGTATCAGATCACGGGGATCCCTCGTGACGTTAGCAGGGATTTTGTAGCCGAGTGTTGTTGTCTGTGTCAAGTCGACACGGTGTGTACGAGCCAACAGTGCGACCTGACAACAGGAGGCTCCGTACCTGAGAAGTTGGTGAACAGACGGCTGAAGGTGGAGAAGCGGTTCCTGTGAAGCCACTGCTGGGCATCTTGGGGCGTCGCCGTGGGTAACAAGTTCTGTGGAGCAGACGCCAACGACAAACGAGAACACATGGGGGAGGGGAAAATGTTTACAAAATACTGTTGGACGTCTCAATGGGACCAGGTGATGTTTGTGTTGCCCATGTTGCCCCCCCACCCGCTTCTAGCCTGTCAATTATTGGTGCACTTTGTTGATGTTTCAAAGAGAAAATAAAACAAGGGTCTTCAAGCATGAACAGATTGGAAACACACATGCTGGTGAACACAAATATGCCTCATTATCTCGTATCGCCTCCATGAGATCCAAGGAGATCACAGAGGCGAGGCTACCAAGACCATTACAATATCCAATAAGACATTGTTCCTGGTTCACAGTGGCTCCCTGATGTTATCATGGCTCCAGCTGTCGTCTGGCCGGTTAATGCACACGGTGTTACACTGTGTTTTTCTTAGCTTAGCGTCCACTCAGCCAATGACAAAAGCAGCAATGCTGTTATTTAGTATTGCTTGTCTAGTGAACATCAAGTGTCACAAATGCTTTTCTCTTTATGTGCTATGCAGAATGAATCTAGGAACTCCTTCAAATTAGGTTCTGTCTCATCTTCCTTGGTGAACTTTTACTCGACAGAATGCTTGGGAAAATTACATTTTCATGACTTGGGTCAGCGTTGTCACCAAGAACAACAATTAAGCATCTTTAATTCCTTTCATATCACATGAATAACATATAACATTTATTCCTTTCATATAAAATGTTCAGAACCTCAGAAGCAATATTGCTGAACACAGACAGAGACAAATGAAAACATGTCATATATAAGCAGCACCTCAGTCCTTAAACTGAATAATTTTGTGAAGAAATAGAATTAGAACATGCCTTTATGCTGTCATCATTGTACGGTTGAAAACAAGTGAAAGGTTGCGTCTGTGAAAAAAAACTCAAATTAAATTTTCCATTACATCGTAGATCAAACAAACTTTAATGCTTTTGCGTCGGCGTTCACTTAGATGTGATGAAACACTGAGGCAACTGACAAAAGATGTTAAGATTGAAAACACTACTTTCAACAGACACAAGAACAACAATCAATGTAGTATAAATATTGAAATACGTAATGATATATGTGCAAAGATCTATATTTCTAACAATTACGTTATGTATATTTAAAGAATGTTTAAGTGCTTGGGTGGAGCGGATAATGCAGTAGATTATACACCGAAAACTGTGTGGAGTGAAATCCTCTGAAATGAAAAGACGATAAACTGAAGACTAATTTAACACTATGATACAATAGATACCAATACATGATTATTGGCATGTCAAATTCACACATTTCTGTCAGTTACACTTCTCATCTCTGTTTTTAAAAACCCATCTTTGAGAGAGGGAGGGAGTTTGAAGCACTACATACTGACTGAGAGGGAAAAGTACTCATTTTGGGGTAAATCTCTTTTCAACTATTGTCCGCTGTGTCTTGTAAAGGTAAAGGGTAAAGGGGCATTTAGCAGACGCTTTTGTCCAAAGCGACTTACAATCAGTACATTTGTGGGGTTCCACATGTGGACAGTTGGAGGATCAAGGGGATTGAACCGCCGACCCGCTCTGTCCACCCACTCTACCCACTGAGCTACTGCTGCTAGGTTCGCCTTCTGTTCTGATTCAAGCCTTCTGTAGCAACTTCACTTAGCCCCAAGTTCAACTCTGCTGCCTGGATACAACTCTCAAGGCTCCCAAAATACCATGCATGTAGCAGCATAAAGCAAAGGGACAATGGGAAAGGGCCATTTGAGAGGGGAAAATAGAAATGATATGGAAGTTGGGAAGAGATGTAGCCAGTGCTACTACACGGTGAACGGTCAAAACAAGCAAACATTATATGAATAAATTATCCACACTTACTTCTACTGCCGGGACAACAGGCTCAGGTTGATCATTGGGAGAGCCATTCCTATAACAAAGATGTGAATGAATACATGTGAATGGAAGTGGACATCCACTGTGTGCTTCTCTTTGGTTTCCTTGCAGTCATACCCTTCGGCCACCACAGGGAAGGTGGTGTGTGTGCTGATGAAGCTAGGAGACGGGGAGTTGCTGACGTAGGTCACCTCAGGCCAGGGGGAGCACTGCAAGAGACCAATGTTTGACCATGGAAATACTTCAACAACTATTAAGAAATTGCATTGGTGCTGGTGCAAATCTCACAAAAGTCAAACAGAGGCCACAATTGCCATTGTGTTCAGTTTCTATGCAAGATATACACAGAATTCAGATACAGGTAATGGAGGAGTGAGCAGGTAGGGGTTAGGACATCTGACATCTAACCCCTACCACACACAGACACACACACACACACACACACACACACACACACACACACACACACACACACACACACACACACACAGACACACACACACACCTCTGTGAGGATGGTAGTCTCATACGAGGGCTGGTACTTCTCCCTCTCCTGCGGCGCGCGCTTCTCCATCTTCTCCCTGTCCGTCTTCTGCTTCCGGTCTGCGCCTTTGGGCTGAGCAAACAGAGGCCGCCATGTTACATTTACATTTAGGGCATTTAGCAGACGCTTTTATCCAAAGCGACTTACAAAGAGTACATTTGTCATAAGAAGGTGAAACATTGCATTGCTGCTATTACAGTAAGAAAGTCACCAGAAGAAGTTTCAAGCATTTCAATTGCTAGATTAACCATTGCTAGTATACGACATCTCTGACTAAGTGCCAAGTTACAAAGAGCAATTAAAGTGCCAGGACATACAACAAATAAGAGCATGAGGGTAGGGTTATGCAGGGTTCAGGTGAACTCTGAACAAGTGGGTCTTGAGTCTCTTCCGGAAGATGAGAAGTGACTCTGCAGTCCTGACATTGGCAGGGAGCTCGTTCCACCACTGCGGTGCCAAAACGGAGAAGAGTTGAGATTTCGCCATCCGACCTTTTCCTCCTTTTAGTGATGGAGGTACCAGTCGATGTTACGCCCGTAAACGCGGCAAAGAGCAAACGCCAGCGGCGGCGCAACGTCAAAGAGGCGGGAATGACGGGAGTGGACAAAACAAACAACAAACAAAAAGAAAAGGAGCTGGCGTTCACCTTGAAGACCTTGACCTGGCAGGAGGCGGAGTGCTGGTGCTCAGTGTACTCTGCGCTGCCGTTCTCCTTGAACGTGTCAATCTGGATCCGAAACGGCACGCCCTTCTCCCCGCCGTGCTTCCGCATGGTGAACTCGGTGCTGATGCAGTGAACCTGAGCAACGAGAGAGACAGCACGTCTCGGTCAGGCTGCTGCTGTGGAGGAAGAGGGGAGACGGCGTCCGGGCAAATGTGTTTTGGGGTTTGGGTGCAAAAAGGGCGAAAGTCTAACTGTAATATACTGTACATGTCACAAGAATATATTGGGTTCTGTGTAGGAAGTGCATTCAGTTTGCCAATCTGAGTAAGTAGACTGAATAGTAGACACTAGCAAGAGGCACAATCAGGGTTCACAAAACAACAAGGTTCTCGATGGCTGAGATCTTAGACCGTCAAGCCATCTCAGTACAGAAAAGAGAGATTCAGGAGGGAGGTGAAAAGTGTGGACTAGGCAAATGACAGTGTTTGTTTGTCATGCTACCTGGATAAAAACTGAGGTTCTTTTTGATGGGTCCCAAAGGAACTCCACAGTGTTAAGCTGAGTAGGGTTAGCCCTGGGGTCGATCATGCCAACTGACATGGGGATATCTGCAATGGATCAATGTGAAACAGGTTATTGTCAAATGTGTTCTCAATGCACGCCAATCTTTTCCACAACATTACCATGGCTCGCTGGGACCCTTTTTTGGCACACAGCTAAAACACCAAAATCAAAATCAAGCTAACGTTATCTCCAATGCCAAAGCCTCGGCCATTGTGTCCCAATTCAGGAACATATGTTTTCGACCCGTGACCTTTCCTTCTCTGAAACGCATCAGATTGGTTAACATAATCTGTCACACACACACACACACACACACACAACCACACACACACACGCACACACACACACACAACCACACACACACACACACAACCACACACACACACACACACACACACACACACACACACACACACACACACACACACACACACACACACACACACACACACACACACACACACACACACACACACACACACACACACACACACACAAACTGTGAGCCACCTCCCCCTCTCCGTATCCCCCCCAAGGCCGACGAGCGAGCGTCTGAGCGGGGCTTGGAGGGACTCTCACCCAGGTCCAGGATGCGGTCCCCGGGCCGGTTCCAGCGCCAGCCCTCCAGCTGCTGGTGCTCTGTGTACTGCAGCCGCCGGTCGTGGAAGACCACGCGGATGATGCTCTGGAGTTCATGGGAGAGACGAGGCAAAGCCACGGGAACATGAACCACCTGGCACTGGTGTGCTGAACACAAAACACCTCAAAAACAACAACAAGGCAATGCTCTGACTTCAAGCTATTCATTTGCCATAACCCATACAAAGAAGGAAAATAGTGACCAATAATTCTTGCTCCACATGATGACCTTACAGTAATGCCGGCAAAATAACATAGCAACTACAATTTATAGTGAAACCCTGAGCCGCCAGTTAGCATCACGATATCATGACATAAATACATTTATATTTTCAACCCCGTGCTAACTCGTGAGTGAAGTACCATGTGGGAGGCTTACCTTCACCATTTTACTAGTGATTTCAGGAAGCTCCCCGATTTTCCGATTGTCAAGCATTCGAATTTCATAAGACTGACCTGCAACAACCAGCCAACAAGTTGCTGTTAGACGTCGTGACACAACACAGACCACATTCAAGCCACTGCAAACCTGCACCACCCCCACCCCCCCCCCAGCCTGGGCTCTTCACTGATCACTGTGGGTCACGCCCGCCATGGGGCCTACAGCCGGTGCGGGTCAGACACTGACCTTGGTTGAGGTAGGTGAGTGTTTCGTCGTGCAGTTTGATGGCCGGCGAGGTAGCTGCACACAGAACATACTGGAAGGGCAGGATCTTGTTCTCATTGTCCGGGGGCAGGTTGGACTCTTCCTGTTTGAAGATTGGCAGGGCGAGCACGTCGCTGAAACACACACACACAGCCGCCCATGGAAAAACACATTTGGCATTTGTATGGTTTCAGAATCTTTTTTCCTTGGGTTCATTCTAAATGCCTTGCAGAGTTCTGTTGAGAGGCATCACTTGTTGTATCAGTGCAGTTGTGCACTTTTACCACACATTGGTTGTATAACCATGTGCATTGTGGAAAATAAACACTGGCTAGCAGGGCGTTCTCCGAGCTAGCCGATCATCAATTCCAATGAAAGCAAGTCGGACAACACCAGCCAGTACCACCGTCTCCAGCTGGTGGATCCCGTTTCTCCTCGCAACCCAAGAATTTCAGCAATGAAGTGGCTCTTTGCGGGCTTCAGTGGGTCATGTAATCGTGCACTCGCTAAATCAACAAGGACACAGAGAGTGTGTTCTTTTACAAGCACTAGGCCTGAGTCAGCAAAATCACATTTAATTGCACACACAATCGCCAAACAGCCATCTTTTGGGGGGCTGTTATTAAATATGCACTGTAGGTTCAATTGGATATATATGTATTTAAGTGAATACATTTTCAGGAAAGGAGTTATATATCGGAGTGCTAGAGGAAAAGGGTATAACATTGATTTACATACTAAATACGTAACACATTAGCCAATAGTAAACATTGTTACTAATAATATTAAACAACAAATGTTATTTCTGTACACCAAATAAACTTGGATAGTCTATAAGTGCCATCACTGCATTGTATTGTTATTATACATGCATTAATGTAGATTATTGTAATAGATTATTTTAATTCAGGTAATGCAGGCATTGTATACATTGCCTAGAATATTTTTTTTATGTGTTCTGGGTAGAAATAACTCAGCATATGCTGTTGAGACACAAAAGAAAATTACTTTTTGATACCTCATCAATGTGTGGCCATGCACTACCTAATGGCTTCGTTTCAACAGCAATAACTACAATTCGACAATAAACAGCTGCAATGAAGTTTGTCTTAAGTCACGCAGTACCTCATACTGTATGCCCCCGCTCCAAGCTCTTGGCCAATGCCCGACAGACTTGCATCGAAGTCCTGCACCAAACCGGACTCGATCACCTCATCCGTCAGGGGCAACTTTAGTGCCCACGCCATGGTGACGACGCCTAAAGCTCACGGAGCGACGGCAGGTCCACTCCCGCCAAGACGTCCACCTGTAAGCAAAGAGATCCCAAACTTTAGTGGAGAAAGTGAAACACTTCATCATGAACTGAGCTAACAACTTCAATACACGTCTGAGCCACGAGTGTCCAAATTATGAGGTTGAAATGAATACATAATGGAACATCCCAGAGTAAAACTATAAGTTTCCCCAACTAGATGACAATTGATACATTCTAGCTTATGATACATTAGCAATACATATAATAGGAAGCCGTTATAATAACAATATCCCTTCCAGGTAATACTCAGCTGCGTTGGCACAACTTAACGTTAGAGTGCTTGTGCACGTTTCTTTTAATGAACACCACATAGTAATTACGTTTTAAGTGTGATATCACTGTGTAGCCCAAAACAATGCATGAAGCTGTACGTAAACAACACCAACCTTCAAACGAGCGAAGTGGGGGTTCAGCTAACACAGTGACGGCTTCATGCCATCGTGTCCCACTCCTTCCGTGCGTAGGCTACTGAAATAAACATGTCAAGCTAATCGCTCGGTTATCGTTACCGCTGACCTAGCCTTTAGCCTGCATGCTAACGTAGCTCTCCCCTCTTCAGGTGAGCCTATGGCCGTCTATGTGTAATTATGGATATACCAAAAGGTTAGGACAATAATAGCTCGAATCAATCAATACAAACTCAATCCAGTCTCATGGATAATAAATTAAAAAATACATCTTTTGTTTGTTTATCTTTCTTCTTCTCCATCACAGACCTTATATTTCCGCCTATTCCTCATTGGTGGACGTCACGCCTCGTTACTGCTCTCTACTGCCCGGCGGGAGAACTACATCATCAACATGACCGAATGATAACATTACAACACCTCTGTGTGTGCGTGTATATATGATACAAAGTTATAGTAGAGATATTCATCCAATTTTAAATACACAAAATGTGTCACAATATAATGTGTAAGAATTTCAGACTTTATTTGCTCAAAAACGACGACACTTGTCTTTTTTTGTAATTACAACGTTTATCAAATTAACAAGATTTTGCTGACCAAACCAAATTATTACTTGACATAAACATTAACAGTTGTAGATGCCCGTTTAGCATTTGATTCAAAGGCCCATTCTATTTCACGACAATGTTTATAACATTTGTAAAATCTTGACAGAAGGCATAGTATTATATTTTAATGAAAATATGGGATGAAATATAAAGGTAAAATTGAATACTACATACAGTATATTATTTAATGGATATGCATAAGGTTAACATTTGCAGATGACATTTGGCATCATGTTGATTGTATCTTTATCAGTAACTGCTACATTTTTTCCAAAGTGGTTAAGTAAAAAAAAATTATGAATGCATACATACTATATGCAACCATTTTGCTTGTTCCAAAGTCCACTAAAGTGCAAAGCATTATTGGAAAGACTGATAGAGGTAACAAACTGCCTCTCTTTTGTCTCCAATACACACAGCTATAAAGAACGTACGTGCAGACAGAAAACCGATTCATCCATCTCTAAAAAGGAGAATAGGAACCACAATATTTTGCTCATCATTAATTTCACAATTTCCTTCATCTTCTCTAATTTACAACTCATTACTATGAAGTTTTTTTTTATCTGGCACAACTCAACCAGGACATGTTGTGAAATGTAGATTAGCCCATAAACACTTTTATAAAAGGCAACATTTCACAGTTACACCTGGTTTACCTTGAAACTAAATCCAATGTACAACGGATGCACTTTTAGATCTTTAAGATACTCGTTAAAGCAATAAAAGTAACAGAAAGCAGTTTTGTGTTTCATTAAAACATCATACAGAATATAAAACAAATGGGCAATTAGCAGCTATACAATTCGAAATGGCTGGCGGTATATTTCCAAAGACTCCTCCTATTAGTATATAGGTTACACTGTCACTTAAAAATGGTTAAAAGTGTAAAAAGAAGTTTTAAAATCGAATTATATATATTGAAGAGTAATAACATATTATTATTATCATTATTATTATTATTATAATTATTATTATTATATCTGATGCTATAGAATCATGCATTCTGACTCTTTGACCACCTGACACAAACGTACCGATACATACCTTAAACAAAAAAAAAAGAAACAAAAAAAAAAAGAAATTGTTTTGCATACTCTTCGCGACTCTCACATGATGATGTGTCTCTCTTCATTTTCTTAAAAAGTTGATTTTTCTTTTTTTTTTAACTGAAGCGACGGGTTATTTACAATGCAGTCTGCATCCGTTCATCGCCCTCCCGCCTCCATCCCTGTGTAGGTCCAAGCAGCTCTCTCTCCCGCCCGGCGCTCCCTTCTCGGCTCGGCGGGCGCACCTACTGCACCTGGAAGACGTTGATCTTGCTGGTGTTCTTCAGCGTCTGCCTCCGGTTGCAGAACCACACGCGCACCACCTCGCGGTCGTAGTTCAGCTCGCGGGCGATCTCTGTGATCTCCTGGCCCGTGGGCAGGGCGTTCTTCTCAAAGTACGTGTTGAGGACCTCGATCGCCTGCGGCGTGAAGCTGGTGCGTCGCTTGCGTTTCTTGGACGGCTCGCCGCCCACGAACTCCATGAGGTTCTGCTGGCCCTTCTGGTTCCACAGCTCCGCCTCCGCCAGCCAGCGCTCCAACACCGGCTTCAGCTTCTGGGCACTTTTAGGCGTGATGTCGAGCTTCTCAAACCTGCCGTGTCGCAACCACTCGGTTTGGTTAACTCAGAAGGTTTAATATAAGAATAGATCAATCTAACCTATCACAGAATCTAGCGAAGCTATTCACGGCAACATCAACACACACAACAGCAGCAGCACGCCACAGGCTCCACAGATGGCTGTGTGTATTTCCAATAGTCTAACCAAGACCTGCAGGAAGATCAGCCCTGTGTATGAGCAGCCCAGTGCCTCCTGCGTTATAGATTTAACCTTGCCCTGGGATACGTTTCACCCGGCACAGACACAGGGATAGATGCTCATCCATCTAGCCCTCGCTATAAACTTCATGTCACTCTGCTGCAAAACATAGCATTGTCCTGGTTTAATCTCAATGAATAGTAACAGCGGGGCCTCTAGATTATAGACAAATCATTTTTAGGAGATGTTTACCTGCAGATAGCCGATTGGCTGTAGGCAGGTCCCTCCGTGGCGGTCAGTGCCTGCCCCACTTGTGTCTGTGTCAGCCCCAGGGAGAGCCGGCGGATCTTGAAATTCTTGGCAAACTCTCGAATCTCCTCCAGATTAATGCCCTCCTCGTTGCTGGCCGCATGCTGGGGCTCTAGGTAGGAAGGGGGGGTAAAAAAAAGTAAAAATTGAGTCCAGTTATAAATATCCCGCTATGGGAGTTATGCTGGGCAAGGAGGAGCAGGTGTTCATACTGCTGACAAGCTGGCCCACTGTTACTATGTCGGCACAGGAGATTGGGATGGGCGTGGTGGTGGCCGGCTTCACAGAGGCCTGCGGGGCGATGATGACCGGGGACTGGGCAACAGTTGTGACCGAGGCCTGGAAGGAAACGGGCGACGTGTCATACCACTTTTAACGGATACTTTCAAATCAGGGCCCAACTTGTCTACGACATATTTAATACGCAAGCGTTAATAGTGACCAGAGCAGACATCGTCCTTGGCTCATTTGAAAAGGACTCCTACCTGCATGCTGGGCTTTGACACGGCGGACGGAGCGGAGACCTTAGGCAGCACCGCCGCAGCGGCTGGGGCGGCGGTGGCCCCGCCCCCCAGCGTGGCCACGATCTGGCCCTGGGCGTTGAACAGCAGCTGTGGGGTGACCGTCTGGAGCTGGAGCCCCTGCAGGGGCAGGGTGTGCGTGGCGGCGCCCCCCGCCAGAGAGGCCGGGTTCAGGAGGAGCGGGAGGGTTCCGATGACCTTTAGGTTACAGGAGGCCGTTGTTCAGGTCGTTTAGTACATTATTTAGTCCATTTAGTCATACAAGTCTGGGCTTCCTCTGCCAACACATTAGCTTCTTTTTTTTTAAATATATATAATTCAACCACCAAATAATAACTACGCAAATACTTGTTTGCTTGTGTCACACTAAAACATACTGTATAACCTGTTCTTCAATCTAAGAGTTGATAAAAAAAACGTTGTTAAACAATAGTCTCAAAGTACACCGTAATTAAATACAGTGAAACCTCTGTACTTGAATTTACTTCGTTCCAAAAGGCTGTTCGAGTTGTGAATTGTTCGAAAGCTGAAACTATTTTTCCCATAAGAATGAATGTTAAATGGATTAATCTGTTCCAGAGCCCCCAGATAATTGCCCATTTAGACCTTCACACATAGTACTTTTATGAAATCTTACTATTAAAATAGAACAATAACATCTTTATCACTTCTTTATTCTATAAATGAGTGTGTCTTATGAAACACGCTCATCCCGTTTTCATGCTTTGAGATGATTTCTTCTTCAACTCCATTGTTGTACACACTGGCCCTCATTTATCAAACCAACGTAGAAATGAGCGCAAATCTGAACGCATGATTCATCTTACGATAGGACCCACGTGTGATTTACGAAACTTTCGTATCACACCAATCCCAGCGTACGAAGGAGCTTGGTGTTGATAAATATGGCGGCTGAGATCCATCGTAATTAACGTAACACGCCCCTATAAAAGCACGTCTTCAGAAGTCTCGCCCCTAACTTTTACGACATGGAGAAACATCCAATGGCAAAGAAGAAGCGGAATTTTTCAGAAACAGAAATGGACACTCCCCCAAGGACACTCACCCCTGCCCACCCAGCACCCCCACCCCTCACCCCCCCTGGACATACTTCATATTATTTATAGTAATGTTATTTATTGTATTATTTATTCTCAACTGCCGTTGCACCCCCCACCCCCATATCCATACAATCCACATTCATCTGTTGTACCCGTTCCGTTGTATTGCACTAGCGCACTATTGCACCACCTGTACACTTCTTGTATTATATTACTTTTTCTCGCACAACCTGTACATTGTTTACTTTTTTTTTTAAACATTTTTTTATACTGTTTACAGCCTGTTTCGGTTGGTGTTAGTAACCGTTTACTACCTCACTCAGTACGTTTACATGCAGCAAGAAATTCGAATTTCTGATCGGATCAGATAATGACATGCGTAAGAGCGGATCACTTGTCCGAGTATACATGCCGTTCAGAGAATCGGATTAACAGCCAGAGCATGGGCTGACTCTGGACGCTATGTGGCACTGCGCATGTGCAGAATGGCACTGCGCATGCGCAGAATGCAAAATCCGATTCAGATCCGATTGCTGAGTATACATGCCGTTAAAAGTCCGACTATGAACGAATTATCCAGGTGTTGTTATCCGATTTTGAGATGTCCGAAGTAGGTCCGAAGTAGGTCGGATTAAGGTGTTTACATGCACTTAAAAAGTCCGAACGATGTCTTATACGATTAGAAATTCGAATTTCTTTCTGCATGTAAACGTACTGAATGATCACTACCTCCACCTGCACTGTTTACTGTCACTTTAATAACTACCGTTAATTACCGTCACTTTAATAACTACTGCCACTTTTCATGTTTTTCAATTTTGCACTCTGCACCTTATTCTGCATTTCTGCATTTCAACCCGCACCTTTATCGCTCATTTGCACTTCTGGTTAGAACGCCAACTGCATTTCGTTGTCCCTGTACTTGTACTCTGCACAATGACAATAAAGTTGAATCTAATCTAATCTAATTAAGGCCAAGCAAAAAAAACGCTATTAGGAAACAAATCACTGTTGCAGTCAACAGTGTGTCCCATGTTCAGCGGGCTACAGAAGAGGTAACTAATTAATTGAATAATTAATTAAATGTAAAATTGATGTTAAATTGATCCACCTTAAAACATTTCACATTTGACCTATAGGCTATTGTTTGCATTGCGTTAAAGTTATTTTATTCCGAATAAGGTGAAGAAAAAGTTGTCCGACTCTTGTGGATATACCATGTCTCGCCACTGGTCGCACTCGAAAAAGTTGCGTACACGAGCTCAGACCTGACATGAGATTTCGTCGCAGCCTGCGCTCACGTTCAAATTGATAAATGCAAGCTCAACGTGGAAATGAGCGTACGTCCATTTTACGCCCGTTTTCTGTCATACGCTCGTTTGATAAATGAGGGCCACTGTGTTCTGCTTTTCCTGAGCACCAGCCCTACTTCCCTTTTTTGGAGGCATGATGGAGGGCTTGGTTATACAGTAAATGTATGTTCAAATGGAAATAAGTGGCACAGAATACAGAAACAAAGACCGTTGGAGCGTGAGTCTGCTCCGTACAGAATACGCAACGTACTGATGCTCCTCACGTCACCAAAGCGTCTGAGTTCTGGGACAGAAGTAGTCTCCGTCTGCCTGCCACGCCCCCACCTCTCCTGCCATTCATACTCACAGCTGGGCCTCATTAGGTGGTTAGTGAAGTCTACAACTCAGTCCTTCACTACCCACCTGCTGCCAGACTGTTCTTCACTGTTACCACATGCAAGTCTCTCCAACAATTCTCCTGCCTCCTTGTCCCCGACTCCAATCTCCGCCTCGCCCTTCCTGATCTCCGGCTGCCTGCCACCAGCCCCGTCTCCCCAGCCCCATCTCCCCAGCCCCGTCTCCCCAGCCCCGTCTCCCCAGCCCCGTCTCCCCAGCCCCGTCTCCCCAGCCCGGCCTCCATCACAAACTCTACCTCCCCGCTCCCGGTCCTCGCCCATCTCCCCCTCACCCAACGTAACCACGTGATCATTGTGTGCTTTGAAAATAAAGATAATTTATTTTCATACCTGTCTGGTTTTGTGTTGCAATTGGGTCCTACCCCAACCCGTTACAGAAGTCAGACACATTTTTTGTTCGAGAAGCGATTTGTTCGACTTGAAGCATTGAGTGTGGAGGTTTCACTGCATTGACTAATAACAGCCATATTTAGTAACAGCCGTTATTAGTAAAAAAGCATCATACAATTAATTATAGTGTGTGAATGGCACCTGAATTAGCCCTACACAAATAGCATAAGAAGAGCATAAGCCCCCCCAATGAAAACTTACCTGTCCTTGAGCATTGGTGATAACCTGACTGGTAAGGCCAGCCATATTGGACATGGCAGTGGTGAAGATGGGAGTGGAGGTGAGGGAACTCAGGAACTGCGGCTGTGCTCCCAGTGATGCAGCGCTGAACTGAAGACAAGGCACACGTTTTATTATCATTGACAATGGCTTTACTCATGTATCGGCTGCAGAGGACTTAGCAACTGGAAACATCTGGTCATGATTATGGGTGGATACACCGGAGCAAAGTTGGTTGCGCCGTATTAGACCAGAGCGCCACAAACAGCTCAGAGTAACTTGTGTATGGGACGGTGAAGGTATTGATCTCAGGTCAACAAAGCCTGAACGCAGTAGCGCTCTCTGACATGCTGGAAACAGTCCTCAATCTGTTTACAGTCCATCTCTGGACAGCAGCAGAAATAACACTCCTCTCACAATGGCCGGGTTGAGGGAGAGCCCTGCTGTCTGCAGCGCCGCTACGGAGATGCTGGGCTGGGTGATGGCGGCGGTGGTGGTGGCGACGGCGGCGGAGGTCATCTGGACCGCAGCCGGCTGGCCGGCGGTGACCTGGGCGCTGGTCACCTGCGTGGGCTGAGACGTCACCTGCTGCAAGGTGGCCGCCTGCGGCTGGAACAACGTGGTCGCTGTCGTCTGCAGCTGGGGCTGCAGGGAGTTCAGCACCGTCGCAGCTAGGAGCAGAACAATCACATGACGTCAGGGGTGCGGGTACGTTCGCCTCAGGGGGATTTTAGTAGAAGAGAATAAGGTATGGATAAGGATTAGTTTAGCTAAGCAATCGGAGAGAAAAGAAGTATATAGGCAAAGCATTATGGCAAAAAATTAAAGCAAATGGCTGCAGGAATAGGGATGATCTGCTGGTCAGACAGTATTGTGTCAATGTAATTAGTGTGTAATTATTACTTTTTTTATAAACCTACACATGTCTTATAACCTTACATAAATGAACTGCATTTCTATAGCGCATTTCACGCATTTATACACATTCACACAGCGACAGTGTCAGCCATGCAAGGCACCAGCCAGATAGCTCGCGGGGAGCAGCTAGGGTGAGAGTTAGGTGTCTTGCTAAGGGACACCTCGACACTCTAGGCTAGGAGGAGCCGGGGATCGAATTAACACATTACATCATCAGCATCTAACTGAGCACACAAACCACTGTACCTTGAAGGCCCGCTAAGGGCAATTTGAGGAGGTTCCCTGCAGTGCTAGCTGCAGCTAGTCCAGGTAGCGTGGCCACGTTGGTGGTGGGGAGTGTGAGCACAGCCAGGCCCCCCTGGCCCCCCAGAGACCCGGCCATGCTGAGGGGGATGAGCAGGGGTTGGCCCAGGGACCCCGCTTGGGCCATCATCCCCGTCATCAGCGTGGTTAGGCTCTCCTGCGTCAGCAACTTTACCAAGAGGACAAAATGATGATTAGGCTGTCTGTTGAGGAAGTTTCTTTCCACAAGCCATCCCAATCATTGGATAACGCATAATACACTTTCGAAGGACATTAGAAATGTCATGGACTTGCATTGTGCACTGCCAGGGAGTTTGACACGACAAAATCTCACTATATCTACTTGTATGCATATGTGACAAAAAAAATCTTGTGCATCCATCTTGAATCATAAGCATTGCAGTGACACAATGGTGGGGTTGCTTTTGAAAAAGGGGAGTGATTGGGTAACCATGGTGACCCATTGTTTGCGGAGGCAAAGGATGAACATGAACTGTGAAGTAGTCTGCAATTTGTGTGTTTGGGTTGCGATGGCCTTGAATGTACCTGTGGACATGCCTGTACGTTGATGGGCAAGGCAGCCTGTGTTTGGTGCAGGGCTGCGCTGATAGGGATGGTTGACGCTAGAGTTTGAAGAGTCGGGCCGGTAGCGTCCACTGTTATGGCCTGCTGCTCTTTGACATCTGAACAGACATGGACACCAGTGTAGTGTTTACAAAGCTCCGATGTTATTTAGGCCAAGTTCTGTTGGCAAACCTGAGCACCCACAACTGAGCCGATAGCATAGATTCTTACACAATATCTTCTGAAATAACACCGGTGTTTCAAATCATCGATCTACATCTGATAAAGCCATGGAGCTTTTTTGTCAACCTTTTCCCGGGAAATGTGGACCACTGATGTTGTTGGTTTGTTTGGGAGCATGCAATGAGGTCAACAGCTTGAACCTTATTTATAGTCGCCTTGGGCGAACACAAGCTGGCGCACGGTGTATGTCCATTTGTTTGCATGTGGCGGGTCTCTGACATTATTTAAACAGGCAAACCGCGCGTCCACGTCAATGTGAGGGGCCAAACGGTGACTGTAAATGCCATGGCCCCCGTGTGGACTGTCACAGCAAATATAATGCAGCTTTAGTAGCATTGTGTTGCTTAACCATTTTGAAAAAACTTACCTGCTCCCCCAGCGATCTGGGGTGCAGTAGGCGTGTCTTGGATGCTGCTGGCGTCAGGTTGTTTTGGGGGCTGGTCGTCTCTCCCTTCAACCCTGGAGTCCACTTTGTCATCAGATACTGAGGACGCAGTGGAAGAGTCTACCTCCACTTCTAGCACGCGGATAGTCTCATGGCCAGACATTACAATCACCTGAAACACGGCAAGGGTTCAAGGGTTAACAGACAGAAAGATAGAGGTCCAGTTCAACGTAAATTGGCTCTTGCGGTCCCCTTGGAAGATGTCTTCCTACAGCAAATCTGACAGTATGAGAGGACACAAGGGCCATGTATCATCTGATGCATCAATCACACCTGATCTAATGCATTATCTTTTTCATACAATCCTTTGTTGTTGTTATTGTTTGTACAACTCTAGTCTCTGTGATTTCATAATTGTTGCTATTTATAAGTCTATCCCATCTAAATACAACCCATTATTGTCAAATCCCCTTTTTTCTGCAAATCAGTTTAGGTATTTATACTGATTATTTCATTAACTATTCTTATCACCTCTAAGCACCTAACCGAGCCTAACCTAAACTGCAAGTAGTGAGCTCTGTTTTGAAAGAGACATGTGAATCATGGGATGAAGGGATAATGAAGGCCCACGAGGACGGGCAGCAAGACAACCTTGGGTGAAGGGCAAGGTGCAGAGACAATGCAGAAAGAGATAGGATGCATACCTGGTGGTCTTTGGCAGGAAATTTCAAAGTGCAGGGACTAAATGGCTGAAAAAAGACTTCTGCAGTCAGACAGTGAATGGCTAAGGAGAACAGAGAAGCCAAGCATGTGTTAGGACACAATGAACCAAAAACAAACAAACAAACAAAAAGGACAAATGATAAGAGCATGGGTCCCCCAAAGCAAGGACAAGTGCATCAGCCCACAAGCAGTTCAAGCAATGCACTCTCAAGCTTTCTTAGCATTCATAACAAGAAGCATTGCTTATGTTTGCTGACCGTGTCTACATAGAATGTTGCCGGAGGAAAAAAATTATATTTGATCAATAAGCATGGCAGCAGATTGGTACACATCAAAAGCATCAAGTAGAAGGTAGAAGTAAACCTGATAGGGGTTATCGATATCCATGTTTTGCAGAGTATTAATGTTGTAATTATGATATGGTACATGGAGATGACATCAGTTAATGACTTCAAAGCTACCTAGGCTTTAAATCAGTTTAGTATTCTTGTACGGAGGAGGTACCTGTTCATTGACAGTAAGTGGGGCATCTTTAGCAGGGATGTCCTGTGAGTCCATGTCTTTAGTGCACTAACAATCCCTCTCCACCTGGCATTCTGTGGCAATATCAGCAACAACCAATACATGTAGTCACTTACATTGACACTTTACGAAAACAATAAACAGAAACTACTGTCATGGTTTGCACCAGTCGTGGCTACAGACTAGGAACCATACATGTGTGGTGACATGCTCGTGAGGGGAAACACAAGACATGGCCACATGGTTAGGACTTTTCTTTGATTCATGGCTATTTCTGTCACGCTATGAATAGATTATCTTTTACGGGCCTAAACAGGCCCTCCCTCTCTGTTGTACTTGTACACGCTTAGAGAGAACGTGAATGGAGAAGCTCGCAGTATACGTGAGGTGGCTGTAATTGATGAACCAAAATCTCAAAAAATACAAGGATGACCATTTTCTGACTGTAGGACCCGCTGAGAAATGGAGATCAGTCCAAACTTCAGCTGCTGATGACAACCACCCCACCCCCATCCGCGGCAATAAAAGTCTCGCCGCGTCGGCTACTTTTGGGAACAAACTGTTACCACCTAGTGTGCGCGACAGATACCGTCTCAACCCATGCCTAGAGACCGAATATAATGCGTTTCCCTCTCTTTATCATAAATATATAAATTATGCTAATTACGAGCATTGCATATTAACCCAAACTCATTTCCTTTCGCCGTTTCGCTGCTACAAGGGAGTCGCGGGCAGTAATAGACGGTGGGAATTATTTGCAACTTACCACGGAGATCTATCTTATTTTCAGTTGTCCTCCCCTTCTAAATGGTCCTTGTCACAATTTGTTTCAGTCACACATAATTAAAAATTCATCTCAGCTTCCAGACAGGCGCTGTGACTGCACACAAAAGAGGTATTTGCATTGATAAGGAGGGTTGCAATGTTGGGATCTCCTGTTTCTTAATATTTAATGACGATTTCCTTTGGACAACAATTCAAATAATCAGAAATCCTTTGGGTGGCATATAAAAAGCCCATATATGTTGTAAAGTAAAGGAAAATTACAAAAATGTGGCCCTTTGCACTACGTCATGAACATAATTTATGCAAGAAAAAAACCTTGCATTGAAAAATGTCTGCCTGGACTTGAGAGGAGCTGTGGTTCTCTTAAAGGGACAGTGCACCTTAAAGCGGGCAGAGGGGTGGGCTGATGTACGTTTGTATTTATATGTATGTCTTCACGCAAATACACTCAAAGTATGCCTATATTCAGAACCATCTTTTAATAAAAACCTAACATTCGTGCAGCTGACAATATTTGGTGGATAACGTGTTTTGATTTGATAAATGTATTTATATTACAATCTAATTTTTGACACACCCCACATACATGTAGTATCCTTTAATGTGGCCATTCTAAAATGTAAGTTGTATATTAAGCGATTAAGAAACTGGAGGGGGTAGAAGGTTAGATACATTTTTGATTTTGTTACAGACATTACATTCGGATTTAATTCACGAAGCTGTCTACGGACGACTTGCATGTAAATGAATAATATTAAAAGTGTCTTCTAAAAATGTATCTACTTGATGCTAAACGTTGCTCCACCTCATTCCTAGGTGTTTCCATCTCGCGACGAAACGCCTGGAAAAAGATGCTGCAAATGAGCGTTATTGGCGAGAGAGGGCGGGATTTTCCGTTACATTGCTTTTTATCTGTGAGACTGGGAGGGACTTCCGACAAAGGGATATTCGATTGCGTTGCGTGTTTTGGATATTGCTTTGTCAACGTTTTCGTCAAAGTAATACATATATTATCATTGTTGTCGATATTCATGTTCTTATTCTTCTCGCTCAAGAGACTGTTAACTGGTGTACACATGTCATAGGGAGTTAACAAACCGGAAATTGCGTTGCGGTAGAACGAGATAACGCCACATTTAGGACCCTCTCTCAGCCTACATCGGATCAGACCCATTTCAGTAGCCCATAGGGGGCGCAAGCAGTTTCATAACGAACTACATCCGAGTGACGTAACCGCTAGCACCACAACAAGCTGAAAAACAAGGAAGTGTAGTGTAACCTGTCACAAGGCCCTGACAAGGTACCTGAATCTGCGTTTATCCTTTTAGCTATTTTATTCTACAAAATACAGAACAATGAACAACAAAGGTAAGCAACTGATGCACATCATATGTCGTGTTTACTTGCCATGCTGATGTTATATAACTAGATGGATATATGTCGCTGTGACCAAGCGGATTTAACGTAAAAGCACAACAATGATTTACCTGATGATATTGTGTTGCTGTATGCATTGTGGCTAATATGTCGTCTTTAGACAGCGTTTATTTAATCTCGAATTAACGTTGAGCAATCAAAGTAGCTAAGGTCGTTGTCCTTAATCAATGTCACCATAATTTCACATATAAATTGTACTTGTCTGTGGCCATTTTTCCGTAATGCACTCTATTGTCTGCTTAGATATTCGAGACAAAGCTGTCATCACAAAGATGACTTTTTGCCTCTAGCTAGCTTCCCGTTTCTCACATCTGTTGAAAGAGTAAAAAAGAATGACAATCTACGACCGCATTTCGTAAGAAAATGCTAATTCGACTGACGGCCATCATTGAGGTCATCATTGTTATAGCCGTTTAAAAATATGTCCGTACATTTATTAAATAACCATTGTTTTCTCTGGAGAAAAAAGTAAACATCAGCTGCAACCTTACATATAACGTTATTACATTTTGTCATAACGTCCATTGGTGTTAATATATATATTTTTCATATAATTTTTAAAATATTGATTTATCCTTTTATTTTGAAGGTTCATATCCCCAGCAAGCTTTGTACCCTCAACAGAGCAGTGCACCTATCTACCCTCCTGCTATGCAAGTATCCCCTCAGGCGCCACCTTACACAGATGCACCTCCTGCATATTCTGAGGTAAAGTTATGGAGCAAACTAAAGATTTTATAAATGCCTAAAACACAAAAAAATATCCAAATTGTATACTATTCCAATGATTATAATGAACATTTATTCAATACATTTTCCATCTTTACAGATATACCAGCCCAGATTTGTGCTTCCACCTCAGGTACCTGGCCAGGTACCGCAAATGTCCTCTCCATACCCCGGTGCACAGGTGTTCATGCCCATGCAACAGCACATTCCAGTGGGTGCAGTCGGCCAGAATGTCCCAATGGCCTACTATCCCATGGGAGCCATGTACCCCCCTGGCTCAACAGTGATGGTAGAGGGAGGCTATGATGCCGGAGCACGCTTCGGTGCCACCAGCAGTGTTTCCATTCCGGTGAGCTTCTGCATGTTACAATAAAACAATAACAAGAATGAAACCCCTACTTTTTGGTCCAAGTAAACAAGAGTGACACTCCATATCAACTTTCTCCTACTTTCCTGCTTTCTAAAATCATTTATGGAAAACAATGACATACATGACATGACATATCACATGGGTACTTGATTATACGATTTGTTTGTGCATACTCGCGTTGACCCTTTTTCTTCTCATGTTCCAGCCCCCACCTCCTGGTCACCCCCCGAATGCAGCTCAGCTGGCTGCCATGCAGGGTGCTAACGTTGTTATGGCACCGCGCAAGAATAATTTCTTCATGGGTGGCTCCAGTGGAGGTTATACCATCTGGTAACGGCAGCCATTCTCAGCGCCTCCTCTTTCCCTTCCTCCCTGTATTCCCAACCTCATTCCCTTCTTCCAACGCGACTATGCCCTTACACCCCATCCCATATGCCTCCCTTTTAAGGCTGCTCAGTCACGCCATGATACTGATATCACCTAACAGAATGTAATAACTTAGAGCCCTATTAATAGGTACAGTATTCCACTTGCTAGGGCATTTTTACAATTGATTGAGACCACTTTCTAGAGTGGATGTTAAAAAAAAAAACATGGTTCCAGAATTAATTTCTAAGAACCCTTTGTCAGATTCTAGTCAAAATTGCACCTCAAAGTGGTTCGGTTAATTCCTTTATGGATCAAATCCAGGAAGTCTGTGTTTTAGATGTTCCTTTTTCTTGAGTAGACCTCATGTTTTGAAATGTTTCACATTAGACTTCACATTTATATTCTGTTTCAAATTGTGGATAGGCTAAAAAATTAATGAAGCCTGAATGCTGTAAGCAAAATGTCCATGTCACTGTTTCATAGCCTCCATGTTACCTGACAAACCTGACCATTATGGAACAAAAAAAGCTCAAGGCATTAGTCAAGCACTAGATAAGTGGTTTACTGTACCTTATCGGGCAACTGGTAGATAAACATGAACAAGTGCCAAAGAGCACTGGAGATATCTGCATATTAAAGCAAAATAACTTAAGTAAACCTAAAAGAAGGAATTTTAAATTGAGTCCAAATAGTGAGCTGAGTGAAATGGAGTGGTTGGTGTCAACATTTTAGTTGTTCGTTTTCTACCATTGTTGTTTTCGAGTCGGATACCCAGCGTTTTTACACTTAGGTGATTATTGTATGGACTGCAACAACTATTACTTGCTGTTTCTTCTTGTGTTTCATGTATGTACTCTGGCATGATCTGTTTAAAAACCTTTATTACATTTAGGAAATAATACAACCTTTTTAATATCTGTGTAACCAATCACAACTGTTGAGGTGACTCCTTTATTTCTGCTTTTCTTTTTTTAATTTATATGCAGATTTTTGATTTATATTATTTGATAGCCTAATACATTTGTTTTGTATAACCAAGAAGCTGGTTGTACCAAAGACTTGGTCTATAGTGCTACCATGTGTGAATGTGTTGTGAATGTTTTTGTGTCACGATTTTAAAGCCAACATATCATTGCAAAAGCCTTTGTTATTGATAGCCAGAGTGAAATGACACCTTCAGTTAATTAACCTAAAAATGCACTGCTCTGAAAACCTGCGACGACCCAAGCATAGCAGCTAATTTTTTATGTTCATTTATTTGGTAACAAACGTATGACGACTCTGTACATTGTAGTATTTTAGTATTTTAGAATACTTCTTAAACATTAAACATGGTCTGTTCATAAAATCTGCCGAACTGCAGTTTTACCTTTTACTAGTATCACAGTCTACACACCATACTTCATCAGGACACTTATGCTTATTAATTAACTTAAAAAAATGATGTACTTATGAATGAATACTACGATATTAAGGTAATGTCAGGCTTTCCTGTCGGTATGGATACAATCAGCTGATATAGGTTATATTGTGGTGTTTAGTAACATGTGTCCCTGGGTATCCGACACAGCACTTGGTCTTAAGAGCTGTGGCCAGCACAACAAATTCCATTGTTGTCAAATGGAGCTTCTTGTTTCGTTTTCATTTTGGGTTTGTTTTTTTTCAATGTCAGCCTGACGAGGTCACAGGGAGAGCTGACAAGAAACTTGATCACTGCAAAGATATCAGACAATAGGGATGCATGGCTGCCAAGTGCTGGTGATTTCCTCAGCTTCAACCGGTTTTGTTCTTTATGGCCACAGCCTTTAAACCTTTATTTGTCATTACATGATATTTTTGTCCTACTTAAGATCTAATTGTGTTTGTAATGCAGCAGAATGGTGGCCTAGTCCCAGCAATATGAAGTACTGTAAAACTACAGCTGAACCAGTTAGTCGCCATGCCAACCACAGCTAGCATGGAATGAAATTGTCTTTGATAGATTATGGACATTTATAGTCAGGGATTCTCAAAAATATTTTGTAATGTGTACTGAAGTGATTTGATGAGCTTTGGTATGGATTCTATCTTTTAAGATTACTAAAAGGAGATGAGTGCCACTACAATTTGCTGAGACATGTCAAAGGAAACTCTTTGAAAGAACTTGGGTGCACTTAACTTTTTTATACTAAACTTAAAATTTAAAATGACAAATTAGAATAAATGTTATTTTGGAAATTTGAAATGACCATGTTTATCTTGATTTTATTTAGAAAATGGATAGTTGTACTGTATGAGAAAATGTTGGTTTTTATGACCAGTGATTAGTTTTCCTATGCATTGTTCATCTATAAATTATTTCATTAGGGTAATTTAGTTTATATTATGCCAACTGCAAATCCAAAATGGCTGTCAATTTGCAGCTAGTTAACAAAGTTTAGGCACATTTTTGATGACAAAGATACTGTAATAGACTAGAAACGGCGTTTCATGGAATAAAGTTGAAGTATTGTGGGTATTGGACATAATTGTTTAAATTCTCAAGTCAAGTAATGAGAGATTCAAAAAAATGTATTCAATGTCCTATATTTGATAAGTGACAATTCCAAGGACGAGTAACAACCTGTTTTAACATACAAACACAAGGTATGTGCAACGAGAACACAAAGTCCACTATTTGATTACACATTATTAAAATAAAATAAAAACTTTACTAGTGGGCATCAGCCACACGTGTTTTGACAGATTAAAAAATACTGTATTGACAATGTCCTGGAGGATTAAAAAAGAAAAGAAATAAAACTGATACTGCATAGTAAAAACTAACCATGGCTAAAATATTGATTGTCAAAGCAACTCATCACCATGATGACCTGGACAGAAGTAGGAGACCACCTGCTCAAGCCTCATGTCAGTAAACGGCTGTTCTCACGGGCAGCTGCTCGGCTCCACATCCATATTCACTTTGTTTTCATCCTCCCCCTTTTTCATTTCAGCTTATGGCCTGTTGCAGCAACGACGGGAAAAAAAAATGAAACACATTCCACTTGGCATATGGCAGACAGCCCACAACAAAAGTGATAATAATACACCAATTCATCCACTTCTTCTCAGTGTGTCTAACAAGGTCCATTCGTGTCCTCGGCATGCTGGTCAGCATTAACCAGGGTTCATATAAAGTACTCCTTCTTGTCGTTGGTGGCCTGGTTCGGCTTGCTGTCCTCTGCAAAGTCCTCTCCTGGAGCCGGCTCCCCGGTGGTCCGGTAGGCGCCCTTGTTGTGGCACAGATAGCGGTAGAGAAGGAAGCCCACCACTGCCAGGGTCAACAGGAGCAGCGTGATCACCACTGAGAAGGAGGACAGCAGCAAACACCATCCAGATGAAGGGACTATGAAGGCACTTGAGAAAAGGCTTTCTAAAAAAGACTTGAAATGGTATAGTTACCTCCAATGACAGTGGAATCTGTATCTATATGCATGGGAGCGGCTGTAGTGACTGGAAAATATTAAACATTAATGGTGATATGACTATAATGAAATACAATGAAGAAACGTGCTGCACTCAAAATATCCCCAAAATACTAATTAAGTTCTCATGAATAAGTATCCAAAGGTCATAAGTCGAATAATAGCTCTACATATCTCACATGTAATGCTAAACACAAAAAAGGTTGGTTGAATGATTAGGGAAAGGGTACAACTCCTATTTGATTCAAACAATGAGAATGTTTCTCATTAATTATTTGAATGAAATATAATGAAATATGAACGGTCTTATTAGAGGGCATTTCGAAGAAACAATCGGATCGTCTTGGATTCGAGGTCTGATGTTATTCCTAAACACTTACCATTCATAGGTGGAGTGGAGGTCATGTTGAATGATGATCGTGTCTGCGACGAATTCTAACCATGAATCATATAAAATAAATGAACAACGCGTGAAAGTGGTGGAAATGTGGTTAGTTTGTGGCCCATTGTTGATGAGATCATGAGGTGCAAGCAGCTGACATGCTTTTGTTTGACAAACTTCCATAAACCTTTTGGATAATGAAAATAAAAACTATACCAATTTAAGCTTGTGTCGTTTAACCTATTTGGATCCACATACACGAACTCATGCGTTTGTTTTCTTTCACTGAACTTTAAAGTCAACTACTTGTTGAGTTGCTACTCGTACTAAATAGAATACTGTGCAGTGGTCATCATAGCCCCTGTTTAAGAACACTTACCTGAGCAACAACGACAAGCCAATGGTTGATTCCTTCAGTGCGCCAACAGCTTTTATATCATATGTATTACAAGCTACTGATCCATACAAAACCAACACGAGGAGTGCGTGAGGAAAAACGAATTTACTAAAGGCGTACGAGACTTCAGGTTTCCGTCTGTGTTTTTTGACTCAGGAGTCACGCCTATGCTGCCGACATCGTCTTGATTTCCGCCTCTACTGTCCCTCCCCTTCCCCTAAAACCCTGAAGATAGGATCACATATCTACCCCACCAAACCGTCTCAGCAAGCAGAGGCAATAAGCGTTGGACACAATATTACTGAAGTTTTATTATTAGGCTATAGTGCTTGAGTCAACATTGCAATTGCAACACAAATTCTATAAACTTCAGAAGGTGATCAGGCCTAGGAATTTATATGTACAATGTAATATCAGAAGGTGACATTTTAAGTGTATGATCAAAGTTATTTCAAATGAATTAGGCTACGTGAAAAAAAAAACTGTCAAATCACAACCATTTTTAAAGGGTGATAATGGTTATTGTCAACACAGAACTCGATTAGTCCTATATGGTATTCGCCAGCAGGGGCATTGTCCATCATTTTAGTATCTATGCTGATTTGTCTCCACAGAATTTGTTCAATGTTCACACACATTTAGAGCAGGTCTAGACCAAAACTCTTTAATTTTTACAGAAAAAGAAAAAAAAAAACTGCAACAACAAGAATGCCATGCAGAGTCTTGGCTTAAACCCACAAACCTTCTAGTATGTTGCGTTACACAACTGTGCTTTTTGAATCCAGTGGCAGCTGGTTTCCTAAAGGAACATCCTAGATGCCAGACAAAAATACAAACACACAAAATATCAGGATTCCAGGCAGTGGTGCTAAAAAGAAAAGAAAGGCAGCTGGCATCGCCGTCAATATATGTCAGACTCAGACCTATCCTGGCCCTGACAACTAACCTTCTGAGAGCCCGGCTTTGAGCCCGGGGAGTCGACCGCTAGTCCGTTGGATTGCGCGCTGTCTTCTTTTTCTTCAATGTACAGCGTGCCATTGGCCACGGCAGACAGCTGCAGATCCAAGCTCACCGAGTCAAAGGAGTTGTTCAGTTCTGCGCTGCTCTCGCTCAGCGCCTGGGCCTCACCCTCGCCTTTATCTTCCTGACGGGGCTGTGGTGCAGGATCTGCCTCGGCCTCCTCTTCCGTCACAGGCTTGTCTTCCCCCCCGCCGCCGTGTTGACTTTCCTCTGCCTTCCGCTCCTCCTCGGCAGCTCCTGTTGTAGCGCCACTGGGATCCCCGGACCCGGGCCGCTGGGCCTCCGCAAGAGAATCGCCCGCCTCGCTGTGGGCCTCCTCGTCTCTGCCCTCCTCGGAGGGAGCCTCCGAGGGGGGAGACCTGGCGAGGTCCACCCTGCCCACGCTGCTGCCCCCCCTGGATAGAGAGCCACCGTAGCGAGGCCCATCAGGGGACCTGAAGCTGAACCTTTGGCTGCCCATCTTGGGACTGTAGGTCTGGTGGAAATCAGAGAAGCTGGACTTCCACGACTTGGGAGACATCAGCGATCGTCTCTTCAGAGAGCCGTACCTAAGGTGTTAGGGTGAAGGGTTGTATGAATTATTCTGAAATATCAGAAAAGGTTTCAGTAAATACAAGTCACGGTGAAATAAGCTCACCGTTGAAAGCCCTTCACGGCAAACACGTTTTCTGGATGCTGTGCTTGAAGATCCTTCATCACATTCTGTAAGTCATCGTTCAGCTGTAAGAAACAAAACAAAATCAAAAAGATTAATACATAAGAAAAGTCTCAACACGTATCATCTTCCAAAAACAACACAAGGAAATAAAGAAATGTGGTAGGACAGCCAAAACCACAATACCATGCTCATTTCCTTGTAGAAGATACCTCGTAGAGAGGAAACGGCAGAGAAAACAGACACGTAACATCCGATACGGCTGCAAACGAAACATAACACAATGAGTTTTACCGAAGAAGAAAAGTTATTAATCGAGGCTTCAGGGAACCTGAACGTCTGTGGCACTTCCCTCACCTCTCATGGAAAGCAGGGAAGTCTTCCTTTAGTTCGGTGTTGATGGCTTCATAGACATTCTTGGCAGCATTATGTTCCTCTTCTGCCTGTGGAATTGAAGACATCATTGTTGCCATGAGCATATTCAGAGATGAGATTTAAGATTTGAGATTTGGAACACAAACTGGAATTTTAGATGCAGGGTCACTTATTAGAGGCTACAGGTCACTTTTTGACCCTTCTTGACCTTTGCTATTTTGACATCATCCCTTTTCTTGGCAGTCTGAAGTGCTTCTAGGTGATGCAGGGAGTGGTCATAATCAATTAGTTTTCTTCCCCTTTTGGAAATCCTGTCCTGTAGCAGAAAAAGAAGAATTGTATTCATTCACAATGTTTGTATTCATGTGTGTGTGTGTGTGCGTGTGCATGTGCATGTGCGTGTGTGCATGTACATGTGTGTGTGTGCGTGTGTGTGTGTGTGTGTGTGCGCGTGCGTGTGTGTAAGTGTGTGTAAGTGTGTATGTGCATGTGCGTGCGTGCGTGTGTGCGCGTGTGCGTGTGCATTTGTGTGCGTGTGCGTTTGTGTGCGTGCGTGCGTGTGTGCGTGTGTGCATGTGTGTGCGTGCGTGTGCGTGTGTGTGTGTGCGTGTGTTACCCTGATATCTGGGAACTGGCCCATGTAGGACTCCATGGTGCGCATAGCCTGATCAGACAGCTTCACCTCGTAGTCGTTCCACAGCAGGTCCTCAGCCTTCAACAGACAGCGGGCGTAAAACAACCATCGGGTTGGCAAAGGTTATGGGGTATGTACTGCATAGGCTTATGCTGGTGTGATGGGATCCACCCCACCCCTTTGTTTTTATGACTATCTTGTTTTTGTTTATGCCCATATCTGACCTCCACGATGGCCCCCAGATCATCATCTCCCGCCCAGTCGGTCTCGTAAGCATCAAACAGAGACTGGGACAGGCGTCTTGAGGCGCAGCGCATGTCTGCAGGGAAAAGTCACAACACAAAACTGTTGTCCAGTGGTACTGTGTGAGGCTGTGAGCTGGAGATAATTCAGCCCTATATAGGCAGCATATCCACAAAAGAAGTGTAAAGCCTGAGGCTGCACACTTGTATTGTTGTATATATGTGTATATAGGGGTGCACTAACAACACACACTCAAATTCACCTCTGACTGATGCCAAGTAGAGTCTCAGATCTTTGTGTATTCGGGTCCCATCAGACTAGGGGAAAAAATAGAATGCACTCACATTCATATCATGGAGGATCTTATTCTTTACAATTCACAATCAAATGGAGCAACAACACATTGTGTTGAAGTCTAACGTTGGAGTATTGGCCCCAACAAATATTGTTACCTGCTGATCATGGATTCTTTGGAGCCAGCAGTCAAAGATATCATCTCTGGACTCCACAGTCTTGCCAAACCTTTGTAATACCTGTAAAACAAGCAGATGAGTCAAGGCAAAGCACAGAAAGGAGGAAGGCATGCTTCAGTCAGAAGATATGAATGTGTGCAGATACCTTCTCTTTGCCTCTGCTCAGTTGCCTTTGGACTTTCTTAGTAAAGTCACCAGCACCACCCTTTGGACTATTTCCCTCTGCCATGGTTTTCTTTTATTTGTGTTAACCTTGAATTTACTCCTGAAATAAAGATAGCTTGTATGAAATGCATGCTACAAAATCAGAATCAGAATCAGAATCAGAATCGATTTATTGCCAAGTAGTTTTCACATAGGCCAACGAGGAATTTGCTGTGGTAAAATAATACAATAGAAATCATATAGTTTGCATTTGACGTCACTATCTTGCAAAGGTAGCCGACAGCTGACCAAGTTAGAAAGGGAACCTTGTGGTAAATATTGTTGTCTTTTTTTTTCAAAACTACAAGACCCATATGCCTATAAGCCTCAAGCCACACCCACAAGATGGAAGCAGATGAAGTCCGTTCATGTCACAGGACAAAGGTGGGCCGGTCCAGTCAGATCATTTTAAATGCATTTGTTGCTCCAGTAACCGCTGGACATGAATATGGGGAGCACGCTTGTCAAGTGTGCGGTGACCGATTTGGGCATCCAATGGGTTGGATGGGCTCTAGCGGCGGCGTTCAAAACTGAGAAGTTCTATGACTTGGCAGGTAATTATTGCTGAGTTTTGGTGCAGTTTTCGATTTGGCATAGGCCTATTGGGTTTAACAAGTTGGTGCTTTGTGGTTGTTTATATTGTACGCCGAGACCGGCGTAAGTTGATTTTTGCACTTACACAATTATGCAAAATGCAAACAACGATCATTCTCAATTGACCTAGTTTATCTAATGTTAAATAACGAATTATTATGGAAGTGTTAGAAAATGTTTTGTTATCTAAAGAGCCGAGTTGTGAAACAGCTCAAAGCCCCTCCTACATTTAAAGACGCAGTTAATCAGTTTCGAAGTGATCAGTGATCATTAATGCAAGCAATAGCACTCGAGTATTCATGCAATTTTGTAGACCTACTATTACTATTAATTAATTTACACCATGCATTTCCATGTTGACCGAAAATAATCGGATTACAATACAGAATGATGTAATGAATTACATGAAAGTGCAGATGAATGATCATTCGTATGATGACTCTCTTGTCAGAGTAGATAACAATTTAAGTTTTCAACAACTACATGAACAAACAACTGGGGCGGCGGTGGCTGGGATGGAGCGGGTGGACAGAGCGAGTCGTCCACCAACCGTAGGGTCGGTGGTTCGATCCCCTCGATTCCCCTCCTCCAACTGTCCGGATGTCGAAGTGTCCTTGAGCAAGACACTGATCCCCAACTTGCTCCCCGGGCGCTAACATAGCAGCCCACATCCTCCTATGTACCATAGGATGGTGAAATGCAGAGAACACATTTCGTTCCCATATCTAAAAAAAATACTGAGAATGACCAACATTTAATCTAATCTAATTGAACAACGGACCAATTTGGCTACTCATCAATATACTGTAGTTCAGGTAACTAATAACTAGCAACTGATCTAATTTTAAAATAAAAGTAAAGAAGAAGAAAATAAAGGCAAAGAAATGTAAAATCACCTTGGCGAGTGTGTTACGTGTCCTCCTGAGTCCCAGCTATGGTCAGCAGTCTTGGATAGTTTCCTTTGAACTTTGGAACCAATATCCTGAGTAAAAAAAAAATAGTGGAACACACCTTTACTCAACTGAGGATGCGCCATGCGCGCTAGTGCACATTAATTGACACATCTTCAGAACCTCCTGAGTTTTCTGAGTCGCCTTTTTCTTATCCTCCCCCTCAAAGGATCAGGAACATTTATAGCACTAGCCCACCTGAGTCACCTGTGGGGGGGGGCTGGACATGTACGGCAGAACGTGCAGACCGGCCTGGTGACTGCGTGGGGACTCAGGTAACCATGCCCACATGGACCTCCTCCATCCCAGCCCTTTAGCCCAGAAATTGGCTAATAAATAATAACTTATTCTGCAGTCATGTATGAAACCTGCACTTTTGTCTCCTTTAAATGACCTTGACTTGGTCACTGTCGTAGAACGAAGGATTGTGAGGCACAAGAGTCAAGTTAATCAATGATTTGTCGGTTAACTTTAACAACCGTCTGGAACGCGGTTCTCTCTGCAGGTTGGGGACATTCCTGTTCATGCGGATCCTGAAGGACGGCCAGGACCGCAGATTCAATGGTGTCAGAGACAGCCCAGGGACCTTCTTTGTATACTGGAGCATTCAAGGTGCTCAGAACTACTCACACAGTGCTGCACAGTTGCACTGTAATGCATTGTAATGCATGCAGCAGGGACTCAAAATGTTGATTTGATTTTGTATTCTAATGACATTGTCTGCTAGTTTATTAATGTTTTGTTTCTTTCATAGCCGTGTGGGTGTTTATGACCCTCCTGCCCACACTGATGCTGAATTCTGAGAGGCGGGATGTGCCGGTGGGTGTGAGAGACTACGTTGGCTGGGGCTTATGGGGCCTCGGCTTTGTCACTCAGGCGGTCGCCGACCAGCAGAAGTGGTTCTTCAAACGTGATCCACATAATGCTGTGAGTATAACGCCTGATAACGCCTATCTAATCACAACTCCTACTTTAAACATACACCCCTTTCTGTTTTTGTAAGAAACTTTTTCAATAAGTTCTCAGTACAAAATAGCTTTGCGTTTCCCCACACCCGCCCCCGACAGGGTAAATTCATCCAGCACGGGCTGTGGTCGCTGAGCCGCCACCCCAACTACCTGGGGGAGATCCTGCAGTGGTCGGGCCTGTGGCTGTCGGCCTCCTCCGTCATGCAGGGCCACCAGTACCTGAGCGCCGTGTCGCCCCTCTTCGTGTGGTTCCTGCTGCGCCACGTCAGCGGCGTGCCCATTCTGGAGAAGCAGGCCATGAAGAGGTGGGGCTCGGACCCGGCCTTCCAGAACTATGTGAAGAACACTCCTCTGCTCTGGCCCTTTCCTAGATTCTGAACGGGTCGACCGTGGCGGCAGATGCCAAATGTTTACGTGAACAGTATTTTCTTTGTTCTTCCCCCCCCCCCCTATAAGCTAAAACCCACGGTTGAATTGTCAGCTGGCAGACTTGTGAAATATGTTCGAGTCGTTGTTTGTTACTTTAACTGTGAATACTGTGATTATTTAGTGCGCTGTCATCACAATCATGCTGCATTTAAACAAAAATAAAACTCACTTTTTCTGATCGAAAAGAAAACTACAGTTGCATAGAATTGCTACAGCTCTTAAATGAAGAGCTGTAGCACACGGGCACAGCCCTGGGAAACAAAAGCCATTGGTTCTGATCGTGGCAACGACAGAACTAAAAAAAAAAACCTAAACGTTGATGTTATGACATAATCGGAGCCAACAAGTTTCTCGTCCTTTGGCTTCGCCAACACAGATGAGGTCAACAAAGGGAAACGTGAAGTAATTCATCAATTCTGAAAATCTACCCAGCACAGACACAGACACAACCCATGTGTAATAATTGCCTTTTTCTTTGCAAATCCTGTGTAGTTTAATCAGTATCAAGCATGGCATTAACACTGATAGGGTTTGGAGTTGAATTTCCACAGAGAAGGTATTAAGTTGTGTGATTGAAGGGTCCTCCCTGAGAATGTTATGACAGTGGTTAAACAGGGTGGCTTTGGTCTGACCATAAACTACTGAAAACTAATTTACATTAATTTCATCCACACCGAAAGTCTGTTTAGCTGATAATGGATACAGATGTCTCCAACAAAAGAGTCAACACACAAGTAAAATGTTAGAAATGTATTTTTACAAATGTCAATCATATAGAAAATTTACTCTTAAAAACATTCAATGGAGCAAAAAAATTTGAAAATACCCATATTATATTTTCGCTGTAAAATTAACCTCATGAACAAGAACCACAGCACTCAAAGGAGTTAAACAGTCAACCATGGTTGATCGTATATCTGGGTCCAAAGACAAAAAAACCCCTGACAAATCATTTTCTAACACAAGCTTGTATAGGCTGGTACCAAGATAAGCCAGCTGCATAGTATGGTATAGCAAGCCTACTAAGACATGCTGAGCATCTAGCTATACATGAAGAGAACATTGGAGTAGGCAGTAACATTTTAGAGAATATACACACGGCAATGAAACCACTTGTCTTAGGTCATTTTACAAACAAAAACCCATTCAAACTTGAAATGAAACCAGTCACCTGGACTATTGCTCATCTTTAGAATTAAATGCTAAATGTTGATCAACTTCTGAGTGATACATGAGTTGAACACTTTTCCAAAAAATAAAAATAAAAAATAAAAACACACAACCTATAAATATAAAGATAATTGTCAAATGACATGACAATTCTAAATAACCTTATGGTATGCAGGTAATGGGTATGCACAGACCATAACCTTCCATTGAGATTATAACGTTTTACAAACAACTTACACACACTTCAATACAACATAAATCTGTCCAAAATATTCAAAACATGCAAATAGCGCTTGATGAAAACATTAGAATAGTGTTTATATTAGGTTACTGACCATTGCAGAAATTCAAGAAATCCAAGAAAAGGTGAAGCTAGTGTTGAGTGCTTCAGGGAAGTTGGAGACGGCCGTTTAGGATTACTGAAGGAGCGGTGATGCAAAGAAGTTGGCCGGCCGGGTAAATCCCACCGCAGATTTGCTCTTGGAGCCAAAACTGCAATACAGAGTCCGTGTGATCACATGTTTGTATTAAAAACCACAAAAAAACTACAAAAATGGCAAACAGTCAGAGATATTGAATTGTATTACAGGCCACAGCTGACCATGGCAAGTCAGCTAGTTGACAAGCAAACAGCGACAGCGGAGCGTGTGGGAGGTCACGTACCTGGGAGTCAGGGAGGACTTGACGCGCTGCTTCAGGGAGCTGGAGGAGGGCGTCTTATTCAGCTGGTGCTCTGGAGTGGTGAGCGGCCCCAAAATGCTCACTGGAAACACACACACAAAAAAAACATTTAAGAACAAATCTATCATTTACATGCAAAACTATTCTCTCAGCAATTCTTACTTTTAATGTTGGGTGCTGGGTGATCATTTTCCACCATCAGGAACTGGCTCCAGTACTCCAAGGGTAACGCCAATATGCGTTCCACCACCTGTAGCAAGAGAAGGTAGCCAGTCAGTGCTTCTTCGTTCGTCCTCCGCCATATTCTCCAGTCACTGCCACGGGGCTGCAGAGCGAGGCAGTGGCCTGGCGGCTGCTTTGTGAACGACACGGGGGGCGTATCTTGGTCATGGAGGTGCTGTGGCTGTGGACGGCCTCTGGAGCCCTACCTTGGGCTGGCGCTTGGTGTCCTGGAGGATGGTCATGGGCTCTGGGTTGGGCACCGCGTGGCCCACCAGCGTGGGGCCCAACACTCGAGACAGATTGCTGGCGTCCATCCTGGTGGCCACACTTTGAGCCACTCTGGGGAGGAGAAAACACACGCCGCCGTTATTCTGAATCCATCGCGAGCCCAGGGAGAAAGTCCCAGTCATCCATGCTAAATGCCGTCAAATTTACACCACAATGTCTTTGTTAGTTCCAACTATTCTGTTGAAAATATGCTTTAATAGCCAGGACACACCCACACAAGTGATCAATGCAGAAATGTGAATGTGACAATAAGATGGGAGTGCACAGAGTAACTACTGACCTCTGGAAGTGAACAGCCAGGAAGGCCAGCGTATCTCTGTTGGGCTGTGGCAGCTGACTGATGATGTGGTACATCTGAGCCACGCTGTTGTCGTCATCTGTGATCTCTGTGGAGAACAACACACGGTATCAGGAGAGAGAGCACGTGATGAGAATCGCCGAGGCAACCAAGTGTTACATATTAACACTTCAAAAGTGAGTCACGTCACGGAAACAAGTTTGATTGGACAGAACCTGCCGTTAGACCCATGCCACGTGTCTTGGCTGAGGAAAATGTGCAGAGGACACTTCAAGGTTTCAATCTCTTCAGTAGACCAATTAAATAATTTAGAAGTTATTCATGGCATACAAGTCTTTTTGACCTTACTTTCAACCGGATTTGTCAAGAGTGAAGAGTGCAAGAGCATCAGCTGGTCAATGTCTATCTGATTGGCGGGAGTCTTTAGAACATAAGGCCGTGCCCAAACGTGGATAAATACATGTCTACCCAGACACGGCCTGAGTCAAACTGCAGCAACCTCCTCCCAGCACCGATTGGTCTGTCAGCCGTTAGGGTTTTGAAAGTTGGTCTGGAAATCGAGGCCATCAAGAAAACTGAATTGTGACAGCGTGAGATCAGGATGTTCTCATCATCCAGAGTTTCCCCCACTTATCCGACATGAAAGCTACTCAATACAACTGCACTAAAAATGAGTTGGACAATCAAGTCAAAGGAACACACCGATGGGACTGGGCTGAGCGTAAACTGCTGACAGCCACAGACAGACACACATACCTGCTGCCTCCATGAAGGATCTGTTGAGGCGGAAGGTGAGGAGGGGCTCCTTCAGGTTCCTCAGGAAGTCCTTGAGGAGGCCAGTGATGGCGTGGATGTCCTCCACTTTGCTGAGCAGAGGAACGCTTTTACTGCGAAGAAACTTGTCCTTCAGGTCCCTTATGGTGCGCTCGGCACCAGACAGGCGGTACAGTCCCGTCTGGAGGACAAGTTCAGAGTTAGTCTTTCCGCTGTCCATCTGAGCACCACCCCACCACACCACGAGCATGGACTTATGACCCATAAAACATTTATTTTACATGCGTCTTCATTCATAGGGTTTTGACGAGCTGAATGCAACCGTACATTCTTTCTCTGAAGAGACAGAGAGTAAAAACGGCTTTTTAAACAACAGCAGCTCCACTCGTTTAGGACACAGTAATGTTGCTACTTCGGCACAAGACGAGATCGTAGACGCAGGCCTCACCTCGCTCAGGCCCCGCTGCTCGATCTCGTTGACGCAGTGGACGACCAGGGGTGGAATCATGGGCGACGTGGCCGACACGTAGTCCGCAAGCGTCCCCTGGATATGGGACAGGCACACCACATCAGGTTAAACATCTCCACTCAAGGCCTCCAAGGAACACCATGTTCCACTAAATGACAAGAGAAACACTAAAAAATAAAAAAATTAAGTACCTCGCCGATTTTGACGGGCGTGCCGGCCACGTTGGGGGTGCACGGCAGGGGGCAGCGCTCGCGACACTCGGGGTGAGAGACCACCCTGCAGTCCCGACACTTCAGGGAGATCTTCCCAAACTTGATCCTCTTGCCGCACGGCACGCACGACTCTGGCTTGATGACCTGCAGTTCAGAGAGCACGGGTTCATCGAGGGGACCGACGAAGTTCCCTCTTCATGGTCTACAATAAGCACAGATGGCGAGAAACGGCCTTTTCTGTTTTGTCACTTCTATAGGATCCACCACATTAGGGAAGCAAGGCACGCTCTGTTACCTTTAAATAAAGAAATGACTTTCAGCTACTGACAACAAAGCAGCCACAAAATAAATGAATACAATCCCAATACATTCACTGCCACAAATTTGTAGTTTGTTTAAGGTAGACTTCGTCATTGTTGTGTACTCCACCACAAAAATTGTCCTTGAGTTGTATCCTTTTGGTTGGTGATAAAACATAACTTCAGAAAAGAAAAATGCCACCTTCATCCAAACCAACAACGTTTGGTGATATGTGATGTCAATATGTCAATATGTGATTCTTCACTACTAGCAGTAGTAAAACATCACATATTGACTTTGGTCAAACCTCCAAGCATTCCCCCGCCAGTGTTTTTCTTACCGTCTTGGAGACAAACTCGTGGAGACGGACGCTCCCTGTGTTTTGTGGGGTGCTGGGCTCTGCTCGCGTCACCCTGTCAGGAACGCCGGGCTGCTTGAAGATATCCACCGACTGGACCGACTCAGAGTCCCACTCCAGGGTTTCTGGACAAGAGGGAGGGAGATGAGGAACCTCTTGGCTGAACATTCAGAGTCTGAACTACTTTAGAGAACAGACAAGTGCATAACATCCCAACTGCCAATGATATTGATGACACCACTGTCCTTGTAGTTGTGCAGATATCCCAAATCAATTGTGGAGGATCAATACACATCCCCCTAGATGGCTCCTACATCGTGCCCCATTGTCCTGCAGTGCATTACTTGGATATGAATGAGATGTTTTTTTTTTTTTTTTTATGCTGCACAATACATTGCACACACACACACACACACACACACACACACACACACACACACACACACACACACACACACACACACACACACACACACACACACACACACACACACACACACACACACACACACACACACACACACACACACACACACACACACACACACACACACACACACACACACACACACACACCCCTCACCAGTCATCCTCTTGCTGCGAGTCCAATACGGGGCCGGGACCGTCTCAATGGTGGAGATGGCCTCCACCGGTCCGCCGCCTGCCGGCACCGTCAGCGTGGTTTTGGCCACGAGGGACTCGTTCTCCTGTAACTGAAGGAGGACACCAGTCAGGCCCAGTGGGGAGCAGACAACCTCCTCAGCGCTGTGTGGTCCCAGCGGGGTCATCACTCACCCTGTGGGATTTCCTGCCCGCCGAGCAAGATCTTTTGGAGGCCATTGGAGGGCCATCGACCTGGTTTCTGGAGGAGCGCTTGGGGGGCAAGATGTCAATGTGCATTAGAATGCCAGTCGGGCAGCGTCATGTCTGAGACATTCAGAGTGGACATTTTGAGTTTGCAGCACATACCCTCTTTTGTCGTTTCCTGAGTCGCATGGTGTTGACCGCAGAAGAGTTCCAGTCCTGCAACAAGCCACACCAGGATTAGCGTGGACATGGAGAATGAATCAAATGTAAATGAAGCGTTTGGGAAGTGTAATTCATCCACATTAAAGCTCACTAGACCCAGCAGCCCTATTATGTTGCAGCAGAACCTCCTGGGTGAGACGACACAGAGCCTGGGATGGAAACCAGACACTGCAAGGCCCGGGGTTACAACATGTTTCCTGTTCCGTTAGGCGGACACTCCATCAACAATAACTCATTCACGCAGATGACCTGCTGTTTTTGTTTGCCTCATGATGACATATGTTACAGTTTACTAATGCTGGACCAGTAGTTGGTAAAATACAAATATGAAGCTAAAGAGAGTGAAACACCCCGTTCACCCCGATTTGAGCTTTTCTGCCATAAGACTCGATATCTATCTAATCTAGAGTCTGATTTGTGAGACTACATTGAGCCTCCCTCCGAGACTAAGACCAAACACAAGAACATAATGACAAATTAGAAGACGCTTGGATAAAGACGGGGAGATAACACTGACCAGTGAGTCTTCAGTTTTATCATAACTGATGTCTGACAAGATGGACGCGGACTCATCAATGGTCAACAGCCTATAAAGGAGGAGGGGAAAAAACAACAACATATGAGCCAACTCTCCCAGTAGCACAAGAACCAGCTTGTAAGTGATGCTTTACCGGATTGCTCAGGTCTGTAGTATCTGCACTGCACTACCTCACTTTCACTTCACCTTTGTATTTTGTATTGTCTGTAAACTGTTTGCCTGTTTGTTTGTCTGATGGTTCATTTTGCACCGTAGGTCTGAGAGGACTGCAATTTCATCTGTGCTATATGCTTGCCATGTAGCATATTTGAGAATAAAGTTACTTGAACTTGAACTAGTAGAAATCGAGTTATGCAGAGAACTCGCCTTCGGCTGGTGTTCATGTTTGGCACAGCGTGAGGCCTTGCATTGAGGAAGGCAAGAGCTGAGCGCTGCTCATCATTTAGCTGGATGCTGTTGGAGGAACCCTCGCTGATCAGAAGCTCTCTGATCAACTGGATTTGACGATCCTGAGAGAAAAAAAGAAAACCAAACAACGGATGTGAATAATGTGGTTGTACATTTGAGCCGGGGATCGACCGAAGGAATCCCTCCAACTGACATACCAGCTTCTCACACTCTGCCTCAGCCTTCTGCCGTCGTCTGATTTCCACGTCCACTTGGTTGCGGGCGTGCTTGAGTTTCACCTCCAGGGATCCCCTTTCTGTTTGGGTTTTGGCCAGTACCTCCTTGCAGGTGCCCAGGTCCTGCTCCAGCCTCAGCCATTTCCGACGGCAATCGTCAAAGTTGAGAGCCATCTGAATAAACTCTAGAACAGAAAGCACAGCACTTCTTTATGTACTGGAGTCAATGAACTGATACAAGAAAAATACAAGCTATATAATGTATACTTACGAGGTTCAATGCTCTCATTGTTGAGCACTTCAATCTGTGACATCAACGGTTCGAGTAAACTGTGCAGGTTTACCCCAACGGTCTCCATAGTAATCTAAAATGTTTAGAAAAAAACAAAACATTCCAGCAAGTTAATCAAGGGGACAAATGTTAGGAACAGACTGTACATTGGATTTGCACATGAAGACAAACACGCAGACAGCCCATCGTTATCCTAACTCCAGATTCCCTTGAGGTTTCCATGATGTCACCATATCGCCATAAGAGGTTTGGACTGCTTCAAAACGTGTAGCAACATTACAAAGCAAACAACACATTGTGTTTGTGTTTGTGTGGCTGGCTGCTTATTCATATCTAACACATAACACATAACAAACAAACATGATGGACGATCAAAAATGTAATCGAATATTTTAATCACCGATGTGTGAGCGTTTATGTCAGACTAGCATGGACACTGCAGACTGCGTTTATTTACGTTCAGAAACACGACATAACAAATGTTAAACAAACGTTACTTGCCTCTATTTGTATCAATATCCAGCCACTGCTAAAAAAAAACCTTGTATCTTTCCCAGGCTATGTGGAATGGTTTTCGGTTATTTCACTGTTTGCAAGACTTCCTCTCCAGTGCGTCGGTGGCGTCAACTCGACCGCGTTGCATTTCAAATTTGCCCGCTAGCCAATGAACGGGCGAGGATCCTGGGCCCTGGAGTCGTCGCTCTCGAGCACAGAATGTTGCCTTTGTTGAGAGGGATCCCGCAGCGGCCCCACGTGGAGGACCGCGGTACTGTGCGATATGTCCTTAACTGCTCCAAAAAATGATTGGAAGTGGAGGTAGCAGCGCCAGCTGATGTCAATTCGTATATTGTCTCATTGTCAATTGAATTTCGTCGGGACCATCAATGGTGAAATTATGGGCCAAACTCTCATAGAAAAAAAACTAATAATTTTGGCCCAATTCTATCTGCACACCTATTTTTATTTTTTAATATCTACACCTCAGCAGGACTCAGTTACCAATTGCACTGTTCATCACTGTTACTTATGTCTTCTCACATGTCTTACTTACTACCTCTTTGCACATTTTGTATTTTGTATTTTGCACACTTGCTCATCTATTTTGCCCAATTCTATCTGCACATCTATTTTTATTTTTTTAATATCTACACCTCAGCAGGACTCAGTTACCAATTGCACTGTTCATCTCAATACCATGTATGTATATAGGTTTACATTTTTTCATCTGACGTGATTCTAAGAGCTCGCATATAATTTTATCTTAATTTAGGTAAATCTTTTCATTGTTTATTGTCTATACTCAGGTCTTCTATCGCACTCCTCTATCCCCTTGTACTGCTGGTCAATGTCAATTTCTCCTATGGGTGATTAATAAAGGAATATCTTAATGCCATCTGTCTGTTGCAAATCACAATAGGCATATGCCTATATAGCGCACTATTTCCAAACTAACAGGAAGTTGCTGGATATTTCACCATCTTCATAGGCTATTGATTGCGCTGTTTGCCAGATACATATACCCTTTATTGATGTATATCAGCTGATCAACATGGATTGCGCAGGACGCGGATAAGTGAACAAGAACGAAAATCGCAGGCATAGAACCGCGGGTGCTTATGTGTATGGAGATCGAAGGAGGGATAGTGCGAGGGAGAACAGAGAGAACAGAGAGAACAGAGAGAGGGGTGAGAGGGAGTGAGGGGGGGTGTGTGTGTGAGAGAGAGACAGTGTTGTATGAGAGAGAGAGAGAGAGAGAGAGAGAGAGAGAGAGAGAGAGAGAGAGAGAGAGAGAGAGAGAGAGAGAGAGAGAGAGAGAGAGAGAGAGAGAGAGAGAGAGAGAGAGAGAGAGAGAGAGAGAGAGAGAGAGAGAGGGTGGGAACCACCAACCCGGTCGGGACAAACTTGCAAGAAGCGGAGCATAGCGAACAAGCACGGAGAGACAGCGCTGCAGCTGAATGATTATTTCTTACCTAAGAATCGTTACAGAACAACAATGATAGCCACAACTCAGCAGAACATGACAACGGAACTGGTATGTTAGATCTATCTGCTCATTTCCTTTTTCTTTTTCTTTTTGGTATTAACCATCCACGCCAAATGAACGCACCCGGCAGGTGTCCTTTCTGTGTGTGTGTGTGTGTGTGTGTGTGTGTGTGTGTGTGTGTGTGTGTGTGTGTGTGTGTGTGTGTGTGTGTGTGTGTGTGTGCTCGAGCGTGCGTGTGCGCGCGTGTGTGTGCGTGTTTATGGGTGACACACGTGTGTTTGATTCACTTATGTACACCTATATGTCCATCTTTTGTTAGCCTTAGACTCAACACTAGTATATAGGTCTACAAAATAAAATCATAAAATCATATTCTCGTGTATGATTCTCATTTAGCCGCTTGAGCTTCCATTTATACTTTGGGTATAACCCTTGGGAAAACCTCTTGGGCAAGAATACATGCCCACTGCAGTGACTTTAGTATTTCGACGTGCATCCCATTCGTTCTCAAACAGGTCTGTAAGCTACCAGGTTTAGTGTTATCTCCAACAATCCATAGCGCCACAGGGACAGACGGCCAACCTCAGTACATTTCAAATTGATACATGAGAAATGAAAGCTGAGGCTGTGGTTATGTGTTTCGCTAATCGTGCCCTATATGATTGATTACCCATTCTGAGCGGGAGCTCCCGCAACCTACTGTTTCTCACACACTTCTGCTCAATGTGCGTCATCATTAATTATGCTTTCATCCAAATGTTATTCTGTAAAATGTATGATGATATGACTGTTGCATGTATGAATGTGAGTTATGGATTTGCGGGTCTCATAATAGGTTACAGGGCATCACAAATTACGGCTGTGTTGGAACGCTTCTGCTTTATATAATTCTAAATGTAAGACTTGAGCACAATCAGGATAGTTTTGAGACTAAAACAACTGCCTGGCAGTGTTTCTATTAGGCTATATTACAGAGCATTACAAATGCATAGTTTTATAGCTTACTTATTATCTGATAATATTGATAATATTATAATATTATCTACCTATTATCTATCTATAACTTACTTACCTTTTGCATTCCCCATTAACAGCTTGACAATTAATTAAACCATATAAACCGACCACACACTTTTTTCTGATCATTTAATAATGCGTTTCACAATGCCTACTTTGAAAGCTAAATCCAATACTCACACACTTGGTCACAACATTCTGTATGCTCTGCATGTGTTTACACGATTAACTGTTGCATTGGACGTAACTGCTCCAATTGTTTACAGCACATCAAACTGTATAATTAGGGCTTCTTGTCATTATTGTTCACAACCATGTGTCGTGACGCCCTGTGCTCTGGTGAAATATGTTTCTCATATGCCTGCTTTGCTTTCAACCTGGTAACCCGGGCAGAAGCACCATCTGGAGGAGAGCTTCAAGACACTGCCCCCGCACAACAACAGCGATTCATGGCAATTTTCTAATGTGTGATGGGAGCGCAAAATATTAATAACACAATAGCCCTGTCTTGCAGCAGTGGAGAGACTTAAGTGGTGCGTGTTTTCATGATGTATTTGCCTTAAGGGCAAAGAAACCCACAACCCTTCTGCTGTGATATGCAGAACAAACCCCCGTAAACATGAGCACACCGGGGCTTCACTCGGGATTCATTAGTCTTTTCTAACTGTGACTTAGGCTACGGCTATGAACATGACTGCCACGCTGGTGTTTCTCATTATGTGCAACATGCTGGTTGCAAATATTCAAGCGAAGCCCATGCAACACGCTGCCTTAATGATGGCCATTGGCCACTGTTGTAAATGAGGCACGCAGGGCTATTGACAAGGCAAGGCAGGACTTGGGTTATATTTCCAGTTTGAGAGTCCTCCAATGAGAGCAATTATAGTTTATATCGTAATCAATACGTGTCCACTGCCGCCAATGGACTCCTTTTCAAATGAATGGCTATTGCCAATGTTTCTGCCTTGCATATCATTTTTGCAGAAGCATGCAGATCTGCCCTGAGGATTTCACCGTGAGTGATTTATCTGGGATGAGGTCTTGGGTTATCCTCGCCTCAAAGACAGTGGATACAGAGTTAAGGAGGTCTCACGGGCCTAATTTATGAATTCTGAGCGCTGCCTGGAATCCCCCTCTCTGTGCTTCATGGTGTATAGATGAATTGCTTTTTTGTTGTGGATCCCATTATAGTGTGAAAACCCAATCAATACAGCGCAAGGTCTTTTTTATTTATTTATTTGGACTTTGAAAAAAAGAAAAGAAAAGGGAATGACACTTCCATGTAATCAATGACGGGTGACGTTGTTGAATTGAATGAGCAGTCTTAAAGAAACGCTGATAGAATTGTAAGGATGAGTGTTTGTATTCCGCATCGAGAGGTTCTATAGGCAGGCTGTTACAGCTGAAAGAGGGACACCTTTTAGTCTCACTATCTCAAATAAATCGTTCCAAAAGCCAACATTATTTGTATCAATAGGTTCTCACTGCGGCACGTCCAATCTCAAACGTTATTGATCCCCTCGTTTGATTGAGAAAAATGTACTTCTTTGCGCGTGACGCTGGCCTCAGTGGGTGAAAGCCATCGTTTATCGTTTCATTAAAATGTAGCACTTTTAATGTTTACCCAAGGGTCTGTCAAGGGGATTCTTTGGAGAAAGTAAACAGGAAGAGTTTTTTTTTTATTGCAGGTGCTTAAACACACAGTGTTTCAGCAACAACCACAGTATATGCCACTGGCCAGCTCCTATAGAATGGTGATAGAAACAGAGGCGGATTTTATGTGTGATTCATTGTTGTTATGCCTCAAAACGTGAATCGGGGTGCATTTCCATCAGGGTACTGACTCACACAAGCCTTTGCGCAGTCCATCACATAAGCCCAAAGTCTTTGTCTTAGTACCTATGTAAGCAACTTTTGTAGCCGACTGGGAAACCCACATTTCCACATGCGCCGTGAGTCCGTGACTGGCTCCACTAAACCGGTATCAGCTGCATTCCCTGCTCCTCTCCCACTGGGATGATGAAGGCACCTTCCTATCTGCTCCTCATTTGTGATTTTGACAGAAGCGCCACATTCCCCCCAGTGTGGGATTCTCCCTCTGCCTGCGGTGACGCGAGCCTCAGCCAATCAGTGAGCGTGGTCTAATGACAGGGCTCCGCGGAACCATTGGTAGCTGTCATTTTCCCACTTAATGCGTGGTGCTGCTGCTCGTCTTAATTGGATGGAGGGCTGGGGGACTCCAACGCGGCAGATGGATTCCGTTAATGGTGTATGTGGAACACGTAGACGTGCATAATATATGTTTGTGTAGGAGTATGATGAGCAAATATGTGTGGTTGCCGAGGGGAATGGTTTAACCTGAACCGCCGCTGCCCAGTTCAAGGGAGGGCTAATCAACAACACTGAACACGCAGCGGATGAAAGGCGTTGCAGGAAACACACACACAGACACACACACACAGACACACACACACACACACACACACACAC
>JAXIVH010000006.1:2338131-2343131 GCA_036785325.1 Urophycis tenuis
TCCCAGCACAGCTGTGCTCAGCCTTCAAGATGAATGCATTGGACAGAACCCAATGAATGATTACATTTACTACAACACCACGCTGTTTCTGTCCGACATGATGGATTGGCACGGTGATGTCAGATCTACGTGCACCAAGGAGACATCTACTACCAGCCCGGCGTGTCCGGCCCTGCCCTGCGCCTCACATCCTCCGGTCAGGAGACGCAGGTGACCAACGGCCTCTCGGACTGGACCTATGAAGGTTAGGAGCTCTCCGGCTAACGCCACACAGCCAGCAGGGTTTGTGTGTGTGTGTGTGTGGGGGGGGGGGGGGGGGATGGTGTGGGTGGAGGCGGTGGCAGCACTTGTCTGTATTCTGTGTGAGGTGTCGCGGCTCGTGGGAGGCGTTTTCCTCCTGTTGGGGAGAACGGATTTGGATGAAGGGTTGGAGCGACATGTGGGGTAAACAGTGAACACAGACTTTGCATCGGGGGAGGTTCTGCTCCACATCTACAGGGTCATATTTTTCTCCACTGCGCTTTGTGTGTGTGTGTGTGTGTGTGTGTGTGTGTGTGTGTGTGTGATTGTGTGTGTGTGTGTGTGTGTGTGTGTGTGTGTGTGTGTGTGTGTGTGTGTGTGTGTGTGTGTGTGTTGCGTGTGTCTTTGTGTTTTGAGTGTGTGTGTGTGTGTGTGTGTGTGTGTGTGTGTGTGTGTGTTTGCGTGTGTCTGTGTGTTTTGAGTGTGTCTGTGTGTTTTGAGTGTGTGTGTGTGTGTGTCAATGAGCCATGCTAAGCTAATGCAATGTCCCTGTTCTGCTCCACAGAGGAAGTTCTGCTGCGCTACGCTGCGCACTGGTGGTCTGTGGACGGTGCGCGGCTGGCCTACCTCACCATCAACAACTCGGCCACGCCTCTGATGGAGATACCGCTGTTCCTCGGCAACGTCTACCCCTCCAACAGGCTCTTCCCCTATCCTAAGGTCTCCTACCGGCTTGACATTGATTTTTCTGTAAGCGTTTGGACGGAATGTCCGAATGTCCCTCCAGACCTGTTCTTTTTGTTTTGATGGTTGTTTTGATGGTTGTTTTGTTTGTTGTTGTTGTTGTTGTTGTTGTTGTTGTTGTTGCTGTTCCAAGGCTGGTTCCAGTATCCCGTCTGTCAGTCTGTTTGTGGTGAATCTGTATGGTCCCACTCACACGCTGGAGATGATGCCTCCAGACTCCTTCCGAATGAGGTGACAAATGACATCAGTAACAAATTATATTCATGAGTTAATGGTCATTTTTGTATATATATGTTTTTTTCCTCTGTTTACCCTGCTCTTGCCTGCAACTGTTTTTGTTCGAAAAAGGTGTTAACACATTTGATGGTTTTCTCTCTGTTAACCCTCCACTGTGTTATCGGTGATAATGTTAATTGTTTTGCCTCTGAGTAGAGACAGCTACATCTCCATGGTAACCTGGATCAGCAGCACACGCCTCGCAGTGCGTTGGCTCAACCGCTCTCAGAACCAGTCGGTGCTCTGTGTGTGCGAGGCCACCACAGGGGCATGCTCAGAGGTGAGGGGGCCCCGGTGGTTCAGCGTTAGCAGTCTGCAGCAGGCCATTCCAACAATGAATAGTCCCTCCACTTAGCATGTCAGGATGCCTTTCCTCGTCAAGCTCTGGTGATGAGATCAATAGGCCATGTGCTTCAGAATTTCTGTAGTCCAAAACAAGTGTTTTGTACCCTGAGAAGTGCATTGCGTCAATATTGATCACATGGATAACATTTGCCTCCTTATGATTGTGAATTCCCAGAAACACAAAATGGTGATGGACCTCATGCAGAACCGCCGTCAGGTCGGTACCACGGTGCTGAAGGTGACACTCTGGGTCAACACGTTTGTTTCTGGCCCGTCGTATCGCTGTGGACTCAGACCGCTCTCTCTGTTTCTCATCCACAGGACGTTCCCTTGTTCTCCGCTGATGGCTCAGTGTTTTATATGGTGCTGCCTGCCAAGCAGGGGGCCCGCGGAGAGTTCTACCACATTGCCAGTGTCTCAGCCCAGGTCAGATAACCCCCGTCATTATCCACCATCATTCCCGTTCTAAACAGTCTTGGCTGACTTATCGCTCGAAAGGCAACGGGGTCGTTTTGAAACAGCGTGATGACAGATTTCTTTGCTTTCTCTCGTCTAACGAATCCAATTAGGTTAAAAGGTTTCTACTGTTCATCTCCTACTTTCCAATCATTAACAGTGTGTAGTTTTCCTTGTTATTTGAATATCTTTTGTATGTGTTCATGAAAAAAAACCATCCGAGAACACTCAGAGTTTCGTATTATTTATCCTATTCTTAGAAATAAAAGTTTTGCGTGAACATATTTTCCTCTTCTTGTGTTGATGTGTAAATGCCTTCATACACATCATATGTACCTCCCAGAGTGCATCTGTTTTCTGAGCGCATGCCTCTCACTTCTTCCCTCCCTGCCGCCGCTCGGACCCGCAGCCCGCCGTCCCCTCTGTGCCGCCCCGCTTCGTGACGTCGGGGAACTGGGACGTGGCGTCTCTGTGCGCCCTGGACCAGGAGGCGGGCAGAATGTACGTGGGGGGGGGGGGGGGGCACCGCCCCTGGAGCCCACCAGAGCATGCAGCAGCAGCAGCCTCAAGGACTTTCTGTTAGCTGTCAGCCCTGAACTCGGGGAGAGAGTGGGTGCTAAAAGCCCTCGTCTCTCTCCACATTAGTTGCGTAAAGTGAATCCCCGGTCGTATCTATCGGAAAAACCTGTTTAAAAAAGAACACAACATTAAACAACCGCTCAACGCGTTTGCATTCGGGTGTTGCTTATGGCGAGGAGGTGGCGTGGAGCGCGTCATTGGATTAGTCGGACTGAGCCAGGGAACGGCGTAGCGTTTCCCTTCAGCTGGAGGCCGTTCCAGCCCCTCATGGGCTGACTGATTGAAGTACCATTACAGTAAACATCAGGCTATAGACTGTGCAAAGTGTCCTGTGCTTTGGGGTGGGTAGGTGGACGGTTGCCAAACTCACGCGTTCCCTCGTCTCTCCTCAAGCAATTGAAAAGCGCTCCCAGGAAATGCACAATCACAATCTCTCAAACGCTGAAGACAAAGCCCATAGGGGCAGAGGCCGGGGTGTAGATTCAGAGCTGAAACACACCGCCTCTCTCTTTACTGTTACGTTTGATGTGCAAAATGTGAAGCTGTGTTTTGTGTTGATATATGGTCTGTGTGTCATATAGCATTTATAATGCTAGTGTCAGGGCTGCCTGTTGAGCGTTATCCTCACTGGGCTTTTGGCTGTGTCTCTGTGTCTTTGACAGATACTTCATGAGCACAGAGGAATCCAGGCAGAGCAGACATCTTTACAGGTGAGAGATGCTCCTTTCAAAATCTGCTGCATTAATACCAATGCATTGATTTGACCTCTTTAAAAAAACATTTAATCAATGCACTCTTAACTCAAATGCTCCGAGAGATACCCAACCTCACAAAGCAGCCAAAACAACAGCATACAAATATAGATGTGTACTATTGTACTATATGTACAATGGCAAATATGCTGATATGGCGTGTTGAGGAGCAAAAAAAGACCCCCGTAGGGCAACAGCTGATACCTCTCTGCCCCCATAAATGAGTTCCAGGCAGGCAGCCCAGCATTATACATTGAAATGGGCTGAGGCCAAGTCAGCTGACAGGAAGCCTGCGCATTGCATCTCTTACAAAATGTTCAGTTGGCTTGTTGAGAATAATGAGCTTGTGTCCTCAGTCATCCATTTGCTGGATAGATAGCAATTATACGCATTTTCTTGTTGCTTCACGAATGATTGACCAGTGTTGGGAAGGATACTTTGAAAATGTATCCAGTTACAGAATACATGCCCAAAAATGTAATTTGGATGTATTCCGTTACATTACTCAATCTGAGTGTTGTATTCTGAATACTTTGATTAGGTCCACATTGAATTGCATTTTATAAGTTGTAGGAATGCGGCATCAAATCCTGCTTACTAAACAGGTGTATTCTGGTGTGTTCTTCAGTACCAACTGGCTGAATGTGCCCAAGTCCACCTGAAAGTGCACTATATTATAATTTGCTGTAGAGGAACAAAGACGTAAGGGTATGTTTATGCAAAAGAAATGACCAACAGACGAATTGACCTATTTCCACTTTTCAGTTTCTTTATTTACTTAGCTGTTAATAGTGGGGAAATAGACAAACATAAAATATTCAGTTTCTATACAGAATGTGCTATTACATCTAACGTAAAAAATTTTTTGTGCATAGGTGTTGCCTACAGGTGCGTTTCTAGGTTCTGACTTTTGGGTGGGCTAGAGAGGCCACAGCGGGGAAGGGGAGGGGGGGGGGGGGGTATTTGATCACAGTTGACAAATTACTCGAAAACATTTTATTTGATCACAGTTGACAAATTACTCGAAAACATTTTAATCTTGTGCAAAACAGCATGAACCCATGCACATGCACCTGTGGCTACGCCTATGACTCTCACTGCTTAAAAACCCTGGTAGAATTAGATTTGATGACGAAATGATAGTGTGGGCTGAGGCAAGTTTGAGCCCACCCCAAAGAGGTGCTAGATAGCTTCACCACTGTTTGCCTATAAAATCACCTTAAAATAAAACGCACCAGAAGGAAACCTGCGTTTACCCTTACCCTTTTCCATAAAACAATGATATGAAACATTCGCACGTCACTTTTGGACGCTGAAAGGAGGTTGGTTGCTGGCAAGCAGAGGTTGCACTGCACAGTTATATTCCTTTCTCCCTTCTCTTTCTTTAATGTGAAATACTGTTTGAATTTCCAAGATAGAAACACATTCATGCCCTTGCCCTGTTGTGCCTGTTCCGGCTCCAGATCAACGTCCTCTAGCTCCTGCTGCTCCTCCTCCGACTCCATTGCGAATGATCACACAAATAGCAATCAGTTTTTTCGTTTTCATATAGGGACTTCTGGGAAATGCATGGGGGTCTATTTAGAGAGTGAGTAAGCTTGTGTAATC
>JAXIVH010000006.1:2348131-2415631 GCA_036785325.1 Urophycis tenuis
TTTGGCGGTACCGTAGCGAGTGTTCACTTCCAGCACAGCGCTGAGCTGGTCAGCCGGCTGGTGAAGGTGGAGGCCAACTACTCCCTGCAGATGTACCCCGACGAGGGCCATGACCTCAGGGAGCCCAGCAGCATCCACCACCTCCAGAGGACTCTGGTCAACTACCTCCAGAGCTGCATGAGGCAGGGCCTCCTTCTGGCCCCTGTGGAGGAACCAGAGGAGGAGGACAATTGAGGCAGCAGAAAAGAACAAACTATGTTTCAGACTGTACATGTTTATGAAGTACTTGATGGGTTTGGCCTACCCGCCACAAAAGCACAGGAGTGGGGACCAAACTCTTCATATCGCCGTCTTGAACTTGCATACTTTCTTCCACACGGGTGTTTGTATTGTGGGCTGTCGTAGGCCTTATGAATCCACATGAGCCTCCGTGGGCCATGCGTGATCTATGTATTTAGGGTTTTTTTTATTATCATTTGACAAAATGTTTACAAATAATCAAATGCGTGCATGTCACGATGGCTGCATGATGTGGAGTAGTTTACAATGACATTCTTCTGTGTTTCAAACTTACAACTGGGTTGAGTGTGCAAAGAAAAAACATGCAGCTACAGCAAGCAAAGTGATAGTGCCAAATAATAGATCCCATCACATCAGCACGGACTCTCATCGTTATTGCATATTGCATCCCATGTGATAAATGAAAAATGATAATGCTCCTAAAGGGATTCAATAGTAGGAAGAAACAAAGACACTATTTACTTATTAATAAATTGCTGGTAAGTGAATCAGCTGCCGCAACAGCCAGATCATGAAAGATTTAACAAAAACTATGTAAACTCTCAAAGGTAATGTAGACTACTGGATGAGTTAATCTAATCACACTTTATCTAGATTAGCGGTACCATGCCAAGCATTACCTTATTTTATAACCTTAACAACCCATCACCTGAATTGCATTCTGGTAGAAAAGAACAGCCTGTCCCTTGACATTGTTATATGGGAGCATATATTGTGCACTTCCTTAACACTGAGATTTTTTCAGAGTTGCCGTTGCTTGCATTTCTTGCCAGATCTGGCAATACTGCCTCTGTTGCCGTTCAACTTAAGACACAGTCTCGCTTGGTTCCAAATTGGTCTACAGCTGCTGATGGGTCTACAGTCATCTCAATAAAGTCCAGAAAACAACTACTTTGCTATATTCGGTCCCAATACATGTGAACTATTTTGTACAATTTGCAAAATGTAATATGGTCTTTTATCAAGGTACATTCTACAATGTAATGGAGTCGTCAATCAACCAACTGTACTGTTCATACTGGTGGACTGCATGTAGGTGTGTGTCAAACAGAACGTTCAATCAGACAACCTGTGCTTTTTTTTAAACATACTTTGGAAATAAATATCAAGATCTTGTTTTACATCTCTGTTGTTTGGTTTTGATCTAACATGTTTCAAGCAGCTTGTGTCTATATCAATACATATCTATGATGTGGGTTGGATCTACATACCACAATTCTAATTGAAAACCTGCAGAGGGACTCCTTGGGTTTCAGGTTGTTGTTTTATTCATCCTCTGTTCTGCCATACGCTGTACCTGAAGCTCTTGTCTCTCAACTACACTCAACCAGTGTTGCTCCAGTTGGACATTGGTTCTCTGTACAGGATTGTGGGGTGGAGGAAGCACACCAGCGCACCAGACGATTAAAAGCTGCTCCCATAAGCTTGAGAGCTAGTGTAGGCCTAATTTTCGTACACATGATGGTTAAGCGTTTAATTTTTTTTTTAATTGTCGGCCCATGCAGTCCTCAGAAGATGATTTCGTATTTTTTAATTTATTTTAATTAATGTATTTATTATTTATTTATTTATTCTATAATAATAATAATAATAATAATAATAATAATAATAATAATAATAATAATAATAATAATAATAATAACGACCGTTTATTGTTATTGTTATTATTGTTGTTGTTGTTATTATTATTATTATTATTATTATTATTATTATTATTATTATTATTATTATCCTATAATATACTCATGACTTTCTAATATATATCTAGATATAGATATAGATAGAGGTATAGATATAGATATACACATGCAACTCATTGTCCTTGGATATGTATTTAAAAAAACAGATAGATAAACGATGTTGGTGAAATGTTGTGAAATGCAAACAGTATTTTTAATAAGTAACACCGTACTGGCGTTCTCATCTCACGACGGTAAAGCAATGGGTTGACCAAATAAATCGTATATTGAGTAATAATGCTGATATTTGTTCTTGCTCTTGAACATACCCTATACACATGAAACTGTCGTAGAGAGCCGAGTGAGTGCTAGCCAATAGAAATGCAGTATGGAGTAATCTGACAAATCAAAATGCATTACGCTATTGTTACGTAGAACCTTTCATCCAATCAACTTCAGGTCTACTTGCGGGCCTGAATCCCTCTTCAACCTTCTACTTTCTGGAGGGGCACCTTCAACCAGCTCCGTGGTGCACTGGCAGTGGCTTTATTCCCTAAAAAGTCTTAGTTTGAATTCAGAACTTAACAAACACTATGTCTTTTCTAACTATCAGCCGGATAGCACCTAAGCTTCTCAATTCGAAGGTAAGAAATGTTTTATTTCCAACCAAACCCGTGGACATTAGCTTTCAAGTGAACGTCAACTGGCTAGCGACGAGCTAAAGACAAGCTAGCGGTGTTACTCATAGTGGCAGCCTTCAAGCACATTGAAAAAGTAACCCACCAATCTATTGATTTATCATCATCACAAATACAATATATAAGATGGCAGCGGGGTTTTAGAGCAGTGGGCGTTTTCTAAAGCGGGGAATTCAATTGCATATAATCATTTCTACTGATACTTGGACAGACCAGCGTTGCCCGGCCTGCCATTGTGAACCGACGTGTTTTCCAGGCTAGTTCACCGTCCTTTATACCAAACTGGTTTTACATTCACATGTTTAGAATATCACAGTATAGGCGCTCAGCGGCCTATTGTCACAGCGGTTCACCCATTTTTCAAAACCCCATTTACCCAATCTCTTTTCAACTCATTTGACCTTCACGTCAACGTTTACGTTGTCTGATCATTTAAATGCAAGTTAGTGCGAAGGATTTTCTCAAATGAAACATTTCAGTTAAAACAAGGTAAACCAACCACACAATTATTTAAAAAAAAAAAAAAAAAAATTCAGTCTTTACAAGTGTATATGCCCATGTATACAAATATATACTTTTTGATATTCTATGGAATTAACAAACACTGGTGGCTCATTTATATATTGTGCTGCTTTCAACACGAAACGATAGTAGTCTTAATTCGGTATCTAGTCAATAAACGTATGACTCGCTGTCTATTGACTCTGTATCCATCTACTGCCTTACTACAGTGTCCGCTTGACATAGAACTCTTTCACGCAACGACTTTGACGCCACATTTAGCCACACAATACATGGGAATGGGCCTGTCCAGTGACATGTCATTCAACATTGGCTCAATCTCAGTATGGGATCATTTAACTATACACTGGGAACCGTGCAGCTCATGGTCATCACAACCTGTTCACTCTTATCAGTGGGAATGTTTGTTTAAAAGCTTCCTTACAGTTGGCTGCTAAATGGTGGTCATATAATGCAATAGGTTTTAAATAGTAAAATGATTCTTTTTTGTTTAACAAGTTTACTGAACAATGTTATATGTAGTCACAATATGGCATTATTGATCCTAGTTTATATGACCTGATGTTTACAATTACACCGCAGTCTTGCATTCAAAGTAAACGCAACATTTGGGTTTCTCAGTTGCAGGATTTCAAAAGTTGCTCTTTCCCTGCTGTGTCATTCATACTTTACTTACCTTGTTGAATTAAGCTCTGTAATTAGAATGCAGCCTTAGGCATGCCATAGAAGACCGTTTCCTCCACCTCTATCCTACTGAGAAGGGAATAATCCACCCCGTCGGGCGGGTGGAAGCTACGGGTTACTAGTTACGAGGGCTCTGCAGCCATGTGGTTAGGTTACATAACCTCTCAGCTGTCCGGGCAATTTGTGAACGCCGTGAAGTGAGCTCATGTCTTTTGGGTTTCTGTGGGGGACCACCTGGACCTCGGGTCACGGCGCTGGGTCCCGCTGAGTCGGGACAAAAGCGAGCTGTACTCGAGCCCCCGTTGCCCCTCCCTTCCCTTTGACAGTCGTACTGGGGAGTCCCATTTCAGCGACGCTCCAGACCGGCTCAACGGCTCCCTCGTCTCCCGTTAGCGGCTCTGTTTTGTCACCAAAGCCAGCGCCATCACAATACTATCAGATAGCCTTTTTAATCCTGCTTATCTACCACACCTATACCACCATCCCATCCGATTTGAGATGATATAATTGGCTCAGAACCTTTTGGCTAGAAAGCTAATGCAATATTTACATCTGAACCATACCTCCCTCATACGTGCATTATATTTACAATGTAGCAAAATCCAAATATGAAATGTAAATATAGACACTTCCCCCTGTCCAAATATGGTGTGCAGTATTATACACACGTCCAATCGTGTTTAAGTGAGTTGAAGATGTCAAAAATGAAAAGGCTGGGTTGCAAGCTAGCTTTAAACACTGGCTGCTTGTTTAGTTGCTTTTGTATTGTATATCACATAATCACTGAACATATCCTGCAATATCTCAATGTATAGATTGTCCTGATCCCAGTATTTGCCTTTTCTGTTGATGTGTTTGTTTAAGTTAGCTTGTGCCTTATTTGACTTTTCATTAACTAAAGTACAGAAAACGTATGGAATGCTATGGATGGATGGAGGGTTACTCGCCTCCTAAATGTCTTTATTTCTTGTTCACCAGAATGCCACATCTGCCCTTGTGGCTGCCAGACATGCCAGCGCATCAGCTGTAAGTAATCACTAACCTACGTTTTGAAGGTTTGAGAAAAGAGAACTTGGTTTCACAGTCTCAATGTATTTTTCCTTGAGTCTGTTCAGGACTAATGCAAGTAGCCTTAGTAACTAGTTCATAAGCACTGCATAACTTTTTATACGTCAAGAGTCGAGGGTTAAAATAATGAACCGGTTACTGTTTCTTTGCAGAATCTGAAGGATGTTCTGTCAGACCTTATCCCCAAAGAACAAACCCGGATCAAGAACTTCAAACAGCAATATGGAAAAACCAACATCGGCCAAATTACTGTTGATATGGTGAGACACTGCTGCTATGCAATGCACATGAATGCTTTAAAACGCAGGAGCCCTTGGAATACTCTTCCCCTTGCTGCTGGTTTAGCGTTGGCTGATGACCTTATGTTCACATGCCTAGGGCAGTGTGAGCATAGGGCACATCACAGCGGACATTTTTAGCTGAGTCACAAGCTACCTGACCTGTCATTGGCTACAGCAAAACTATATACGTCCTATATACTCACACGAGCACAGCGGTGTAATTTTACATTTTGCTATTGTGTCTACACTGTTTAGCATGCTGGATGTCTAGATGTGGGCACTACACTGGAGAAAGTCATTTTACAATACTTGGCGGCGTTTTACATGCCGCTTATTACAATGTACTTTGACCAGAAGATAAAGGGTCTTGGTTATTCATTATTACCTTGATAACTTCACCAACCATTAAAAGCCTTGCAAAGTGAGTCAGACTATAGTTAACAGAGCGTTAACATGGTTGTAAATTCTGAACACGTACCACGATTCGTGTGGTGGTTGTCATTTAACATGTATGCGTTTCTGTTGTGAATGTACAGGTGTATGGCGGTATGCGTGGAATGAAGGGGCTGGTGTATGAGACCTCTGTGCTGGATCCAGATGAGGTGTGTATGCTAAAGGTCAAAGATAACAAAACAGGCTGTGCTGCCGCACACCCCAAAAATGTGTGCGTGTGCATCTTTTAGTCATATAAGATTACGACACTGGAGAGTTTAGCTCCCAAATCCATCTTGCCTTCGTTTTGATTTCTTATACTCGTGATTTGTTTGCCGAAACGAAGACTACGTTGCACAATGTATGGCATTAACCCAATGTCTTGAACGCTGCTCTCTAACTTGGTGTGCAGGGCATCCGTTTCCGCGGCTACAGCATTCCAGAGTGTCAGGACCTGCTGCCCAAGGCCCCCGGAGGTCAGGAGCCGCTGCCAGAAGGTCTCTTCTGGCTGCTGGTCACAGGACAGGTGCCCACTGAAGAACAGGTGAGCTTCACACAAGGTTGTAGTGAGGCAAAGTGCTCTGTTGAAAAAATGTTCCATCAGTAGATCCTGCTGCGCTCCTTTTTTTTTTTTTTTTTTTTTAAATTGCCAGCGCACATAAGTAGTACAGGTTCGCCTTTAATGGAGAAGACCGGAAGAGCACGATTTTCAAGATGCCTGCTTGCTCACTGTGTGCGTTGTGTCCTCCAGGTCAGCTGGCTGTCTAAGGAATGGGCCAAACGGGCCGCTCTCCCCTCTCATGTGGTCACCATGCTGGACAACTTCCCCACAAACCTGCACCCCATGTCCCAGTTCAGCGCCGCCATAACGGCGCTCAACAGCGAGAGCGGCTTCGCCCGGGCCTACTCCGAGGGGGTTCACAAGTCCAAGTACTGGGAGGTGAGCTTCGCTTCCAGGACGCATACGCCTCCCCTCCAGCCACTTGGCTGCCTCAGTCCTCGGGGCCAGGCGGGGCGCTGTGTCTTTAAGAGACTTTGCGGGGCTAATCCCATCTCGGTTCTGTGTTGGTTGTGACTTTGCCGGCGGTGTTGTGTCTGTGTGTGCGCCGCACTAGTTTGTCTACGAGGACTCCATGGACCTGATCGCCAAGCTGCCCTGCGTTGCAGCCAAGATCTACCGCAACTTGTACCGCGAGGGCAGCAGCATCGGAGCCATCGACTCCAACCTGGACTGGTCTCACAACTTCACCAACATGCTGGGCTACAGCGATGCCCAGTTCACAGAGCTCATGAGGCTCTACCTCACCATTCACAGGTATGGCGTGTAGCAACAGGTAGTCGGTGCTGGGTGGCTCCAGGCTTGTTCACTTAAGGCTAAGCTCAGTACAGCATACCATCATCGTAGAATCCTAAAACACACAATGCCACAAATGGGCAAGACTATTTTTCTGCCTGCCAAGCCCCTTTTCCCCCCGAGTGAGTCAATGGATAGGACTGCTGTGACGTGCTTCCCCTCTTCCCCCTAGTGGCCACAGTTGTATGTGCTCGTCTTGCTCAATGGGATTTATACCAAAGGGATCAAATTTGCCTTGTCTGTTTTCCAAAGGATTGTCCCAAAAGATTGTTTACTAATACCCTGCTTTCTGTCAACGTTTCCTTCCATCAGTGACCATGAAGGAGGTAATGTCAGTGCCCACACCAGCCACTTGGTGGGCAGTGCTCTGTCTGACCCCTACCTGTCCTTCAGTGCTGCGATGAACGGTCTGGCAGGACCTCTGCACGGCCTGGCCAACCAGGTTTGTCCTGATTGTCCTTTCCATGGAATCACTTTATTTGGCTATGTTTTTGCAATGAGTAAAAGCACTTGGGGATTGGGGGTTGCATGGGGAAGTGTGTAGTGTTTCTAATGCGAGTGCATCAGTTGGCGGGACCCCGCCTGAACCACAGCCAACACGTCGGTTCATTGATCCAAAGCAGCAGCTGATCTTGCACATCATCTGCGCTCCCCGCTTCCAGGCAACGAGCCCGGAGCGGCCGCTCGGTGTTCCAGGATTAAAGGGAATGTCCCTCGTCGTTACAATCTCAGCGCTCCCGTCGCTTAGCAAGCAGCACTTTTTTCCTTGAGCAACCCTTCACTTCATGGGAATCCTTCCCATTACGTTATCAGAGCAGTCTGAGCCTGCCAGTGGCTTTCAGGGGACGTGTATTGATGTGGTGGTAATACCCCCCTGAGGGTTACCTGCTGCTGTGAGGGGCTGTATTGGCTGAAGCACTCTCTCAATACTGTACCAATTTCAATAATGACAATACAAATTGAATCATTGTCCGCATTAGTCACTACAGTAGAAAAGTATTGACCGTACAGTTCCAAGGATCAGCCTTCAAATGGTTGATATTTATATATTTGTGTTTATATATTTATATATATATATATATATATATATATATATATATATATATATATATTAGTTTTTGACAGTGCTCTGTTACTGATGTGAATTACCTCTTCTGTCCCTCAGGAGGTGCTGGTGTGGCTGACTGCGTTGCAGAAGGAGTTGGGTGGAGAGGTGTCTGATGAGAGAATGAGAGACTACATCTGGAACACACTCAAGTCTGGCAGGGTAAAGACCTGTCTAACTCGTGTCATAAATGCGCTTGAGCTTTGAACCACAGCACTTCATGGCATTTTGACAGTTTTTAACCCCCCCTCTCTCTCTCTCTCTCCCTCCCCCTCTCTCTCTCCCCCTCCCTTGCTGTGCTACAGGTGGTGCCTGGCTATGGCCATGCTGTACTGAGGAAGACGGATCCACGTTATACCTGCCAGCAGGAATTTGCCATGAAACACCTGCCCAACGACCCCCTGTTCAAGATGGTGGCCCAGCTATACAAGATTGTGCCCAATGTGCTGCTGGAGCAGGGCAAGGCCAAAAACCCATGGCCTAATGTCGATGCTCACAGCGGGGTGCTCCTGCAGGTGAGGGCCAGACGGCCATGGAACAGACTTTAAACAAAGAAACCTTTTTCAACAGTTTTTGCAGCTGGTATTTTGTGTAATTATAGACATTCAAGGTATTTATGCAATCTAACGGTATATGGTCAGTAAATGTAATGCTGTCGATGGTGTGGTTTGTGAGGGCAGATGGCTCATTCAGATGATTTCATGCCTCGATATTCAGGAATCAGTGATGCAGTCAGAAAGGAAGAGGCTTATGTCGGACCTTCCAACAACAATCCAACACATTTTTAAACGTGTAACTGCATGAAAGTCCACATTGTGACGTAATGAGAATCAACACCTCATTTGAGGCCATTCTGTGTTTGCTCCCCCTGACCGGCGTCTCTCTGTCTCTCTCTCTGTCTCTCTCTCTCTGTCTCTCTGTCTGTCTCTCTCCCGCAGTACTACGGGATGACTGAGATGAACTACTACACGGTGCTGTTCGGGGTGTCCCGTGCCCTGGGGGTGCTGGCCCAGCTGGTGTGGAGCAGAGCGCTGGGCTTCCCCCTGGAGCGCCCCAAGTCCATGAGCACAGACGGACTCATGGGACTGGTGGGCGCCAAGTCGGGCTGAACCAGAACCAGCTAACATGGAGGGGAGAGGGGGGTGGGTAGGGGGGGGAGGGGGAGGTTATTGTAAAGGGAGACCAGGAGAGAGAAATGAGATGTAAAAAAGAAAACACGTACACGTTTACCGCTGTCCTTCTCAACCCTAGGGAAACGGGATTCAAAGAGACAGTGAACTATCGAATGTCCTTTTTGCAGATGAGGTTGATTTAAATTGTCATGCCGGTGGCGTAGCCGTTTGGTCGGGCGTAGTTTTCTCACCGTACAAAAAGCAAATGAGAAGAAAACCGTGTCATGGTGGGCTCGGTATGCTTGCCGTCACGGGGCTGCTGGAATTGCTTATGATTTTACCCCGAGCGCGGTATCTGACGTGGGCTACAAATCCGCTAAAGGGAATTCTATGGGGTTGAAATGCATTGAGTTGTTTTCAGAAATGTTACTTTTTTTTCCAGATCAAAAAGAAAATGCCCCTTATAGAAAAAAAAACCCTCCATTTGTCTTCTATGCAATCTCCCCAGATGTCCTTCTGCCCAGGCTATTGACCTCACTCCCAATATGAACACTCCAGTTTAGGTTAAAGGCCCTTCCCAAACCATGGAATACATTCATGCATATTGAAACATGGCAATTAGTTAAAATATCTTAGCCCGTGAGCTCTTTGGTATCCCCTTTCTCTCTGAACTACTGTGTTTTTATGACCACTTTCACCTCTATGATCAAAATAACTAGATTATGTCTTCATTTTACAATGGGCTTTGTGCTTGAGGACGGCTTTCAACAGCAGTCCAGAGTACCAAAGAAACTTGATTGTGTACAGAAACAGTGACATTAGATATTACAGTAGAGTTGTTTTTAATGTGCTTACGATTGATGCTTAAGAGCAAGCTTGAATGTGTGTGTGTCTGTGTGTGTGGGGGGGGGTCTCATTTCGGGGTTTGTTTTTGGGTTTTTTGCAGGTGTATGTCGAACGTTATCCCCAGCCAAGAGCGCTTCAGCATTCAGAAACTACTCCAAAATGAGCACTTGCTAGAATCCCTCATTTGTAGCTATAGAACCCCAGGTTGATTTAGTGTCCTCTTGTATGGAGTTTTCTTTTGGGTGTTAAATATGTATAAAACTAGTCTTTTGGGTTTGCGATGTGGTTTTATTTATACACTATGTACATAGGTATATATAAATATATATATAAATGTATAACTTGTGAATGTATGAGCTCTACGTCTACCATGTTGCTTGTATAACCACATTACCAAGTACAAAAATGACCTTGTGTTCCAATCTCTCTCGTCACTGAAAAGTGTGACCTCTGCTTATCGAAAATTCCCCCCTTTTGATCTAAAAATCTGACTTCTTCTAACCTGTGTATATAAAGTGATTTTTGCCTAGTTATATGGGCTTAGCTGGTGCAGGTGTTAAGTTGTGAATGTTTCAAGCTTGCTCTTTTGTCTGAGGTCTGTTCACAGTTTTGTTTGTAGACACTCCATTTTGTGTGTAGTAAAAGGCTTACTAGTCTACATGGTCTTTACTTGCAGAATTTTTAATTTCAATGGCTTCCTCCCCTCGCTCAGTGTTTGATTCCGTTCTCTTCCATACGGCTAGTTAGAGGAGTGTTATTTTGATCGTAGAGAGTGGACGGGTTGTGTGCGGTAGCTGGGTTGTCTTCATTGTGGAAGGAATCACAACAGGAACAAGCTGGCATGGGTCAGCCGAGCAGGAGCTGCTCTGACTGAACAAACATACGAAAATCTAACAAAAATAGAAAAAACAATAAAAGTTTTTATTAACAAATACCCTGTGGTTTGAATTTGTTATTCAAAATTAACTGGCATGATCTGAAGTCGGAAACAGAGTGGAAAATACACACATGCATTACAGATGTACACTAGAGCCTACAAACCAGACTGATGTTTTTTTTACAGATAAGAATGATAAGTTATACCATCATTTTAATGCAGTCCTGTGTTTAATATGGTAAATGACATTATTCTCAGCCACTGCTATCCCTGCATCTCAAGTGGCACAGTGAACTGTCATGTGTATTGAAAGATGTGCAACATCAACAAGCGTTCCAAGCAGCCACCTACCCTACGTGCCGTTATTAATAACTGTCCCACATACCATCTACCTTCTCTGGTTTCCTGCGGGTCTGCTGTCCTTGGACACAACTCTGTCCCAGAGCTTTTGTCAGTGCCAGCACGTTGAGCTGCCACACTGGGCAAGACGTGGTGGTCCTGACGTGCAAGTGACATATCTAGCATGCCTAATGGTGCACAGGGAATACTTAACTGCCCGTGAGCACACAATTCCTTCCACACATCAACGTGATAAACTTAAGACAAGACATGAAGAATGCAATGCAACATTGACTTCATATACCACACCAGATTTTATTTTCATAATTATCTGCATATATATAATTTAAATACAACTGAAATACATGCAGGGTATTCACAAATGTACATGTACGCTCTCAAGTGAACTATTTGTACAGAGCCATAAATTGCTGATAATTCACACTTTTAAATAACTGAGTATGTTGTCGGCATTACATTTTTGTTGATACAACTACCCCTTGTAGTTTCTGACTGACACTGACACACTAAAGGAGAGAGGTGTAGGCTGGGGGTACTTCCTGACTACACTAAAGGAGAGGGGTGGGATGGAGTACTTCTTGACTACACTAAAGGAGAGGGGTGGGATGGAGTACTTCTTGACTACACTAAAGGAGAAGTGTAGGAGGGAGTACTCCTGACTACACTAAAGGAGAAGTGTAGGAGGGAGTACTCCTGACTACACTAAAGGAGAAGTGTAGGAGGGAGTACTCCTGACTACACTAAAGGAGAAGTGTAGGAGGGAGTACTCCTGACTACACTAAAGGAGAAGTGTAGGATGGAGTACTTCCAACAATGTCTTGCCTATTTTGGGTTGAAGAAAAATAACTCTTTGTATCTGTAAGAATGTAAACTGAACAGCATTTGTACATCAGCATTTAGGAGGAAGGTATGTAACATTTAATAAACTACTAGTATGCTGTAACTAGTAATTGTGCAATATACAACCTAGTCAAAAGTCATCCATTCTTAAAATATCCCAACAGTCATCTTTCATGGTACATTCATGCTGCATATAGTTACAAACATTGTTAAAATAACACTACCATGTACTATTCTACAGCCTGGAAACTTCCTGAGGAGAGAAATAGTCACAGTACAGTGGGCATTTATGCTGATGGTCCTTTAATACACCTAAACTCAGTTAAGGGTAAGATAGATCATATTAGTTTATTCCATTATCAAATTTTCCAGAAAATTTTAGATATTGCAGTTATTTTATGTAGTACATGCCCCTACAATAAAATAGAATTGGATAATGTCATCCATTTTCAAGTACAGTTTGCATAGCTGCACTATTACTAATTGCACTCATTATTGTTAGGAGGACAGTTTATTTGATCTTGGCCATTTTATTACTTAACAGGTACATTTCTGTGCATGGCTGTAGGATAAGCCATTCTGCCATTGTGTAGGAAAAGTCCCTTTTTTTTCAAACCAAATACCTTGAACCATACTAATTTAATTTAAAGCTCTGCATCACAACAACACAAGTCAGATGAAACCTAAACAAACTGAAGTCAAACTACCCCACCAGCCTCTGCAAAAATGATCACATCACACAATGGAGGAGAGGGAGGGGGCTTGGTTTCAACAAGCATGGCACAATTCACTTAGAAATTAATAACACTGTTTAATCCCAAATCCAACTGCTGCGTTAAATCAATAACATGGTATGAAATTAAACCCAATACCTGTCAGCATATATCCAAGGCCAATAACCTAATCATATTAAAACTCTGCTTGAAACATAAAAAATATGGTAATGAAATCCCCTAATGCGATAAGATGTGGCTAAAATCAAACAGAAGATGAGTTACATCCCAACTTAAAAATTATGGTTACTAGTGAGTGAGACTCTGGCCCCGCAGTTGGTTGTTACCAGCTAACTTGTGAACACAATAGCAACAAGTCAGCCTCAAGTGGTGTTACGTCAAATACATTACATATAATTATGTAAAAGCAATGTAAATATCTGACTCATTGCCATTCAATTGATTATTACTTAAGGATCAAGTAACAGGCGATTTTCTGGGGTTGGTGTTAGGATGCTGGATTTATGTAGAAGAAGCTTGTAACAGCGATACACAATGCAAGGTGTCATCTGCAAAAGAAGAACCTTACAGTAGAGGTAAGTGGAAATTGGCGTTTTCACACTCGGCGCGGGGGCCGACTGAAAAACTAATAACGTAATGTGCTAGGGTTTGATGCAGGAATGAGCGGGGTGGACCCATCCTTTCTCAGCATCATCGATCAGAACAACCGATTCCTGCTGCTCAGACAGCAACAGTTGAGGGGGCGTCATGCGGATCCCAGTGGGATGGGTGTATGTGTGTTTGTGTGTCTTAGGAGATTAAGGTTTGTTTGGTGTTGTTAAGGCGAGAGGAGGGCAGAGGGAGGGGGGGGGGGGGGGAGGCGGCCTCACGTCTGATGCACCTCGTGGAACATCAGCTCCCGCGGGATGCGGGTCTCCGGGCCGTACAGCTTGCCGGCGCGCCGCTCAAACGCGGCGACGTTCTGCTTCACCACCTCATCGAAGAACACCGTGGCCAGCTGGGAGTGCAGCAGGGAGCGGAACTCAAAGGAGATCTGTGAGGAGAACAACAAGAACCAAGTTGAAATTCAAAGAGAGAGAGAGAGAGAGAGAGAGAGAGAGAGAGAGAGAGAGAGAGAGAGAGAGAGAGAGAGAGAGAGAGAGAGAGAGAGAGAGAGAGAGAGAGAGAGAGAGAGAGAGAGAGAGAGAGAGAGAGAGATAATATTGCTGCTATTGACATGAGAGTTCTGCAGATATCGAAAAAATACAATAGAAACAAGGCAAAAAGATGGTCAATACAAAACACTGGGCATGTCAAGTAAATAAGGACTAGGACAGTAGCCCTCCCGCGGGACCACTTACGGAAAAGTCAACAGTGCAGGTGCGTGGGTAGCCAGGGATGCCAGGGCTGAAGCGCCATATTGTTTCCAGATGATTGAAGAGCTTTCCGTCCGTACACACAGCCTAAGAAGACCAGCCAAACATGAGGACATTTTGGGAAGCAGGAGTCAACAACAGACATTTCCAGTCCCTAAACCAACACAAACAAAAGGCACCTACCTTGACAAGATGGGGCCGGACATTGGTGATCATAGAGGTGTATCTCTCTACCACTGGCGGGAAGCCCACTTCAAGGTGAGCTTTGGCATGGCCTGCTCTTTTCATGATTGTCTGAGACTTTGTACACCAGGGCACAAAGAGCTTGTACTCGTCCACATTGGCGACCACTTCGTACATCTCCTGCATGGAGTACCTGAGGCAGTCAAAAAACAACAACCATAACTCAATAAACTATTTCCACTGGACACTGCTGAATTTGGTGGCAGATGACTTAGTTATTACCCAAGTATCCTGCGCTCTGAGTACTCCTTCCGTTTGTTTGTAAAGCTGATGAAGTTTCTGCTTTGGGGAAGAGCTGCCATCGTTTCAGAGTCTTGAAGGCGAAGCACTTTGGGAGTTCTGGTCATCAGGATGCCACAGGAGGACAAATGTCTAAACGTTGAGAGGAAAGCCCGAATAAGCCATGTTCCAGAAAGAGTCCTAACTGTCAACACTGCCCACCACAATCACTAACAAAGAAATGACAATTACATTCCTGGTATCCAAAACAAAGTCATTGGATGGATTTTTACATTCAGCTCCAGTAGGGTATGGAAGCTCTCTGTGACCCTAAAGTGTATGCTAGTATTTTCGTATAGAGTTTTAGTTGTTACGCGACAACCGCTTGGGCTGTATGTGCCTCTGTGGGAAAAAAAACCGTGCAATGGTGTTTCTGGAAACATGAAGTTGGCTAGCTGTCAAAGGACGCAGAAAAGTAAATAATAAACGTTGAATGAACATATAATCAAGCGTGATTGGAATAAACAAAAGGACAACCCGAAGAGCTTACCTGATGTTCTGACGGAGCCGCTCTCTGGAGCCCGCTGTGCGGCATGACTGGTGGGAGCCCACGGTGGCAATCTCTAGAAACTCACTGAATGTTCGCACACCCATAGGTAACCGACGTAAACTAGCCGGGGTTGCCATATAAACTGATTTCCAAAGGTATCCAATCCTCAAACCCGGTCGTGTCCAGCACCACCCAAAACAATGCTAAGTGACCACCGGCAAAACAACCGGCGTCAGCTTCTCAAGACAGAGGGAGCAGTTGTCTGAAATATCTACGACTATTGTTGAATCTCGAATGTACCTATCTAGCTTACAAGCTGGCATTCGCTATAGAGCAACCTAACACTTACCTAGACAACAGTCACAATAACCGCTGGTCCCTCTATCAGCCAAGTGCACAGTGCATTTAGCTATCAGCAGAGCAACTAGCCACCGTTGGCTAGCTTAGCTTATATAAACTGTTCTGAATAACACGACCTGTGGTCGCGTTCTTGTATATACCATAAACACTCGTATTATTCCATGACTTGGGCGTCAGATATACGTCAAAAGCGTGCAAAAGTATTCCCCTTTCTGGTATTGTCAAATGACATTAGAGGAACTCGACCTTCTGCATTGACAAGAGGAGCTGTTGGTGGTCAGCTGGGAGGGCAGCCCTACACGGTTTTTTTTTGTTGCGTCTTCGTCGCTCCATTAAATCAGTCGGTCTAAGAAACGCATTAGCGCCGCCCTGCTGTCCTTGCTTTGAATTGAAATGCTTGAAACTTGTTCTGGTGACTTTCTTACTGTATTAACAATGCAATGAAATGTTTCACCTTCTGCTGACAAATGTACTTTATGTAAGTCGCTTTGGATAAAATCGTTTGCTAAATGCCCTACATGTAAATGTAAATGCTTTGATAAATACAACTCATACTTTTAGTAACAATTTTAGCCAATCATGTACAATTTAATTATCAACCATGATCTAATGGCCATATATCTGTCCGTATATCTAGAGTCAATATTCTTCAATGCTGCCGAGCTCTGACATAATTCTAATGAAATGTCATCCACATATTTGCTTCAATCAGTTCTGTTACATAACAGAGACAAGTCTGATTACTTAGCAGCCCTATTATTTATATTGCTCAGAAAGTGGAGAGGATGTCATGCATATAACCACCTTCGCATTATATTTTTATGTGATCCACCTCACTTTCACTATGGTGTTTTTGATATTAGGTCTTTGAACTTTTAGCAAACTATCAATGTCCAAATGTTTATACTGCTATCACATTCTATTTTTACTTAAGCCTAAATGCACCAAGATTCAAGATTCAAGATTAAAGTGTCTTTATTGTCAAATGTGCTACATGGCAGGCATATAGCACAGATGAAATTGCAGTCCTCTCAGACCTGCGTAGCAAAATAAACAAATGGACAAACAAAGTAGACAAACAGACATCGTACAGACAAAACATAGAAACACAGAAAGTACAAGAAAAGGTGAGGTAGTGCGTTGAAAAATGGTGCAAGAATATATTTAAAAACAGTAAAAGACATTCTAAAGTGTCACAAGCTCTTCTTATCCATTCAAGTTTCTGCTTAAGCTGCCATGCTTCTTTCTAGTGTAATGAAAATACCAAGTGAGTGATCCTTAAGCTTCTCTGATTCACATGATCTTTCCTGTCATATTGTAATAAAGCCTATCAAAAATGCAATTATCTTTAGGATTTAATAATTTACCAAAACTTCCACTGGATGTCGCAATTTCCCCAGATAAATGTAAACTAAGACCGCCACGCCTGTAGGCGGACCAGCAAACATAACCTCGCTCCCATGCGTTCTCATCTCGCGACGGAACGCCTGGAATGGGATGCTGCAAGTGAGCGTTATCAAGAGGGAGGGTGGCACTTAGAGAGAGAGAGAGAGAGAGAGAGAGATAGAGAGAGAGAGAGAGAGAGAGAGAGAGAGAGAGAGAGAGAGAGAGAGAGAGAGAGAGAGAGAGAGATAGATATTCTGTCACACGTCTTTGATATTGCGTTGTCAAATGTTTCGTCTAAACTCCAGATTTATTCTCATAGCTGTTGTTATGTTATTCTTGACATGTTGTAAATCATCCCGCTCCTGCGAATACACACTGGCGAACAGACCATAAGAAGACTGACAGCGGAAATGGCGTGCCGGTAAACCGGGATAACGCTCCACCTCACCATCCTCTCTCAGTCTCTTCGTAGCCAGCATCAGCACAGAAGACATTGGATACGGACAACAACACTGACAGATCCTGCCCGCAATTCTGTTTGCTTTCAGTTATGGGTGCAGTCTGAAAAAGTGGATACAGTAGCGCATCACTATTACCTCGCAGTTTTATACTCATGAAGGAGCTCCGTCCTGGTTGAGTTGGGAGATGGGAGTTCTTAACATTGCAGACCAGGTAGGTTTGAAAGAAAGCGCTCCATTGCTGTGTTGTGGCGTAGTCTACTTGCTGGTGACTAAATAGCTGCTCTTGTGCGCAGTAAATTCGTTTTCCTAGGTAATGACGTATATATCAGAATTTGATTTTTCATGCTTATAGCTTTTTGGCTTGGGTGCATTATAGACATGTCCTGTTTAGAGATTGTAGATTCTGTTTTCTATTTTTCTCTGACGAGGTTCAGGCTCAGACTGTTTGACTCTTTTTAGCTTAGCTGGTTCCATTAGCATTAGCTGGTTGCCGTAGCATTAGCCGCTGACGTCGTTAGCCTCTCACAAGGGTCAGGTAAGGCCCTTAGTTAGGCCCGCTACAGGGATCCGTCTATTTATTGGATGAGATGAGGATAGGCTTTTGCCAACAACAGATGCAAAATAGATATATTTATTTTCAACGAAATGTGAAATGCATTGTTATGCACAACCTGCCCGTCCGAGTGAACGTATATATTTCAAACAATTTCGTCGATGCAATTAAAACGGACAGCTTAGCTGGGCATGTCATGTAACGTTTGCGTTTTGGTAACACGGACATTTCCATATCTGCAGCCTCCTCTGGTCCAGGCCATCTTCAATCGTAATGCTGAAGAAGTCCAATTATTGTTGCACAAAAAGGAGGATGTCAATGCACTGGTATGTATAAAACGTATCTGCGTTGGTACGGTTAAGCAGAGGAACGAGCCGCATCACCTTTCGCGGTTTGGTGTCCATGCTTATTAAATGTCATCATTGATTTTATCCGGCGTCTTTATTCCACAGGACCAGGAGCGCCGAACACCGCTGCATGCTGCTGCATGTGTGGGTGACGTCCATATAATGGACCTACTCATTGAATCAGGTTTGCGTCTTATATAATTATAGGAAATGCTTTCCATCATTAGTAATTGAAAATCTCGTATCTTATGTACCTCCAATTTCCATCATACATAAACACAACATCAATGTCAATTGTCCCAGTGTGTGATTCGTTTTCTATGTCTATTTTATCATGCATTTGCTGTCTATTTCACATGGATTTTCTTTTGACAGGTGCCAGTGTTAATGCTAAAGACCATGTGTGGTTGACCCCATTGCACAGGGCGGCTGCCTCCCGGAATGAAGTAGGTCACCTGTGCCAACTAAAAATGAATCTCAGTTTTACAGAAATGAAATTAAACATTAAATGATCCTGCATACAGTATATATATATACACATGGGGCAACGCAGTGTGGGTCTAGTGTCTCTCTAAACGGCGCCGACCGCCCCGACAGAGGGCAGTGGGCCTCCTGCTGCGGCGCGGCGCTGAGGCCAACGCGCGCGACAAGTTCTGGCAGACGCCGCTGCACGTGGCGGCCGCCAACCGCGCCTCCCGCTGTGCAGAGACCCTGCTGAGCCAGCTGAGCAACCTGAACATGGCCGACCGCACCGGCAGGAGCGCCCTGCACCACGCTGCTCAGAGCGGGTTCCAGGAGGTGAGGAGAGCAGGGTTGCAGCCCCGCCCCCCCTGGTGATTGACACACGAGGGGGATTCTGGGAAGAAACCACGCGACCAAATCAAGAGCCATTTTGAATAATTGGATGCAATGAGTGCTTCCTTTGACGAATCATTCTGTTTTTCTTTTTTTTTTTCTTTTTTCCTGTCTGCAGATGGTAAAGCTGCTGTTGAACAAAGGGGCGAATCTGAGTGCCATCGACAAGAAGGAGAGACAGCCCATTCATTGTGCTGCCTACTTGGGTGAGCTGGTCCTCCACTTGAGACCTATTCGATATTAGGATCTAAAAAGGGGACAGTGGAATGTTTTTTTTTCTCAATTATTCCAAACCCCTGCTGAAATTGCTTAAGTCTGTCAGTGGCCAAAAAAAGAATCATGTTAAAGCCCTGTTTTCCGTTTTAATAATTTTTTTTTTTACATGTGCTTGATATAGATTTTCCCATGAAATGTGTTGAGTGACAAATGTGTATTTATTAAGCACCACTCTCATTATGTTGCTGGCTTGCATTATCCAGCTGTTTTTAATGTAGGGTGCAGACCTCACAAGACAATTCAGTTTGTGTACAGGATATCGCACCGTACTTCCTGGGCAGAAATGTCCTCATGAGGATTTGAGGTTTGCCAGCGCCTAAGTGCTGGCACTAATAGTCTCATTTTATGATGAGGCATAAACACGGAATGAATTATGTGTCGGCATCTTCCATAATGCCTGGCGTGTCATTATGAAACACCGCGGTGCCTGTTGCGTTTGGCCCTGTAGGTCACGTGGAGATAGTGAAGCTGCTGGTGTCTCGCAGTGCTGACAAGAGCTGCAAGGACAAGCAGGGCTACACGCCCCTCCACGCCGCCGCCGCCAGCGGCCACCTGGAGATCGTGAAGTATCTGCTGAGGCTCGGAACGGAGGTGAGTGTCCCAGCAGGGGTTCAGTCGTCAGCGGGGATACAGGTGATTAGTGCCTGGTGGAATTGGCTGTGTGATTTGTCTTCGCTGTCTTATGTGGCTTGGTGATTATTTCTTGCTTTCAGGGTGTTTTGAATTGCGTTATTGAATGCGAGAGTAGTTATTTGACTATGTTTGTTGTTTTATTTATACATGTATGTTTTTGCATTGCCTTGTTGTAATAATGGTATCTTTTTAAGTCTCAGTACTGTCCTGAGGTTCTGCTTTTGACATTGTGTCATTAACCCCTCACAATCCCCCCTTCTGTGCCGTCTTTAACGTGTTCTTCAGATCGACGAGCCCAACAGCTTCGGCAACACGGCGCTGCACGTGGCGTGCTACATGGGCCAGGAGGCGGTGGCCACGGAGCTGGTGAACCACGGGGCCAACGTCAACCAGCCCAACCGCAGCGGCTTCACCCCTCTGCACCTGGCCGCCGTCTCCACCAACGGCGCCCTCTGTCTGGAGCTGCTGGTCAACAATGGGGCTGACGTCAACCAGCAGGTAGGAGATGAGCGGCGTCTGCAGGGTTTCTACCAAAGAACGCCCGCCCGTTAAGTGTGGCTGTTTACCTTTCCTTGGTGAAGATGCCCTGATGTGCTGACTTTATTATTATTATACCTGATGTTTAGGAACAACATTTGATGTATTTCCCCCTGCAGAGTAAAGAAGGCAAGAGCCCATTGCACATGGCAGCCATTCACGGACGCTTCACACGCTCTCAGATCCTCATCCAAAATGGTAACCATGGCGATGTTGCCTATGTGGGCTAATACACTTTATCCTAAGCTAATTACCCGACCTAATGACCAAATGATTCCCTCTTGTCCCCATCCGCCTGCCCACCCTCTTCCACTCTGTGTGCTAGGTGGGGAAATAGATTGTGTTGATAAGTATGGCAATACCCCTCTCCACGTTGCTGCTAAGTACGGCCATGAACTGCTGATCAGCACTCTGATGACCAATGGAGCAGACACAGCCAGGTAGGGGGGGGGGGGGGGGGAAGCATTACTGAACCGAACCACTTAAGTGTTGTGCGGGGCCTGGTTGTTGTGTCTGGCTGCCAGAAATCGGTTGACATTGTGTGTCTCTCTACAGACGCGGGATCCACGGAATGTTCCCTCTGCACCTCGCCGTGCTCTACGGGTTTTCAGACTGTTGTCGCAAGTTACTCTCCTCAGGTTTGTGATTTGCAAACGATGGTGAACGCGTGTCAAACCCCCTCCCCCGTGTTGATGTAGGCGTGGATCAAGTTTGCGCCACAATGCAAACCTTCAGCGTGGCTAACTGTTCCCCCTCTCTGGCTGTTGTTCTGCTGTGCAGGTCAGCTGTATAGTATAGTGTCGTCTATGAGTAAAGAGCATGTGCTGTCGGCTGGGTTTGACATCAACACCCCGGACAACCTGGGCCGGACCTGTCTACACGCTGCTGCATCTGGAGGGTAGGTCTGCTGTCAAACACCACCCACCACCTGTGATGTCGTGGTGGCCAGCCTTACTGCTGTTATCATCGGTGTCTGATGTGCCACCTGTGTGATTTTATTTATCTTTTTATTCCTACAGTCCCGCCATTATTTTGCAATTAGCATATTAAGTGACATGTTCCTCCATCGCCCTCCGTATTTGTTATTATTTTCTGATTAGGATTATTATATTTGTCAAATCAAATATAATTGTCTTAAGTGTCACTGAACTCAGGGAGACCAGAGGGGCGTGCTCGGGGCTTTACTTTGAGTTGTGCAGCACCGGACGTCCACCCAGTCCCCTGCTGGGCTGTAGCCCGGCTTAGATGTGTGACCGTGGGTTAGTCTATGGCGCTGACTGTATGGGTTAGTCTATGGCGCTGACTGTATGGGTTAGTTTATGGCGCTGACTGTATGGGTTAGTCTATGGTGCTGACTGTATGGGTTAGTCTATGGCGCTGACTGTATGGGTTAGTCTATGATGGTGACTGTATGGGTTAGTCTATGATGCTGACTGTATGGGTTAGTCTATGATGCTGACTGTATGGGTTTGTCTATGGAGCTGACTGTATGGGTTAGTCTATGGAGCTGACTGTATGGGTTAGTCTATGGCGGCTGACTGTATGGGTTAGTCTATGATGCTGACTGTATGGGTTAGTCTATGGAGCTGACTGTATGGGTTAGTCTATGGCGCTGACTGTATGGGTTAGTCTATGGCGCTGACCGTATGGGTTAGTCTATGGCGCTGACCGTATGGGTTAGTCTATGGAGCTGACTGTATGGGTTAGTCTATGGCGCTGACTATGGGTTAATCTATGGAGCTGACTATGGGTTAGTCTATGGCGCTGACTGTATGGGTTAGTCTATGATGCTGACTGTATGGGTTAGTCTATGATGCTGACTGTATGGGTTAGTCTATGATGTTGACTGTATGGGTTTGTCTATGGTCACTGACTGTATGGGTTAGTCTATGGCTGCTGACTGTATGGGTTAGTCTATGGCTGCTGACTGTATGGGTTAGTCTGTGTCTTGCGCTGGTGCATGGATGTGTGTGATGCACTCGGTGCATTGGATGGCAATTTATGAATGAACACAATTAGAATGGGGATATTTAACATTTTATCTGAATTAATACCATTAGATTAATTAGTTTCTTAAAGTGTGGGACCGTCCCTCTTTGGGGGACACAGGAGAGTGTCCGGCACTGTCAAATTTATGCAATTTCCCTCAGGGATCATTAAAGTATTTCTGTCTGTCTGACAGACGGTTAAATATTGTGACAGCTGATGCACTCGGCCACCCATTTTATAAACACTTATCAATAGATGGGGATATGACATTTGATCAGCTTCATCACTTTGGCCAAATACAGCACAAACACGTGTAGCTTAGCCTCTTAAACCTGAATGCAGGCCCGTCTCGCTTATACAGCAGATAGAACCCTCTAGATGGAAACTACAGTGTTACCAGTAACCGCTGTGTTTCAAAAGAAAATACACCGTGTCAAAATGTCCATACAATTGCAACACTGCTACCTGCCTGCCTGTATCCTGAAACCTTTTTGTCTTTCTCATGTCTTCCAGAAACGTTGAATGTCTGAATTTGCTCTTAAGTAGTGGTACTGACTTGAATAAGAGGGACAAAATGGGAAGGTGAGTTCCTCCTTTTGCTAATGCAATTAAATCAGCCGATGCCAATTTACACGTAGGGCATTGAGCAGACACTTCTATCCAAAGCGCCTTACAAAGAGTGCATGTGTCAGACCAATGTGTTGCGGTGGTTGACTGTGGATGCTGACCCGCTCCCTGCAGGACACCGTTGCACTACGCGGCTGCTAATGGGAGGTACCAGTGCACCGTGACCCTGGTGAGCGCGGGCGCCGAGGTCAATGAGCCTGACCAGACAGGCTGCACTCCCCTGCACTATTCTGCTGCCTCACAAGCCTTCTGCAGGTCAGTGGGGAGTTTACACCTGCTAGAGTGACGCCGGGTCGTTTGTTTGGCACGTGGGTCACAGATTGTAAAGGCAGATGGTCAAAGGGCTTGGACGATGACAACACAAATGGTGAACTGACCGTGATCTAATTCTGATAATGGTTGTTATCTTTCAGAGTTGACCGTCATTTTTCTGGAAGCCATCAGGCTAATGAGGATGATGCCAAGGAGTCCTACTTGTATGTTGTTCCCCTCACTGATGATGATGATGAATGTGTTGCCGGGGTGTTGTGTTGTTTTCTGAGCCGCGCTACAGTCGTGTGTTATCTCTGTTTGCTAACAGCTGCTTGGAGCATCTCCTGGACAATGGCGCTGATCCGTCTATGGTCAACTCCAAGGGTTACAGCGCTGTCCACTATGCAGCTTACCATGGCAACAAGCAGAACCTGGAGCTAGTACGGCCCTTTCTTCTCTGTGCACTTTCTTGTGGTACTCATAAAAAGGCCCCCAAAAAAAGGCTAGCGTTCTGTTTATTGGCAATTAACGATTTCCAGTTGCTCTTAAAAATAGACCGATGAAGTACTTGTAGAGGCCTGTTAGCTGTTTTTTTTTATGTTTCATTGGGGTTGCTTTTCAGTTCACAAACTCACAAATTGGGTTTCGGGGAGACGGGGACAATATTTTCTATTCCTTTTGTCAGCTGTCCAGGGATAAAATAGTTTCCCATTTTGCCCTCCCCTAAAGCTTCTGGAGATGTCCTTCAATGCACTAGGAGACATAGAGAGCAGCAATCCAGTCAGCCCCTTGCATCTTGCCGTGAGTGTTTTTTTTTTGTTAGAATGTTTAATTAGTGTCCTTCGGGTTCAGATGGGGCATGTTTTGGGTCTTCACTCGTGTCCTCACTCTCTGCTGCCCCCCGCAGGCGGACCGGGGACACTGGCAGGCGCTGCGCGTCCTCACGGAGACGGCGGCCTACGTGGACGTGCAGGACGCCGCCGGGCGCTCCGTGCTGTACCTGGCCGCCCAGAAGGGCTACGTCCGCTGCGTGGAGGTCCTGTTGGCCCAGGGCGCCTCCTGTCTCCTGAACGACAACCGCCTCATGTGGACGCCCATCCACGTCGCAGGTGCTGCACACAGACCGGGCCCTGACCGAGCATCGTGACCGCGCATCCTCCGGTGACTTGTGGTTGTGTGACCGCGTGCGTCTCTTGTGGCTTGTCTCTCTCTCCCCCCACTGCAGCTGCCAACGGCCACACTGACTGCCTGCTCATGATGATCGAGAACGGGGAGGACGGAGACCTCACCAACGTCACGGACACGTTTGGCCAGTGAGTCGCTCTCCAGTACACCCAGCGGCCCGCCTCTCGGCCTGCACCGCGCTTCTGCTTAACTGTGGTCTTCACTGTGCGCGTGTTTAACTGTGGTCTTCACTGTGTGTGTGCTTAACTGAGGTCTTCACTGTGTGTGCTTAACTGAGGTCTTCACTGTGTGTGCTTAACTTTGGTCTTCACTGTGTGTGTGCTTAACTGTGGTCTTCACTGCGTGTGCTTAACTGAGGTCTTCACTGTGTGTGTGCTTAACTGTGGTCTTCACTGCGCGTGCTTAACTGTGGTCTTCACTGTGCGCGTGTTTAACTGTGGTCTTCACTGTGTGTGCTTAACTGAGGTCTTCACTGTGTGTGCTTAACTTTGGTCTTCACTGTGTGTGTGCTTAACTGTGGTCTTCACTGCGTGTGCTTAACTGAGGTCTTCACTGCGCGTGCTTAACTGTGGTCTTCACTGTGTGTGCTTAACTATGGTCTTCACTGTGCGTGTGCTTAACTGTGGTCTTCACTGTGTGTGCTTAACTGTGGTCTTCACTGTGTGTGTGCTTAACTGTGGTCTTCACTGTGTGTGTGCTTAACTGTGGTCTTCACTGTGCGCGTTCTTAACTGTGGTCTTTACTGTGCGTGTGCTTAACTGTGGTCTTCACTGTGCGCATGCTTAACTGTGGTCTTCACTGTGCGCATGCTGAACTGTGGTCTTCACTGTGTGTGTGCTTAACTGTGGTCTTCACTGTGCGCGTGCTTAACTGTGGTCTTCACTGTGCGCGTGCTTAACTGTGGTCTTCACTGTGCGCATGCTTAACTGTGGTCTTCACTGTGCGCGTGCTTAACTGTGGTCTTCACTGTGCGCGTGCTTAGGGCTGGTTATTGGCACATATTTCCCAAATTGATTAAGATGCCACAAGTCCTGATTAGATGTTCCATTTGATTCAGCCATGATTCGGTTAGGGGACATTTAATTTGCAATGCCAATTTTGCTGGGATAGGATAGATTCTCAGAACCAACGTTGTAAACTGCACAAGGAAACCTTTAACCCGGCGCATTATGACAAATATGAATCGGGAAGAAATCGAGGCCAAGGGGGTTTGCGTTAACAACATTTTAACATTCAGGTTTCATTTAACATCAACATGTCATTCAGCGTGACCAAGCCCATTCAGTGCTTGAGGTCTTCCTGTTGCTAACGGCGGCGTTCTCCCGTGTGGCTGCAGGAGCCCTCTCATGCTGGCCGTGCTGGGCGGCCACATCGACTGCGTGCGTCTGCTGCTGGAGAGGGGCGCCCTGCCGGATGCCAAGGACAAGCGGGGCAGCAGCGCCCTGCACCGGGGGGTACGTCCCGCCGCCCGGCCGCCATGAAGGGAGACCTTTATATTCATCAGCCTCAGTCCAGTCTGCCCGACGACAAGGCCTTGGCTTGTGCTCCACAATGGGCTGGCACTGACGCCATCGACTTGTCTCTCTGTGTTTAGAAAATCGAATTACAACGGGTTCAAGATTGTAATGCGTCTACATTGAATGAATACATTTCTGTTGCTGCCGCTGTCACACGTAACCGTTGTGACGCATGTAAGCTGTGAAAGCATTCCTCCCCCAGTTATTAATTATTAATCATCGTTAATCATCATATAAATGAACAGGTCAGGTCTTGTATGTTTTTGAAAGGTGGTGGTATGCCTTCTGTGAACATAAACACACGTTTTTCCATGACCAGTATTTTAGGTGCAAGACATTGATAGTTTGAAAATGGCTGCTGCTTTACTTTAGATCGGCGCCGTCTCTCATCACTGCAGACATTAGCAGATTGCTCTGCATGGATGACACCTCAATCGTCAGCCATGTATTTCATGAGGACCTAAACTCTCATGCATACTGTGTGGTGGTGGTGGTTTGTGAACGCTGTGCAGGCGGTGCTGGGCCGAGACGACTGCGTGGCCGTCCTGCTGGAGCACAAAGCCTCGGCGCTGTGCCGGGACGTCCAGGGCAGCACGCCCCTGCACTACGCCGCCTCGCGAGGCTACACCGACATCCTGGCCGGCCTGGCCCCGGCCGCTGCCACCGCAGACCCCCAGGACAAGCTGCTGGACAACAAGCGATACACGCCCTCACACTGGGCTGCTTACAAAGGTTTGGCTTGGGATACACGCCCTCACACTGGGCTGCTTACAAAGGTTTGGCTTGGGACGGGCGTGCGCTGGAAGGAGGGACGGGCGTGTTCCACATTTCTTCATGGTGGGGGTGGGTGGGGTTTGCTGTTTGTTTGTTTGTTTGTTTGTTTGTCTGTTGTGCTTGAGAGGCTCCTCTTGTTCTCGTCTCCAGGGCACGAAGACTGTTTGGAGGTTTTACTTGAACACAAAACATTTATTCACGAGGAGGGGAACCCGTTCACACCGCTGCACTGTGCTCTGTGAGTAACCATGGCGCCCGCCCTGCAGCATCCCCCGGGCGGCGGAAACGCCGTCTGTGTTGAAGTGTTGTCTCAGGGATGCTCATTAAGTCCCTGTGGCTGCAGGATGAACGGCCACTGTGGCGCTGCCGAGCGGCTGCTGGCGACGGCTGGAGTCCACATGATCAACACCAGAGATGCCAAAGGAAGGTGAGCAGCCCCCCTGTACCGTGTACTTCACACTACCAGCCGGCCAGTCTGCTCTGAAAGGACAGCTCTTTGGATTGGAAAGTCACTTCAATGTTCTGCTATCCCTCTGAAAAATGTCTCATGCAGATTGGCCAGCAGGCTTTTAAATGGGTGTAATTGTGTGTTCAGTATTAGTAGACTGTGCTACTAGCACTCTTGAAGGAGACATTAGTCATTGTTATGATGTACTCAAACCTCACGTCATAGAACCACAGTCATTCTTTAAAATGTCACAGTAGGCACGTCATTGACCCGGTACTCTGGACGTCCCCCCCGATGCATGCTAACCCCGCGTGGCTGCAGCCCCGTGCTAAGCGTCAGGTAAAGGCGTGGCTGCAGCTACGTGCTAAGTGTCAGGTAAAGGCGCGGCTGCAGCCCCGTGCTAAGCGTCAGGTAAAGGTGTGGCTGTGCGCCCCGCAGGACCCCGCTCCACGCCGCGGCGTTTGCGGAGGACGTGGCCGGCCTTCAGCTGGTGCTGCGCCACGGAGCCCAGGTGAACGGCGTGGACGACAGCGGGCGCTCTGCTCTGATGGTGGCGGCCGACAAGGGCCAGAGCGGCACCGTGGGTAGGTCTGGCACTGCGCTCCAGTGGGCCGCACTGCATCAAACCTCAGGGGTCCCGCACTCATGTGACTTGGTGAACACCAGAAATGTATGCACTAGCATTTGAGACATTTGTAATGCGAAGTGGCGTCTGTAGGGTTCAGGCAGTGGCGAGCCGATCACAAGGCATGCTTTGCCGTTTCCAGCTCCAGCTCTAGCATTAAAATGCTGCTGGCTAATGAGTGATTTTAGATGCACGGTGAGATTAGTCACAAGAGACACCGTGTCACCGCTGTTCATCCAGACCAGAGTGGACCTGAACCAGACAGCACCTCTATGCACTGCCCCCTTTTTTTTTTTTTTGTAGCTCTTACTACACTACTACCATCGTCCATTCGACAATTCATTATTGTGGATATTTAGAATGGCATTTGTTTGTATCATTTACAGACAGACAGACAGACAAATACTTTAATGATCCCTGAGGGAGGATTGCATTTGTTGCAATACTCCGGGAAAAGAAAAGGCAGTGCAGAATTTAAGAACAGTGCTGAACAGTACCGTATAGAAATATAAATATCTAATATAAGCGTATGTAACAATATATATACAATAAATATGTATATTTATTTGATTATGTGTACGTGTTTGTTTTCAGCCATTCTTCTGCACCGGGCCAAGGCTGACCTCACACTGCTGGATGATAACGGGAACACTGCCCTGCACCTGGCCTGCAGCAAGGTTCGCTCACCACTAACTCTTCTGTTAATGAAGGCTCTAGTATATTGCACTGCAGGGTATGAACGTACACTTGGGCCTGTTTCAAGGTTGGGAATCACCATGCTATTTATTTATTGTGTTTTTAAAGGCAAGCACCATTTAGAATAGTTTATTGTAGGTTTGTTTCTGATGGGGTTCTGTGCATCGCAGTGCAATGTGTGTATTTAGAGTTCTGGTTTTGAATTCCTCCCACTGCTCTCCAGGCCCATGAGATGTGTGCCCTGCTGATTCTTGGGGAAATCCACAGCCCTGCACTCATAAACGCCTCCAACAGCGCGTTGCAAATGTAAGCGCGTTCGTCTTCTGTCTCCGTGATACAATCCATCGTCGTCACGACTTCAGCCCTGTTGCTATGTGTGTGCCGGTCGCCGTGGGCTCGTTGTGACGGTGAAACCTCTGTTCCAGGCCCCTCCACCTGGCGGCGCGCAACGGCCTGGCCACGGTGGTGCAGGCCCTGCTGAGTAGGGGAGCCACTGTTCTGGCTGTGGACGAAGAAGGTGAGCTCCAGGCTTACTGGCCCCATGTTCTGATTCATGTGATGTATGAAACGCCTGTGGATTACCATGCCAATACTCATGTTGTGTACACATGTACAGTCTTAATGTGTAACTGTGTGTGTGGTGTTGACAGGCCACACCCCCGCCCTGGCCTGTGCCCCCAACAAGGACGTGGCTGACTGCCTGGCTCTGATCCTCTCTACCATGAAGCCTTTCCCTCAACGGGACCCGTCCCCCTGCTCCTGCCCCCCCCCCACCGTGTCCCCGGCGCCGGGCCTCAACCTGCTGAAGCACTGCGGCATCACGGCCGCCTGCGCCCCGCTGCCCAACGGCGGCCTCCACAACGGCTACGTCAAGGACCGCCACGGCGCGGCGGTCGGCCTGGACGGCTGTCTGACGGAGTGAGCTGCGCTCCACCACCCCCCACCCCCACCCCCACCCACCCCTCCTCCTCCTCCTCCTCCCACTCCTCCTCCTCCTCCTCCTCCCACTCCTCGCCAGCTGCTGTCCCCATCGCCGCCACCGCCGCCGCCACCGCCGGGGGGAGACGCCCTTTAACGCGGCCCCAGAGGACCACCAGGAGAGCGCCCCGCCCACATGTCTGTTCTAGATGTATGTATGTACGTACGTGTGTGTGTGTTTTTGCGTGAGCGTGTTTTAGGCGTGCGCGAGAGAATGTGTTTGGTCTTCTCTTGAGGTGCGGTCAAAACCTATTATGCAATTAGATCCCATTTCTCCATCTCCTAGTTAGTGCTCGATACTTACACAAAAAAAAACAACAACAAAGCGAAGCGTCTGATTGCTCTACAAGGTCACACCAATAAATGGAAGAGTGGCAGTCCTCAGTGGGCGCCGGCAGTCTGGCCGCCTCTCCCCCCCCTCCCCGGCTCATTTAAACCCTTTAAAATCATGTTTGCATAATGATGTAACTGACAGCTAATAGCATGGAGACCTCTGTATCCTCGTGTCTCTCCATATCATTCAGTATTTAACATCATATCATCCGTGCTGAGTAACCGTGACCTTGTAGAGGAATGTACAGCCTTTCCAAAAGAATGATCAAAGAGGGGTTTTCTTTTTCTTTGTTTGTGTGTGTTACATTTTTATGAAGGAACCATACAAGGGAATGATATAAATTCTGCTTAAGTGCAATGCTAATGTACTACAGTACAATCCTAAATTGGGGAAAGGGTCAAGTTATTTCCGTTGTGTACTTTAAATGTACGGCCTAGAATTGTTCTTTTTGGCATTTTCACAAACGACAAAAAAAAAGGAATTGGTAATGCTGCTGAATTTAAAGTTAATGTCTCCTACCATGGAGAGCCATGGTTTGGTTGGCACATTTCACATCAACTCTTTCCTCATGGCCAACTTGATATTTTGAAGATGTTAAATAAGTGTTTAAGCTAGAATGTTTCTAAGCATATAAGTTATGACCAAAGTTGATCAACACTACTATGGCTATAAATTATTTATTTGAGCTGAACTGTACTGTATAGAGAAAGTCAATAGATCTTGATATACCTCGTCAAACTCGTTTTAGCAGCTGCTTCATCTTCAGCCAGGGTCCGTAGGTCTACCGTCCTGTCTGCAGGACTAGAGGAACTATATTGTAGGATAGTGATTTGACTGAGGCCTTGTTTATTTCTGGATGAAGGCTTTACTAGTAATATCTGCCAGCAACACCTCATCAAAAGCATCGTATCTCTGAGCACATAAACGAAAAAAAAAGCCATTTCAACTTATTTCCCCCCACACCCCTCCACCCCCCCATCTCTTTTTACGTGGGTTGTGATTTTCTGTTGGGTGTGTTTTTCCTCGCGGAGGATCTCACAACTAGAACGGCCTACCTATTGAACTAGAGAGCGGTGGTCATGCGGGCCTCGTGCAGACGGTCTCCTCCGGGTGTCTGTTGGGACGACCACGCGCCCGTCGCCCCGCTGCTTTTTTTTGGCAAGCTTGTACTTAACGAGAGATTTTTCTCTTCCTTTTCTTCTCGCTTGTGAAAGAAGTCTTAACTGTCTTGAAGCCCGGCGGCTCGACCTGCCAGAGGTCAGCGCTGCAGCTGAGAGCAGCCAGAGTGTTTCTTTTTTGTTTTCGGTTGTTTTGGTTTTTTTCTGCCATTTTGTTGTTCTAAAGTAGTTTTCCAGCAATATTTTAGTTTATGGCCTTTTTTTTAAGTTATTGAATAGACAATCACTGTCACAAGGGCTTTTGTTTCCCCTTCTCTAGTTTTTATCTTTAAGACTCAACGAATGGCTCTGTGCTGGGCATTTTAATGTCGGTGTCAACACGAATGCACTGGATTGCCTCTATTGGCTCTCATGAAAATGCCTTTTTTTGACCCATGCCTTCCATAACAAACCATTTCAGTTGGGAATGCCCAGTGGCATCGTTTGACAGCCCCAAGACCTGATTTGGAATTTTACCCTTTTTTTTTTTTATTTGAAGAGCTTGCCAACAATATTGACCAGTTGGTTAACCATAATATCTATTTTTCTTTTGTCCGAAATTGAAATAAGTTAAGCTTGGTACCTTTTTTTTTTTTTTTGGTTTGTTTTTATTTCGTTTGTTTCTTGGCGTCGTGAGGAACCAGGAGGAATTGAGAATCGGTCCGTTCTGAAGCAAAAGGACTGGAGCCGCAAAGAGGGAACTAGCGATGGCCAATTATGTTCTTTTACATTTCAAGGATAGCGGAAATCCAAATAATTGTGCTTTTAGTGTTCCCTTCGTTGTCGTTTCCTCCCATATATTGTACTAAACATACTAAAGATGATTGTATTGGACCACTATAGCTTTTCGTGTGACTTAAACCTGTATGTTGTAACTTAATCATTCTAGTGTTTTCCATCATTGGCCAATGATGGAAAATGTCAGATTTAGATGAAAAAAAAAACTATTATTGACATGGAAATTTCATATCAACTGTCAAGAAATGGCACAATTATTACGTAATATTTTGGACAAGGGAGAGGGACCTAGATTAGGCTATGTTGAGCAAGAAACCCTTACATGGTTTGGGGAATATTGTCAAGTTTGGCCATTAACTCCATTTCAAAGCAGGGAACTCCCGGAGTGTTTTAAAAGTAGTTAATTTTGAATTATCTCCATACCTGACTGAAATGGAACTATTTGATACCCAAGCTTTTTTTTCTGTGTTTTGTCTGTTATTGGATAGGTGCATTTTGTAGTCTCAGGATTTGCGTTGAAGCACCAGGCAAAATTTAATCAAATCTGACATTTCAACAAAGTAAAAAAAAAAAAAAAAAAAACACAAAAAAATACACAAAAAAGCATACTTTTTAACCTTGATCCAACAGCACTTAAAAACGATAGTCAAGCACGCACTTTGGTACATTCAGGTTCTAAATGTGCAAATCAAGAGGAAGTATGTACCCATGTTTACATGTGTGTTTTGCTGCCAGGATGGAATGGTTGCAAAAAAGAAAACCTACAAAAAAAAAACAAGCAACGCCTTCTATTGAGTCCAAGGCTGCATTATTGAAGGCAAAACCTAGTGGTTTAAGCACCGGGGCAGAGCGCCCTGTGCCTAGACCTGTTCACTATACATTTCTGGGGAATGCGTTCAACAAAGTGGCCCTTCGGTCCATCAGTCAACCTTTTATTTACCTGTGTGGACTGTGACTGTAGTCAGTTATGTAACAAAAAAAAAGAATTGCACACCAAAACCTTTTTTTTCTCCAAGATCTTAAAAGAAAAACCAACAACACACATTTGGTTTCAAAAATTCTAGCATAGATAAAAATTCCATCAATAGGTGCTACTGTGAGGTCAGTTTGGGCTGGCATTATCCTCTTCTAATGTCCTTATTTGACCAGCAAATTGAGCTATAGCCCCCACCACCCCCCTGAAGATACACAAATTGTAACTGAATCCTTTTTTTTGTATGGTCAGTGTTCATTCTCGTGCTTTTATTTCATTTGCATCTACCATTGGTGGATGTGTACATGTGCATGGAGCTAACCATTTAGATGTAGACTAAGGATCAAACAAACAGAGCATATAAAGTATATCTGGAGTCAGACACAGAAAGCAATGAAAGGTCCAATTGTAGCAATAGAGCGTGTGTGTAATAGTGTGCAGCACAATTATTGCACTGCCATCCATTTAGGCCAATTCAGTAAATCATAGCATAGATGCCAATGGAGGACTTCAATGCGGGTTAGGTGTGTGAATCTATGGTCAGGAATAAGGCCTATGTGCCAAATTTTTGTTAAGAGGAACTCCTCTTAGTGAAGCAGCAATGGATTTATGCATATGTTCAAGCAGTTTACAGTCTGACCTTCAAATCTGAGCCATGAATTTACTGACTGAAATGAATGTAGGGTCAATTTTAGAGCAGGACAATTCAACTTCTCCTGGCTTTAAACTCTCACTCTTCATTTGTCTTGCAAAGATGTATCTATACAGGTAGCATGATTATAACCGATTCTCTACATATTAGTTTTGTATTGGTCTTCCTGCAACAAGGGTCGGGGTAGGTTTTGGCATTTCTGTCGGGAGTGTAGGCGCGTTGTATTTACTCTTTTTATTTTCCTCTGCTGTTGGTGTGAAGCTTGACCTACAAGGTAACCGAGGGAGTAGAGATCAGATGGATTTTTAAAGGAAATCATGTTCATCCATTCCATTGAGATTGCCTTACGATGCGTAAAACGAAACACAAAAAGAACTACATTAGGGAACATCACACAAACTTGTTAATAGCCTATATTTGACAAAATGCACCTAAGCTACACCCATTTAGTGCCATAGAAACCTTTATTTGCCTTTAGACATCAATCATATTAACTTGGTCAGTAACTTCAACTAGTCTGGATTTTCATTTTGTGTTTGAGCAGCATGTCCTTGTTGCCAGTTATGACAGTCCATAAGTAGTGTTTTGAAAATGATCATAATCGGTATAAAACGTTTGCATGGAGTTGTAGTTGATGAATGCAAGTGTTTTGTTCTGTCGGTAGAACATCTGTTTTACAATGGGACACTTGGAGGAAGGCAATTGGTCCTTTTGGTATGGCGACGCAATCTCGAGGTTTGTTTGTATAACATGATTATTTATAATGTGTTTTACACAGGGAAGATATATTGCGCTAGATTTCCGCATAGTGTGTATATATGTATGTGTCTATATATATATATATATAACGACGGATCTATTCAGATCTATTGATGGATCTATATGTGTTTAGATATATCTATAGATATATCCATAGATCTATTGTTGGATATATATATATATGTATAGATATATCTATATCCATCCTCATTGGATGTCTCAATTGTTACTTGAAATAATTCTCATATATGGCAAATTTCCATTTATCTCTCCTTGATCCACTGTTGAGCCTTTTGCCTTAAAAGCTGAGAAGGAAACATCTGGCAGTATCTAATAAGTTGCATCAAATACAGTACTTTGTTGGCTTGCAAAAAAAAAAAAAATTGATCCACAAATTTTGATCTGAGGGTGTCAGGAAGCACACAAATCAGTTGAGGGTAGCACATACCTTATGGTTGCCATGGTGCAGAGATTGTTCAGAGAAGTAAGGATATTGCCATATTTGCCACTGTGAATGAATTATTTAGAGAGGAAAAAAAAACAATCAACTTTGGCGTGTCCACGATACAGAGCCAAATAGCACTGGGGGATTAAAGTGGTGCCCTTCCAAAAACCAACAACCTATAGCGATCGAGTTCCCAACAACACCTTTGTACGACAATGTGGCCGGGAGGGAGTTAAAATGGTGGGGGTTCCTCCCGTGTTCTGGTCAGTACAACTGCTCGAACCAGCCTATTCCGGAAATGTAATAACGCAGAAATGCTAGATTGGTGTCAGCAGATGTCTGATGTTTCCTACCTGACTAAGGAGCAGTGAAATGCACCTTGTACTTATATTGGACCTGCGCTTTTACCTCATCAGTGATCGTTTGTGTGATGTACTTTACTTTTCCTAATGTAATTAGACCTTTTCTCGGAGCGAGCGTGCGCGCGTATGTGTGTGTGTGTGTGAAGTTGATGATCTGCATGTTGATCCTATACATGCAAACGTCCCCCACTTTTTAGTTTTAGCTTCATTTGTCGTAAGGGAAAAAGGTAAGAGAATCCTATAATTTCGACATCTCTCACATGCCACACGCGGTGGATGTGTATGTTGTTGCACCTGTACAATTCAGTCTCAAAGTGCAAGATCATGGTAGCCATGTAACTTTACCTCTACAAATACGATCAGTCCATTTTTACCTTTGTCCGCCTCCCCCCCCCCCCCCCCTCTCCCCTCCTCCCCCCGTCTGGACTCTTGATGATTCCCCTTCCCCACCAATAGGATCTGTGTGTGTGACGCAGCACAGTGGTGGAATGGTGCCTTGTCTTTGTTACTACCGAAAGGTACGGTCTTCCATTTGTACTTCCAGGAAGCCTTATGAAGGTGGGACGGGGAAATGAGAAGGAACGTTCAAGATGACAATAGGTTCATATTTCCCTTGAAGTCACGACTATTATTCTCAACAATAATTTGATTGAAAAAAAAAAAAAAGACAAAAAAAAGGTTTTGTTTTTGGGGGGAAGAAAAGGTGATTTGAGAACAGGTCGATTGCCACCATCGTAGTCTGAACTTCTTTTGTGTCCCCGGATGTTTTATCGCTGCCTCCTCCGGGCAGTAAGCTGACCGCACATTATCGCTCAATGTGATTTTTGGGGCGCACCAAACTTTGACTGGGGAAACGGTAGATTATTGAAAGCACAAATCCAAAGATGGCACCACAAGGCTAACGGCTCTCCCTCCCTACACCGTCTGGAGGTGGAGGGCCTACCAACGATTCCAACAGTCATGGGAAGACAAGAATCCTATTTAATTTGTATTTTATTTGGAGTGCAGAGTACGTGAGGACGGTCAGTAACACGTGAACTGTAGAATGAGGAGAGGAAGAAGGGAAAACAAAGTGAATCCAGAGCATATGAATCCAGATTGTTCCTCTCAAACGTTGTTCGCAAAACCAATATAGAGTCTCACAACTTTTCTAAGAGTGCAAGTTGTGACGTGGTAGTACAAGCATACAAGATGGTTATTTTTACGTTTAAAAGGCAAACTTTGTTTGTTGTGACTGTGTTGCAAATTGATTGTGGAGATTGTTTTGTGTTTCCTAGGGTAGACTGATTTTACAAGTAGGGTTGCAGTAGTAGTTGTGTGCAGTGTTAATAACCGTGTGATCATACTATAGAAGTGGTGTAACATTTGTTGTCTTTTTATGGCATTATGGCATGAATTATCTTATCACGCTGACCTCGTTTGAAATAACAAAAGATATAAGTGCAATAACCTTTTGTTTATCATTGCTTCCTCGGTTGATAAAAAAAAAAAAAGTAAATTATTATTCTGCCCGTTTTGTTAACACCAAAAGTCCCTCTTCTGCTGCGGATGAAGGAGCAGTCCTCTCGTTTGTGCTCAGATGAGTGGCGTTTGACAGAGGAGTGTGTGATATTACATTCTTAAAACTGTGATCAATATTCAACTTTATTAGCCGCCTGCTGAGAGGAGGGATTGTGCACAAGTTAACAGAGGGCCTTCGAGGAGGGGCAGGCATTTTGACCTTTTGTTTTAGTTGTCCTCGTGGACGGGGTCTGGTGTTCCCCTCCAGATATAGGCCTCTGTCCTCGAGTCTCAAGTTTTGTTTTCAAGCTAATAAACATGTTCATTTGCATGTGTATATGTATATGCATCCCCCCGTTCTCCTTGAATGAACAACTTTTTCTTTCTCTCGAAACTATTTAGACCTGCTGTCAGTGACGTATGCGGATTAAAGGAGTTATGAAATGCCTTATAATATATTTGTTAATCGATGTTGAGCATTAAGGGTCCCCCAACCTGTCCCTCCCTTCTCCGAGTGTAGCCTCGATGCTTGTAAAGTCATGGACGCCCATTAGATTTCTATCTACTGTATAGCCTGCGTGTTCTCAGAACGTGTTACTTGGAGGTCATGTGATTGTGGTTTTTAGAGTAACATTCCCCTTAAAAAGTGCCGTTTGTTTTCACCAGCAAAGGATGTGTCTGGAATTAAAAAAAACAAAAAAACAACAAAAAAAAACAATCTTGTGAGAATGGGAGAGAAAAACAAAAAGACGACCTAGAAATGAGGTTCCAAGCGCGTGTTTGTAAAGGCAGCAGCGTCTTTATGCAGGTGAACTGAGGCAGCCCTCTTCTGATGGAGCACCTTATTGACAAAGCAGTCTGACCCTCGGCGCCATCACTCTAAAGCAGAGCCATATCAACATATTCCCAGTAGAAGCCCCCTTTACCCAACCCTCCCCACCCATGAATGTGCTATTAGGAATAGCCTACCGTAGGAAAGGATGTATAATGCATGTTTTGTAACATTTTGTTAACGTGCTACCCCCCCCCCCCCCCCCCCCCCCCACATGTATTTTTTTCTCTATTACCTTCAGTGTACATACAGCCCCTTTTAGTAATGATCCCTTGGCAATCTTATCGAGTCGATTTACAACTGGACTGAAACGGGCACTGATCTCAAGACAGCGTTGCTTTGTTGTGGACTTTGACGGGAAAAAAAAAAAAAAAGAAGAGAGGAAGACGATAGATTTGCCGGTCGTTCCTTGTGTGGCTTATCTGGAGACAATACCAAGGAGCCATGATCTGGCATACGATGAGTTAACAATCAAATGTTTTTACAGTGCACCTTCACTCAATCCCACCCCACCCACCCACCCCTAACAAAATGGGAGTTCTCTCCTTCCACCCAACATTCCAAAGCCCCCCCCCCCCCCCTGTGCCCTCTCTACCAAGTAATCCCAGCCTGTTGATTAATGATGTCGTTGTGTTGTCTCACCGGTGTACGGAGTGGGAATGTGTTGTCAATGACAGGGTTTTCCTATTTAGTCTCAGAATTACCTCACCTACTGATCTGCAAACCTGCTCTTCTACTGTGTATAAAGGAGTCGACGCGTGCATGCACATGGACATTAATAACCTGGTGTACTGGGAATAAGTAGCGTACCGCAATAAATGGATTGCCTCTTATCGGATGCCCTCTGGCACGGCCCGGAGGCCCGGGTGGCTGTCAGGAGAGCCAGGCCCGCCAGAGGGGAGCGTTTTTGGTGTCAAAAGTTGCTTCTATCGTTGTTTTAGTCAGGTTTGCCGTTGTATTTTTAAATGGGTGCAAAACACTTGGATGCCAGCCTTTCGACAGACAACACACTTTGAGCAAGCTGTTTTTTTGTTTGTTTTAATGTATATATAAACCTTTGCTCAGGCACAACACTCGTTGTTCGGATTTGGTCCCAATCCTGTGGGCTGCTACTTTTTGAGTACTAAAAACTTTTACAACTGCTTTCCATGTGCTCGCCTCCATTTCCTTCTGACTAGATAATTCTGTCCTATTGTTGAATCCCATGCTATTTGACGCAACAAGCAGGTCCACTTATTTATTTTGTTGTCCTCTAACATCTGTATACATGCACTGAATATTAAGAGTCTAGTTTCCCATATTGCGATTTTTGGTCAGGGGTTAACGAAGTCATGCCATGGCGTTTACATTACCACTTGTCTAAGCGCAGTATTGCCTAAGGGAGACTATAAACGTGGGGTTATTAATGTCCATGAAAAACGTGCTCAATGTCATCGGCGGCAGCACGCGGTCCAGACATGTGATGACAACAGGACCAATGAGTTTACTCTTGTTTGACTCGACCCAGTGGTTAACATAGGAATATAGGCTCAAAGGCACGGTTTTAAACTTCAAATTCAGTCCGAGATCAAATGAACCTTTCGCGAGACTCCTGGGAACGGCGAAGCCCCGTTCCATCGCGGCAAATGCAAAATATCTGGCGACCTCCATGACAGAATGACTGCGTTGGCCAGATGTTCCCTGTTCCACACAACAGTTTCAGAAAACAGGGTGAAAGTGTTCATGTTTCATTTCGTCGTCTTCATCGGTGAACTTTTTGCTTCTAAAAAAAAAAAAAAAAGATGATTTTTGAGATCCCGCAAGTGTGGCTGGTCCCCGGGCGGCTGTGGCTGCTGAGGCTGGAGGGCCGCGGCGTCGTCCCCGGCAACCGTGGCGTTAGCATCACTTGCTGTTTTCAGTAGCATTTCTCCTACCTCCATGTTTTCCAGCCTTGAGTAATGTTTGTCTCTCGCCTATTTTAAACCTATACTTTTCTCAGTGCAAGAGAGTACCGTTGATCCTAAGCAATGATGGTTATACATTATGAGGTGCGCTTGGTTGTGCTGTATGTGTATATGTCTACTTGACGTGAAGATTTTATTTATGAGAAGCATTTATACAACGACAAAAAAAAAACCACTGGAATGTGAAGCCAGATAATGTTATGATGCAGAGTCCCATGGTCGTCTTACCCCTTTAACCTTCCCCATGTCCAACAGGAGTCCCATTCAAAACAAACATCCATACATTGGCGTTTTTAAATGATTAGCCTTTTGTTTCTTTCTTTTTAACCTATATTCCTGTTTAGCCCTATAATGCATTTCAATGTTTACAGCTTGATGTCTTCTGGGTCAGCCTTTGTCCTAAAGCTGGACTAGCTCCTACATGCAATGAGTCTGATTTGACATGGATCTGTCTTCTGTGTGAAGGTTGAGTTTTGAGCGCTCCCTAGTGGAACGGCCTCAAAACTCATCTCACTACTCCAAACCAAATTCTGCTACATATAGGCCATCTGTCTCTACACTGCCCTCATATATTTACATCTGATTTGATTACAAGGGGTACAGGATAGGTGAATGGTTTGAGGTTTTCTAACCCCCCCATACCCCCCCACTAGGACAGGACCAGCCCCCCATCCACCGTCTCACATAAACCTCAAGCCATTCAGTCTTTTCTTTTTTCTTTTTCGATAATGCAATCCTGAAAGCACTTTGCCTTGTTATTCCTTTGTGTGAACATGTGAATGATGATTTGTTACAAAAATGTTAAATATGTATAAGATCATTCACTGTTTTGGAAAAACCTGCATCTGTCTTTCTGACGTTAAAAGAAAACAAAAGAGAATTTAGTGACATTAAACCTGAATCTATTTTATAAAATGTTTGCTGCAGCCAATTGGTCTTGTCATTCAGTATTGTGGCTTAGGGTTGTTTGTGTTCAATAAAGTGCTATTGCTAAATATTTACTGGGTCTTTGTTTTTTTCTTTCCACTGAAACTTCCCAAATAATGTCCCTTGTATTATACAATATTGGTCTGATGCCAGCTGCTATTAGTTATTAGTTCTACACTCTGTATATATGGAAAATATATCCATAGTGGTCACTGGTATAGTACTTTTGCAATTGCGGAGAATTCCACAACACAAATAATTCCACTCTCAAAAAGTTATGGATATTCGGGCTTTCTGAGTGAAATGTATGGAAAATGTAAAACGTTCACGCTACAGTGATATTATATCATGAATGTAGAGCATTTCAGTAGAAGCATGCAGTGGTGGTTTCCTAATCACAAACAACTTATGAAACAAAAGTCAACAACAGTGATAGTGTACCACTACAAAAAATGTTAATGCCTCAATAACATGTGATAGTCATAATAGTCATGTGCCCTTGAGCATCAATTACAGCATGACAACGACAAGCTGTTCACAAGTCGACTTGTTGTCTGCTGAGGCATGGCATCCCACTCCTCTTGAAGGGCGGCCCTCAGGTCATTGAGGTTCTGGGGTACAGAGTTATGAGCCTCTACACAGTGACTCAGCTGATCCATAGGTTTTCTATGGGATTCAGGTCTGGGGAAAGTGCAGGCCACTCCATTAGAGGTACCCCAGTCTCCAGCAGCCGTTCCATAATGATGCAACCTCGATGAGCTGGATCACTGTCGTCCATGAAGATGACATTAGGCCTGTGTTGTTGACGCAGGGGCACAGTTACTGGATTAATGCTGTTATTCAGGTAGTATGGGCTTGTCACTGTACCATTCACAAAGTGTGGGCCAGGATTTCTGCATTGAGTAGACAACACCTGCTCACACTGTAACACCACCACCACCAAAGGCTCGTCTGGAGACAACGGTGGCTGACGCACAGCGATCTCCTTGACATCTTCAACATCGTTGGCGGCCATCATTTCTGCTCAACGTGGATCAACTTTCATCAGAGAACAGCACTGAGGCCCACTGGTCCCCCGTCCAGTGTAAATGCTCCCTGGCCCAGACAAGATGATGACGCCTGTGCCTGGTGCTGTGGTACCCTTACAGGTCGTGTAGCAGGCCAACAACCATGCTGATGTCAACGGTTTCAAATGGTCTGACGTGTCACTTCGGGGCCTCTCACCTCCCTTAAATGTGCCTGGAGTCGAGTGGCATTCGTCATCCGGTCCCGCAGGGCACTGTTCACAATGAAGCGGTCATCAGTGTGGGACGTGGCCAAAGGTCGTCCACGTCCTTTCTAGGACACTTTCAGTCTCTCTGTATCTCTGTTGCAACCTGCTGATGACACTCTGTGGAACTCTAAGACTCAGTGGCCACTGGTACTGTTGATCAGTTGTTAGGTGTCGTCTTTGTGTCGGGATTGACATACTATATATATATATATATACATGCATACATATATACGTGTGGGGGCATCATAATGGGATATATCAAAAGCTTTTCAATGGCAGGTTATGTAAAAATTATGTAAAAACTACTACTTTTTACATAATTTTACATACATTAATCATTTGGGCATAATTGGGTAGGTTATAGACAATCCCTTATATATACAGTATGATGTGTGCCTATGGTGTGTATGTGTACATATATATGTACACACATGCACACACACACACACACACCATTTACCCTTTTGAGTAATCCAGTCACCTTTTTCCTTTACAAAACCTTGCAGTTTTTTCTGATATGCAAAAAATAGACAATCCCTCTGGACAATCCCTTTAATATAGCCTTTTATATGTGTGTGTGTGTGTGTGTGTGTGTGTGTGTGTGTGCGCACACACACACACACACACACACACACACACACACACTATGTATAAACACGCACACGCACAAACACTTACCTTTACAAAACCTTGCAGTTTTTTTATGATACGCAAAAAATAGACAATCCCTATGGACAATCCCTTAAGTATAGCCCTTATGTGTGTGTGTGTCTGTGTCTGTGTGTACACACACACACACACACACACACACACACACACACACACCCTATGTATAAACACGCACACGCACAAACACTTTTACCTTTACAAAACCTTTGCAGTTTTTTTTATAATACGCAAAAAAAGCACCGATGCTATTTCGTGATACGTCATTTTATCAGCCAATGAAAAGCTTTTGATTTATCCCGTTATGACGCCCCCGCACGTTTGCGTAGAATCGGGTTTGACGTAGAGTGTTCCCTGGGACGTGGCTAGCAAGCTAGTTATACTCAAGACGTCGGCAAATAGATGAAATTGTGAATACGATCATTTCACTGCATGGCCATGTAAGTTTTACTAGCAGTTTAATATTGTATAATAAACTGACTCAAAAAGCTGCAGAATATGGATGTATTATGCCCAAATAGTGTCCTGTCTGATTAGCGTAGGGAACCAAGCAGCTAGCTAGCTAATGTTGCCCACATTTAGGAGATTGCTAACGCTAGCCATTGGAAGCTACAGCAACAGTGAATGTATTAAAGCATTCGTATGCTGACTCACGTTCAAAAAATATGCGCCTATTGTATCTTGTTGTGTACGTCAAGCTATCGATGTTGTTTGTAGCATGCAATTGAGTTGCTTGTGGAGGTAGGACAATGTGTTGGAGCAGACAGTGATGCTCCCATTGAATATAGGTCAGCCACTAGTCAGCTGGGACAACAAGAACCTCTCCTTCGATGTTGTAGCTCGGTCACCGCAGTTATCAGGGTTTTATGTGGCTAACGTGTTCAATCTTTAATGTAAAACAAGGACATTGCTTGAAAACTATTTTTTGTTTCGCAATTTGTATCGAGAGTTACCCGCGGTGTTCGCCGCGGGGTATTATATTCAGTCGTTTTAATGATGGAGATATTGTTTTATATACTGCTATGAATATGTCGAATTATGTTGGTAGATTGAGATATTTTAGACTCATCCTGATAAATATGGCAATCACTATTCGTTGTTAATGACGTTCTATCACATAAAGGCTAAATCTGAAGTCATCAACGGCACCTAGTTGGTGGGTGACTTGCTTCGTCGATTATTGCAGAACTTGCGCTGTAATTTGAATGCTCTCGTACTTACTTTTGATTTTATTCTTTTGTATCACTCTCAACAAAACAGACTCCGCCTGTGATCTGTTAGCAACTGATCAACAACTGAATGGAAGAACCCATAGCTTTTTGTGAGTGAAAATCAATTTCCAAGCATTGTGTACAAAATCATATATTTTCTTCAAACGGCTAGCCTAACTTTATTTGTACCCTTCTCAGGAGATTGTGGGCCCCGGTAATGTACCATGGGGTATGACGTCACCAGGTTCCAAGGGGAGGTGGATGAAGACCTGCTGTGCCCCATATGTAGTGGAGTCCTTGAAGAACCAGTGCAGGCACGTCCCTCCATATGTACCCAGTCTTCATAGCATATACTGGATTTTGTGCTTTTTAAAGCGTCATTTGGCTGTATTTTAATTTCGTCTTGCCTGTCTGTCGTTGGAACACACAGGCCCCGCACTGTGAGCACGCCTTCTGCAATGCCTGCATCACACAGTGGTTTGCCCAGCAGCAGATCTGCCCCGTGGACCGCACGGTGGTGACGCTGGCCCACCTGCGGCCCGTGCCCCGCATCATGCGCAACATGCTGTCCAAGCTTCAGATCAGCTGTGACAACGCAGGCTTCGGCTGCACCGCCACCCTGCGCCTGGACCAGCTCCAATCCCACCTCAAGGACTGCGAACACAACCCCAAGAGGCCAGTCAACTGTGAGGAGGGCTGCGGGTGAGTAGCGTTCAGAGTGGCAGAAAGCTGGCCGTGTCTGTGGGGCTTTGATAATGTATGGGCACTCGTGATGATTATTGTGTGCCTTGGAAGAGATGCCTTGAATTTGACTATCAAACCTGAAGTCGACAAAGGTGCCGTCATGCTGTTGCAATATCGTAGTCACTTCTTAGACTGTGTGTTTTTAAAACCCTAAACATCATGTGTCTATTCTCTCTAATCTTCCTTGTCTCGGTTCTCCGCCGGTAGGCTAGAGATGCCCAAGGATGAGATGTCGAATCACAACTGCATCAAACACTTGCGTAGTGTAGTGCAACAGCAGCAAACCAAGATCTCTGATTTGGAGAAAAATGTTGCAGAGCATAAGCATCAGTTGGGGGAACAAGTAAGAATTAGTTGTCTCAGATTATCTCATCGCTCTAGATGTACCTAGTTTTCAAAATTGTGAAAGTAAAGATGCTAACACTAATGACTCAAGACTGGAGTTGCTGTTATTCAGCTGATATTTTTTTATGAATACTACTTAAAATAAGCCTTCTAAAAGACATGGCTAAAAATAGAATTCACTTAGTCACGATGAGCTCCATAGAGGAGGTTATTACAGCTGGTGATTATATTCTCTCCCTCATTCAGAAGCGGGACATTCAGCTGCTCAAAGCCTACATGCGAGCCATCCGCAGTGCTAATCCCACCCTGCAGAACCTCGAAGAGAGCATCGAATACAACGAGATACTGGAGTGAGTCCCCTTAACCTCTGGTTCTGGTCCACTGCCTGGACCGCTTCCTCTTTCCTGTTAAACTTTAGGTGCATGACTTCAAGTTTAAGTCTGTTCAGCAACCACAAAGGAAGGGTTTAAGTCTTAAAGTCTAAGTCTTTTTGTTTGTTGTTTGTTGACAACGTATGTTGTCAAGCTTCAAAAATAATATCTAGCATCTAAAAATAATATCAAAATAATATCGCTTAGAATGCGATAACAAGTCACAAACCATGCATGCACATAATGTAAAAAATATACCCCCCCCCCCCCCCCCCAAAAAAAAAAGGATTCTTGATAACCTCACGCATGTCGCTGCAGTGTGTTTGAGGCGCTGGCCCCACTCTGACCCTCTGACCATGTGACCCGACAGGTGGGTGAACTCCATGCAGCCGGCCCGGGTGACCCGCTGGGGCGGCATGATCTCCACCCCCGACGCCGTGCTGCAGGCCGTCATCAAGCGCTCCCTCATCGACAGCGGCTGCCCGCTGTCCATCGTCAACGACCTGATCGAGAACGCCCACGAGAGGAACTGGCCCCAGGGCCTCGCCACGCTGGAGACACGGCAGATGAACCGCCGCTACTACGAGAACTACGTGGCCAAGCGCATCCCGGGCAAGCAGGCGGTGGTGGTGATGGCGTGCGAGAACCAGCACATGGGGGAGGACATGATCCTGGAGCCCGGCCTGGTCATGATCTTTGCGCACGGCGTGGAGGAGATTTTATAACCTGCGAGCGGGACAGGGACGAGCAAGAGACAAGCGGGGGGGGGGACTTTTAGTTTGTTGGATGGGCGGGGGTCGGATGGGGTTGGGTGGGGTTGTGACGGCAGTGGCAGCACCGCTTCGATAAACCAGGCTGTATTTTTACGTTTCACTTTAAATGATTGTGGTGAGATAAGAGGTTGTACATCTACAGAGTCGATATACCTATGCCTTAAAATAAGGAAATACACCATATGAACCTGGCTAAGGACAACTGAAACTGACTGATGATATCTGAGAGGAACGGGAGAGGTTTAAATGTTTACAAGGGTTATAACTTGATACATAGTGCTTTAACACATTGATTGTTCTGCTTCTGCGACATCCCAATATATGAAAAGGCTTCTCTGTACTCCCCACGTATCGCCAATTGTATAAACGGTTGTAAATAGACATAGTATATTGAATTATACAAATAGTATCCTCTTATTCTTCTTACTGTAATTGGACTGTGATTATTGTTTTTTTGTTTTGTTATTCGATGTTGATAAAAAAATTTGGTCAGCTTGTGTTACTGTTTAGAAGGTTGACTTTTTGCTTGCTAGCTTTCGGCTTATTTGTGTATATTTTATGAGACATTGTGCTTCACATCATTGTGCCATTTACTTTATTTATTGTGTTGCCTTTTACATGAACATGCTTGAAAATATGATCATATCTATGTACATTTGCCTTCTCAGTGCATTTAAAGGTCTTTGCAATTTTTTCCATCCTTGGTTGTATATATTTAGTACATAGTGTCACAGTGAAACGCGGAAACAGTTAATGTTTTGAAATGCAACATTGTGTAATACTTTTTTTTTTCTCCAACAATCATATCATTTGCATGCGAGGTGATCATGTTGGTGATTACTAAAATAAATGCTTTTTCAGCAGTCTTCACACATAAATAACTTCCGATGACTCATGTTGTTGGCTTTTATTTTAATCAACAACTTGGGACTTGCAAAGGTATCTGTAGCCATGGCCCTAATGGCCTTCATTAGAACCAGTGCTTCAGTCTTCCGTTATACTGCCCTTTGGGGAAAGCAGATGGATGGGTTTAGATGGCGAGACTGCACCTCTTTCGCGTCCGATTTTTGTTTGTGTTTTCAGCTCAGAAAGTAATAAAATATTGAACCGTATTACCAAGAAATATGTATATTTTATCTTCTGTGATTTAGTAGAAGTGATGATCTTATTTCCGCCACACCATGTCGCCACTGTTCTATGTTGGAACCATGTCAAAACGTGAAATACATCTAATGAAGACGACTGGCCCTGGCTATTTAATTCCCTTTTAACTCTTAAATCCGTAGAGATTGCTTGAAGTCGAGGGGCTAAACGAGTGACACATTTTCTGCTCTGGTTTCCGTGTATGTGTAAACCATGTGTGAGGTGCGCAGTGCTTGTCAACCGTGTCGCCGTGGTTGAGTGTGGCTATTGTGGACGGTGGAATGTGACGCGCTGTGCTGCCGAGCATACCTGCTGCAGTCGGCTCTCATTGTGTGGGTTCAGCGTCATGCAGTCAGTCTGGCATTATTGTTTGTGTCAAAGCAACAACGACAAGTCATACGAGGACACTTAGCGCCTATCTGTCATTTCAATTGAAATAAAATCAATACGGAACTATACAAAATCTGGTTAAAAACAGAAGAAAAAAAAAAGTGATCTCTGTATTTGGTGTGCAAGCAGCACGCAGCAGGACGCAGGGCAGTACTTGTGATGAAGAGTAGTTAGTGGGTTAGTTTGTGGAGGCTCTGGTCGTCGGAGCAGCCCGTCGAGGCGGTGCTAAGAGAGGGAGACACGTCGGGCGTGGGAGTCGCGCAATATTCCACTCACACTTCAGCCTCGACGACGTTCTCGGATTCACACTTCGTTGGCAGCGTGGACAAGAAGTTAGTCGATGATCGTCGTCCCGTTTGTGAGGAGGACTTGTTTGGACGTCCGTCTGCACTGCTACAACAACAAACTAAAGACGGGAAAACCAAGTGGCTGAACTGAAAGGTATTATTCAACCAAAATAACGCTGTATGTTATTGGATCGTTTATTTTAGTGAAACACAACAGGATAAGTGTTAGGAAAAAATAAATGATCACCACACTCAAACTTTGGCACATCGTCAGTTAAGAGATGGAGGACCGTGTGCCTGGTCGGGGGGCTGCATGATCGGGAGCGGTGGGTTTAAGTCATGTGTACTCGTACACCTGCATTGATAGCAATAACTGGTTATTGCAAGAGAGCGGGCCGCTTCCTTGCTCGTTCTGCCCATTGGTACAGTATGCTGGGGTTGTGGTTGTTTCTAAATGCTAAGTCTTTGCGTTCTTAAATTACGTTTGGGAACTGATTAGTCAGCTGCTGCTATTTATGGCTGATGTGTGAATTTGGATGTCATGCTGGCAGTGTGGGATTTGGGTTCAAGAGCTACAGCTTTGGTTGTTCAGCAAAATAAGGCAGTTATAACTGCAAGGTCTAATTTGGAATGTCATAACAAATGTAGTCATGCGTGTTTAACGTGTTAACACTTGTTTATTGTTAAGTTAATACCGTTTATACAAATGTAGTCATGCACATATAATGAGATTTGTGTTGGGGGGGGGGGTATAGTTGGTGACTGATACATCATCAATCCCTCTAAGCACTACACTTCAATTTCTCATAATTATTTTGCTGTCAAACCAAGCATGTCCCCTCATCCATATGGACAATAGAGGGGGGCTTGTATTTTTTTTCTTACTCGTATAACAACTTTTCTGTAAGATGACATTTCAATAACATGACCAACATATTGCATTGTATCATAAATAAACACAAGAATACGTGCTCTAAACTCTAGCGAATCAAACATGGATTTAGCTCTGCTGGAAGAAAAGACACTCCCACCCACACACACACACGCGCACGCACACATACACACAGTCACACACACATGTGAATTGTATGTCCCAGTGGTATTCTCCAGCAGCACGAGAGCTTGTGGGCATCCAAAATCAATAAAGTAGTGAGGTCGTTTGGCCCATGGTTAATATTTACATCACAAGTAGAGGAAGCATGACAAATAGAAATCAGCCCATTTGATGCTATATTTCCTGCATCCCGCGATGCAGTCTCGCACCGTGTAGTTACTTACAAGCCTTTTTTCTTCTTTCACAAACGTTGATTTAGCCCTCATCATTGAGGATGACACATTTGTTCCTTTGGTAGGCCCACCTTCCCCTGGGATCTGGTGGATTCAATTGGAAATATATGTAGGCCTATGTAATATATTATATACCATAATATATACAAATTAGTGTGTACAAAACAAAGCTACATACAGGCTACTGCCACACATTACTTATTACAAGCTTGCTTGCAATACTTGTCCAAGCTATTCATATCAAGTAAGAAATAATATCATATTTAACATTTGCTAGCACGACGACCATCCTTTCAATGTACAAGGGTGATCAATAATGATGTTGAAGTCATACACAAGCCTTTATATCCAGGACATGTCATTGGAAAAGGAAAGCCATTTGCTTGCCGAATGACGCAGTTACCCCCACATGTTCGGGCAGGTTTGAGGTTTTGTGTTGAACTCAGCAAGGATAACTCCGCTGCCTGCATGAAAACATCCATGAAAACATCAAGCCCTTATATAAGCCATGGCCGAGTCAGACCCAGAGATGAGCCATGCTCCTGTTGAAGCCAAGACGCGAGGAAAGCTTCGCCCACATTCTGCCACAAGAACTAACACATGTGATTCATACTTTAGTGAAGATCATTTAGTTCCCGTTTTACGCGTGCATTTCAACACTTCTCACACTGTAGGGTGGCCAGCATACCTTAGGAGTTATACATACCATATACCAAAACATCATACCATAACATAACATAACATATCATAACGACATGTAAGAATACCCACGGGAAGACAAACAACATTTGTCTCAACAACGGGGGGCAAGTGGTAACAACAGCAAGATTTTGCCATTTTTAGGGAGATCTGAACTTTTCAGAGGTCCTCAAGTCTTTTGTTATTGCAAAGTTCCACTGAGCGGGAGAGTAATTGCTGGTGGGTGAAATACAAGTCTTGGCCCTAGGAGTGACCTTTTGAGCAAACATGCCATTTATAGTAAGGGAGTATTCCCTTGTTTAGCCACTGACTCACAGTAGCATTTGCATGCCGAATGCACTTTCAGTGTCAGAGTATTCCCCCCCTCCCCTTTTAGGAGCAGCAAGAGTGCCTGACAGCGTGGGAGGAACAAGAGAAGTGGGGGAAGACCCTCCACCCACCTCCCACTACCTGAGTCTGTTAGTCACCCGTGGCGTAGTTCAGACAGCAGCTGATGAAGGGAGCCGTTTTTCCATGGAAACCATGCCGAGCCAAACCTTACATAACACGCCGGCCTACACACTTCAGAGCGGGAAAGCCAGAGAGACGGCGTGTCATGTTTCTTTTTTAGAAATAGTTGTTCCTATTCAAACGCATCACCTCTAACTTTTCCAGCGCGGTGCCCGCGAGTGCTCTGTTCAGAGAAGAACACGCAGTGTTTTTCTGTCACAAAGCTGAGGGGTTCAAAGGCTCAGTCCCTGCAGTGTTATAAAACGCTGGATTTCCTTGAAACAAGGTGTGGGCGTTACGACAGCCTGTACAAACACCGGCCCACGCTCAAGAAAGGTCATCCCTATGCCTTTATACCTCTAGGCAAACACTGTATAGGAGGATATTGAGGGTTGCTTGTTTAGAATGACCATTAAGAGAGACTGGAGATGGGTTAATCACTAGACCCAGCTCTCCATAAAAGAAAACGACAAAGCATTTTGGCAATTAATTTTCCTTGTCTTCTCACTGTTTTCATCTGTTTATCATGCTACATGTATTTATGTTATAATTATAATAACAATACTTATTGTATTGTATTGTATTGTAAGGCGTGAGGCTCTGATTCACAAGCCCGATAATTATAATCCTTGATGTTTACTTATAGCTGAGAAGACCCCGTTGTTCTTCTAAATCAACTGTTCCCTCAGTACTGCAGTGAGTGGCTTAAGTTACAATCTCGGTTCCAATTGAATTTAGAACATTTCTGGGTTCCCCATTCACGGAGGAAATGGCGACACTCTATGGCGCGTCGGCGCGGGATGAAGGGAACACGGACGCACGACAGCCAGCCGCGGCCTTCCGTAGCGGAGCTCTGCAGCGTGACCTCATCGAGAGCAAGAAGAATGTGGTCACCGCTGTGTTAGTGAGGTTCACAACCAGGACTCATTCCCCGGCCAGAGCAACCGCCAAACCCTCCCCAGCAACGGGGCCCTGATTTTGTTGATTTTAGCTCCAGCCAGCTGGCATCCCGCAGGGCTGCGCCCTGTGTGTGTATTCCAGAGCTGTGTCTATTCCAGAGCTGTGTGTATTCCAGAGCTGTGTGTATTCCAGAGCTGTGTGTATTCCAGAGCTGTGTCTATTCCAGAGCTGTGTGTATTCACCAGGTGTGGGGTTTTTTTTTCTGAATTAGATTCCCCATGTTGCAGTAATGTTCTCGTGCTGCCCCCTCATTGTTCTGGTGGCGATCTCCACTCTGCACGTGAATGTCGTGCATGCAAATAATTATCCAATCAGGAAGAGAGGAATCTGATTATGCTCTATCTTCTCGTATGAGGCGGTAATGATGGTGATCAGTTGGTTATGAGGAAATTGACATGTCGTAGCCTGTCACTCAGAGACAAAAGGGGAATTATGGCAGGCAGTAAAACATGTATGTTGACTTGATTGTGTCTCACATCCGCCTGGACGTGTTCATGCTGGTATCGCGGTGGCATACAATGTACCAGCGTGTTGGAATGGCTGGTGAAATGAAAGTGCCTGTTGATTTTAGCGTAAAAGCTTTGCATTGGCGTGTTCTGTGCTCTCCTAGCTGCTTGGTAGCGCTGGGACGGCTTCAGCAGACTCTCATGGGGGACGGTATGACCTTTTCAGAGCTCCGTAGAGTAGAGCTTCCTCCTCGAATGACACGGTTGGTGTTCATTCCCATTTATGTGTGATCAAATATATACCGCGGCGTAGATTTATTATTATTTATTTCTTTTAATTGACGTGTCCGGGCGGAAAAAAATCGTATCAAGATTATAGAGTATAATCATTTCTCTAAGCACGTATGTGGACATTGTTGAAGTTTATGATTAACATGTTATAATTCAGATTGATCCCAACACTATATATTGGTCTTTTATCTGAAGGCCTCATCATTTCTTGCGAACTGTAAAACATTTTAGATTTTAGTAGGCCTATGTTTTAGTACATTTTATTAAGTTTCACTTTTCACGTTGCTCTTAGGAACAATTCGTAATATTTCTTTGTAACAAATGACAATTTATGTCATACAAATGGGTTAATGGCTAAAGGCCAAAGTACAATGGAAAACATTTAGAGAGTGAGGAATCCCAAGTGACGAAGGATTGTGTCTGTAGCCTGACATCGTTTTTAATTGACTGCATCAGACCCAGTTTTTTCTAGCGTGCGGCATGAGATGGGCTGATATTAGTAGTAGCAGTGCTACTGCCACTATATATATATATATATATATATACGATGTGCTTGTGTTAACACCTGCCTCAATGGAATTTTTTATTGTTGTTATTATTATCAATATTTAATGTATCCGTTTCACGTATAGTAGTGGCCAGGAAACATGCATTGCATTACTGGCAACAGTTCCCAGCCACTCGATCATTCAAAGCACTTATACTTTAATCGAAGCAACTTTTGTCTGCTTTAGTTCTGGTTCTACTCCTATTTAATTAAGCATTGAATTGAGTTTCAAATTTCCAACCATTTCCCCGGGCAGTGACGAGCCGGTGACTCCCACAGTATTTCACCCTGGGAGTCCACTTACTGCTTATACTTGCATGTGAAATGGTTTCCATTTTACATAGCGAAACCACAGCAAAAAAAAACGAAACGAAAAACCCAGCTAAAAGCTGAAGCTTGCGATGGCTCATTGTGGACCGGTATTGCCTGCTCTCTCGACGTTTCAAACCTTGAGCTGCAGCACAAGGTGGCTGATGTTGTTGTGTGTCTCTGGCCGTGCCATTAGGTGCACTGCATTAGCAGCCCCACATTAGCAGCCCCACATTAGCAGCCCCACATTAGCAGCCCCACATTAGGCCCAGACCGGATGTTATCTGCGAGGATGTTGTCTACAATTTGCTCTCCGCTCAGGCTTGATGCGGCAGCAGACTACTTTGCTGCTCCCCCCCACACACACACACAAACTCCCCCCCCCACACACACACACACACTCCCCCCCCCCCCACACACACACACACACACACAAACTCCCTGCCCCCCCCACCCCTCCCCGCCCACTCTTCCCCTCTGTCTCTCTATCTCCCTCGCTCTAGACCTCAATCATCTGTATCCATCTCTCGCTCACCCACTCCTCTTTTTCTTCTTCGTCTTCAGCTTCCTCCTCCTCCTCCTCCTCCTCCACCTCCAGTGTTTGCAGGCAGACGAGCAGTGCAGTGCAGTGCAGTGCAGTGCAGTGCAGTGCAGTGCACCATGTCCGCCCCCACAGACCCAGAGGTGAAGGAATTGAATCCAGTGGACTTCATCCAGCTGCAGCAGTACATTGAATGTGGGTAATGGGAAGGATGGGGAGGATGGGGGAGACTGGGGGAGACTGGGGGAGACTGAGGGAGAGGCGGCTTTTAGTGGCAGGTGGTCTCTCGCCGCACTCCCACACAATATCATGCAAAGACGCTTCGCTTATAATTTCTCTTTATATAGAAGCGCTTTTCTTGCGTTTAGGTTCAAAATGCTGTTATTTGGTTTAACATTTTGTGTGCCTGTTGTAACATTTGCCTGTTGCCTACTTACTACTATTCTTGTTCATCTTGTTATTTTGTCAACAATTACAGCATATTCATCATCCACAAATGTTTGAGTTATTGTTTCCCTAGACTAAGTAACGCATGTCAATGAGTTGTTTTCCGTGTGTTGGCGGGGTGTGTGTGTGTGTGTGTGTGTGTGTGTGTGTGTGTGTGTCTGTGTCTGTTGCACGTGCACTTGGAAAGTTTTGCAGTTGCACTTTCATGTTGCACAGATGCTTGAGTGTCTGTAACCCTTGTGCTTTTCCTGCCCAGACTGCAGCCTGAAGGTTAAAGACGTGCTGAGGGAATTTGATGCAAACGGCCGTCTGGCTCAGCACCGACACGGAGAGGTGAGGGGTCACGGCCTCTCGTCAGCGCCGCACACCGTCTTTCTCGACCGCATGTGATTTATTTATTTGACCGTGGGGGTGAAAAAAATGTTAAACACACACACACACACACACACACACACACACACACACACACACTCACACACCGCAGGGGATGGAGGGTACGAGGTGAATGTGTGCAGGCAAATGTGCGCCTCGGGTGTTGAATGTCGGCAACAAGGGGAAAAGGACAGCGATGACATCGAAGGAGCGCTGAGCGCCAAACCCGGGGAGTTGCGAGCGGAAAGCATGTGCCGGCGCAGCGCGCTGGCGGCCCTCATGCAGGCCGAGCAGCGGCGTGATGGAGTGAGATGCAGTCCTGCCGCTCTTCCATAGATCATCAGATGACGCGCTGCCCTCGGCCCCGTGGAGAAATCAGCCCCCATTCAATAGATATGCTGATAGGAGCATTCGCTTACAAGTGACAGTGGATCGCAGAAGATATTGATCCGCTATGCGAGATGCAATACGTCTTGAGTGGCCGCGCTGCCCGGACCGGTGGCTGTTGTGCTGACACGCTGCAAAAGGAAAAGCACCAGCTCACACTGCAGTGGTGCAGCACCGCCATGGGCTCCCAGCCACCATGGGCTCCCAGCCACGCAGGCAGGCAGGCAGGCAGGCAGGCAGGCAGGCAGGCAGGCAGGCAGGCAGACAGACAGACAGACAGACAGACAGCCACGCAGGCAGGCAGCCAGCCACGCAGGCAGGCAGGCAGGCAGGCAGGCAGCCAGGCAGGCAGGCAGGCAGGCAGGCAGGCAGGCAGGCAGGCAGGCAGGCCGGCCCGTTCCAGCCGGGGGAAGAGTGGGGAACGGCAACAGGGCGCGGATATCTGGTTCATCACTGTTCAAGGGAAGTGGGTTGGTCATTAGTCCCCCGAGCCGCCCGTCTTCCGAGGAATAGAAAAAAGCTCGGGACACGCAGATGGCCTGGCAGGCTGTCAGCACGCAGGGGTTTTTTTTTTGTTGTAATTTTAACATGTTGGTACACGCTACCCCATCTTTTCGATGACTGACATCCAAAAGCTGCAAAAGTGAATGGGGGCGGTGGGTGGGTGGGTGGGGGGAGGGGGGGGGGGGGTTGAGTCATTTGAGGTTACACACATATACACACACAATGACGCACACTCACACAATTTGGGCACGCATCATTTTGGCACACAGCAGTAAAATGTGTCCGAATGTGCCTCGTCCGAGTTTAACTGTGCTCTCACTGAGATGAGAATGGGACAGATCGATGTGGACGGTTGTTGTCCTGTTCCACTTTAGCTGTCAGCAGATCGCCATGTGCCGCGCTATTGCGACACTTGCACAATTTTTTTCTTCTTCCTTTCCTCTGCTGGTGGTTCTTAGGATGTCCGTGCTTGACGCCACATTCACTTCTTGCTACGAATGCGCTATCCCTCCTCTTAATCTCTTAAACCCCGCGATGCCGCGACAGCCAGCAGTGCGGTGAAACTCTTCTTCTGACACTCCTGTCCCCCCCCCCCCATGCTCTCCCCTCCCCGCTCTGCACAGCGCATCAACGAGGAGGGCTTCCGTCTCTTCCTGAAGACCTACCTGGAGGTGGAGGACCTCCCCCTGGACCTCTGCCAGAGGCTCTTCCGCTCCTTTGAGACCTCCGAGCCGGCCCAGGAAGACAGCGCCAGTGAGCTCACGCGACCATAAACACCCCCCCCCCCCCACCCTCTCCCTCTGTCTCTCTGTCCCCCACGGCAGCACCCAGACCCCCATTAGCATGCGTGCCGCATGTGTAGGCTCTTTCATTTGAAATACTTCAGTGATGTAACGCGTCGTCATGTGGTTGGCAGATTAACAGTGGAAGCGCATGAATAGGGGGGCTCTGGTGGCCGTGGCTAATAGCTCCTCATTCTCTCCTCCCGCTTGCAGAAGAGGTTTGTTTGAAGGATGTCTCGTGTTACTTCTCCCTGCTGGAGGATGGGCAACCCAGGGACAAGCTGGAATGTGAGCCTCTATTTGTGTGTTCTATCTCTCTCTCTCTCTCTGTCTCTCTCTCTCTCTCTCTCTCTCTCTCTCGCTCTCTCTCTCTCTCTCTCTCTCTCTCTCTCTCTCTCTCTCTCCCTCTCTCCATGACACGCATCCTGACTCTTATTGGTGCTCTTCTCGTTCTCCTCCAGTTGCATTCAAGCTCTATGACCGGGATGGTAACGGGGTCCTGGACAGCTCTGTGAGTACCGCTGGCTGGAGTCCATCCTGTGCGTTGGTTACGCAGCATGTTCAACGTGTTGACGTGTTGACCCTCCATGTTGACAGGAGGTGGACCGGATCATAGCCCAGATGATGCACGCTGCAGACTACCTGGGATGGGATGTGACCGAGCTCAGGCCTGTGAGTCCCCCCCCCCCCCCCGTGCCACATTGTGCCTCTTGACGTAGGATTCAGACCAATCACAGGCCATTTGAACCACCACCATAGTATATCGCGATCTGTTTCTTGTGTGTACATTGCAAAGCGCTATGTTAACAGTGTACCAACCGAACGTAACTAATCTCAAGACAGGCAAGTTTAAAGGACCACAATGCTCAGGGTGAGCTAACCATGGTATCCATCTCTCCTGGTGTGGGTAAAACATCAGTTGGCAATAATATCTATGAAAATCCATTTGTTGTTTAATTGGTGGCTTTTATGACTGCATTAGGGCTGCAAAACAATGCATAACAATGCAAAGTGTTGTGCTTTTTAATGAATGTTTTTGTTCCCATCCGAATCCCAATGCAACACAATACAGACACAATCTACAATGTTCGACAAATTCCCTCATAGAAACTGCTCACAATGGTGTGTGCTACAAAACCTCTGTGGCCCAATAAAAAGCTGTTACTCATTTTCTAGTGATAACCTCATGGATGAAACTGTCTGCGCACAGGGAGATTATTATCTCTTAGTCGTGAAACCTGTTCAGGGCATTTGAGACAGGGAGACACACACACACACACACCGACCCACCCTAAACCACACCACACACACACACATAGTGTGTCAGTGTGGGTGCATGCAGGAGTGTGTGTGTGTATGTGTGCCTTCCCGTGTGTGTGTGTGTGTGTGTGTGTGTGTGTGTGTGTGTGTGTGTGTGTGTGTGCCTGCCCGTGTGTGTGTGTGTGTGTGTGTGTGTGTGTGCTGATTCAGCATTGACAGCAGGTCTCTTCCAGGTGCTGAAGGACATGATGGTGGCCATCGACGCCGACAGCAGTGACACAGTGTCCCTGGAAGAGTGGGTGGAGGGGGGCATGAACAACATCCCGCTGCTGGTCCTGCTGGGGCTGAAGGTACAGCACACACACACACGCCGCCCCCACCGTAGCTGCATGCGGCGCTCGGAGGGGTTTCTTTAAGCTCAAGGCGGCGGAGCCACCAGGGATCGCCGTCCCGCGCGGTGTTGAGAAATCCTGGGGAAAAGAGTAACGGCGGTTGCTCATGTTTCCTGCCCACAAGGCCCGTCCGACTCTCCCCGCAGAGCGTGTTGTGAACAGGGCGCGGCCGTACGCCCGCAGCCAGCCAGGAGCTGTTGGGTTCTTCTCGGGTGACGTACTCGCCGTGCATGAAGAACAAAAAAAAAAAATGTCACATGACACGTCTTACTGCTCACAGTCTATTCCCCACGCACGACTTGGCGAGCCGCAGCTCAGTGCGTGGTCGTCGTGGTATCGACAGAGTATGTTTATTTCCTCAAAATCGCTCGGAGAGCACATTGGTCTGCAGAAGGGTTTTTGTGAAGCCCCGTCTCCGCTCCTGGTGTAGTGAAAGCCATCTGCTGGCAGACTGGGCCGCGGCCCACCAGTCAGACTCTGTGAGTGTACTTCGGCTCCGCCACAATGCCAGGGATTTCCCCCGCAGGCTATTTCCAGACCCCCGTACAGCCAAGGCCCTGGCGGCAGCCATGGCTGCTCTCGCAGTGCTTCCCAGAGTTTACTGGAGCACTGAGCAGACTGCTGCAGACGTTAAGAGACAGCATCAATAATGCACGAGCTCTGTTTTGTAACTGGTTGTTTACACTTGATAATGGTTAAAGCGAGGGCAGGGTTCTTGTTGAAAATCTACTTACATCCTGACAAACAATCTGACAAATTGTATCTTTTGTTGTCCCAAGCCTGTAATCAGCCTGTCCAATAATGTTGTTCGGTCCGACGTGAAATGGATGGCCTACCTGTCTGTCCGCTGACCTACCAGTCTACCTGCACTTTGCTCCTGTAAAAGTGAAAGTACACCTCTCATGGAAGATTCTCATGGACTCCATTTCCATGAGAGGGAGGGGCTTTGGAGGAAGGCCTGAACAAGGGCTGGGACTTTTTCGTTGGGATACTTTTAAAATCAAACTGTGTGTGTGTGTGTGTGTGTGTGTGTGTGTGTGTGTGTGTGTGTGTGTGTGTGTGTGTGTGTGTGTGTGTGTGTGTGTGTGTGTGTGTGTGTGTGTGTGTGTGTGTGTGTGTGTGTGTGTGTGTGTGTGTGTGTGTGTGTGAGCGTGCGTGCGTGCGTGCGTGTATTTCCTGTTCGGGATTAATCAAGTATATCTTTCTTGCATTTGCATTTCAACCTGATGTCAACTGATGCATTTCAACCAGTGAAACTGAACAAAAACAATCGGTGATTTAAGTCGCAGCGCCGCAAAGGGAAAGAAGTTCAGAAGTTCAGAATTTGCGACAAGGCGCCGTGGGTCTTCTCTGGTATGAACATCAGAGATGCCATTTGTCTGCTGTAGTCAGTGAGTGGGTGTGAAAAGCGACTGAATTGCAGGGCTCGGTCACACACACACACACCAGTGAGCACGAAGGTATATTGAAAAAGAGGTAGTATCTGAGGTAGTGTCTTTATTTCCACATATTGTCGTCACGTCGAATGAGTTGACGTTTGCTACAATGAGAGCAACAATTCGCCCACCAGTTCAAGCAATTATGCAGCAAATGCAAAAGCTTAACCGCAAGCCACAAGTGTTTGCTAAAGGAGAACTGGGCAGGGTCTCGTGTCATGCCTCCGTTGTCTTTGCTCTTGCAGATGACCCAGAATGATGGGCAGCACCTATGGAGGATGAAGCATTTTAACAAGCCCGTTTACTGCAACGTGTGCCAGAGCATGCTGCTGGGCCTGAGGAAACAGGGTCTGTGCTGTACCTGTAAGTACGCCCCTCTGCCACTAGAGGGCAGCAGTGCAATATTGTTCTTTATGGAAGTCTGCGAGCGAGGTTATTGACCAAAATCAGTACTAAATTACTAAAATCCGAAAATCAATGAAATAAGTAAATGAGAAACGTTTCCATGTAGATCTTGGTGTTGAAGTGAGTCTTGTGTTTTGTTGAACAGGTTGCAAATACACTGTGCACGGCCGTTGTGCCAACAGGAGCACAGACCCCTGCACCAGGACTTACGTCAAGTCCAAAAAAGAAACCGGGGTATTTTTATACTCATGTTCACAGAAAACCCACTAGAATTATTTAGAAAAGAAAGAAAAGGTGAGTGAGTTTTAAATTGTTAATCCCCATTTTACAGGTTCCGGCGCATGACTGGGTGCTGGGGAACTGTGACTCGGGGAAGTGTGACAAGTGCCAGAAGAAGATAAAGAGCTACCAGGGCCTCTCAGGCAAACACTGCGTCTGGTGCCACACCATGGTACCCTCACACCCGCGCACACACTCTTCCTCTGTCTGCTTCACATCGTTTGGGAAACAGTCCTCAGTTTTATCCTTTTGTTGTTCATGTTTTTCTTTTCTTGTTATCATTTTGAATCAAGGTTGTTTTTTTTCGGGAAACGTGACCTTTTGTCTTTCTGCAGCGCCACGATGAGTGTGTTGCTCATGAGCCCATCGAGTGCACCTGTGGACCCCTCCGGGACCACATACTTCCTCCCTGGGCCATATACCCCGTCATAATGGTCAGCCACGCCCGGGTTCACCTGCTCCACCTTTCTTTATAGGGTGCACATGTTTGAGAGTGTCTTGATATGCTAGTATGCTCAATTTGAGTGTCGTTCATATGCTAGGATGCTCATTATTGAGATTCTTGATATGCATGGATGCTCACCATTGATTGTCTTTTATATGCAAGGATGCTCACTATTGATTTTCTTGATATGCTAGGATGCTCACTATTGATTGTCTTGATATGCTAGGATGCTTACTATTGATTGTGTTTTATATGCTAAGATGCTCACTATTGAGTGTCTTGATATGCTAGAATGGGGCGGCACGGTGGTTAGCACTGTCGCCTCACAGCAAGAGGGTTCTGGGTTCGAATCCACCTGGGACCCGGGACCTTTCTGTGTTGAGTTTGCATGTTCTCCCCGTGCTTGCGTGGGTTCTCTCCGGGTACTCCTGCTTCCTCCCACAGACCAAAAACATGCAGGTTGGGGATTAGGTTAATTGGTGTCTCTAAATTGACCATAGGTGTGTATGTGAGTGTGAATGGTTGTTTGTCTATGTATGTTAGCCCTGTGATAGGCTGGCAACCTGTCCAGGGTGTACCCCGCCTCTCGCCCGTTGCAGCTGGGATTGGCTCCAGCCCCCCGCCGCGACCCTCGTAGAGGATAAGCGGTCACGATAATGGATGGATGGATGGATATGCTAGAATGCTCACTATTGAGTGCATTGATATGCTAGGATGCCACTGGTATTCCTCTTGCGATGCCACCGCTGACCGATCTGACCAAGCGCGTTTTGTCCCTGAAAAGGAGAGGCCAAACACAGTGAAGAATGGAAGCACAGCATCCGCCGAGGAAAGTGAGCTCAACACCACACCTGACGGCCAGGTGCTGCAGGTATTGTCCCCACACACGCAACGGGCTAGCTAGCGACCCCGACGCTGGGAGGAGGACGTCCCGGCGCGGGGGGGAATTGTGGCGGCCGCGGGTCACGGGGCAGCAGGGCGAGGGCTCTGGATAATGGGCGGCGCGGTAGGAAGAGAGGAGAACAGAGCCACCGGCGCCTTTCTTGGCGCGCATAAGCCGAGCACAACGCCGTTCATCCGCAGGGATCTGCATTCACCAGCGGCCATTGTGATTTCATTCAAAGCGATTTTCAATGCACTCCCAGACATGCAGTCCACCCTGCATAGTCTGCGGAGACAAATGAGGCAGCTGTCTGACGGTAAGCTCTGCATGTATGCTACGGACTGCTGAACCCTGTGTGCATATCAACCTAAGAAGGGATCCAAACTCAAGTTTGTGCACAGTAGTGACAAGGCACCCCCTTCCTCTGGCAGCAGAGAGGGCTGATTAGGAGGAAAAGCCCGTATGTGCTCTGTGATCTTGCCGGGAATGAGAAGATGCACAACCATTTGCATATTGAGGAGATGCCTGCGAGTCCAAATGCTCTTATTCAAAACTCTTTCCATACATGTCTTTGGGCCTTTATGTTTTCTCATGCTGAAACTTGCATTCAGTACAAAAGGGTTTGACAATGGTGCCAAATGCCTGAACAGTTCAGTGCAGGTCAGACTCAGAAGAAAGGAGGTTTTTTTTGTGTGACGACAATGCCGCGCCTCGTCCTGGAAGGCCTTCATCTGTTGTTGTCGTGCGTTTGATGAAAGTGAATTGTTGCACCTGGGGCGTGTCCCGGAGGTGACGACCCCGGGGCGCTTGCCTGGAGGCGGTGACGTCACCGCGGTGTGTTCTCATCATGTTGTGCAGGACACTCCTGGTCCTGTGCGGGACCACAGACACAGAGGGTCGATGATCGTAACAAGGGCTGCTCTATTGTCAGTTCATGCAGGATGTCGGGTAACACTTCCCAGCACTGCCCAGCGACGTACAGTGACAATTCTCTGGCGTTACGACGTGATCTTGTGTGTTAACGGTGTTCCAGTACAATACCTGTCAATGCCTACTGTGTATGGAGGTGCTTGAGAACAAGATGTAATGTTAAGGAACAAGGGGGTATCAATTAGGGATCTTACAAAGAGCAGATGCTGTAGTTATTTTCTAGCTACTGTTGTCCTATTATATTACTGCAGGGCACAGTATGACCATAAAACTGAACCGAAGTCTTTCAGGGAAGATGGAGTGATGAATTCTGCATTGTGTGATTTTATTTCCATTTTAATTACCTTATTACCAACAAACTTCATTGTTCCTTTATCATTTCGGGAGTCAATAGAATAGCATGATGGTCCACCTGTGCATTAACTTTGAGCATGGACACTGTGGGCCATGACGAAGGTCCAGGGGAGACAGTACCAACTCCGCCGCCATCCCATTGGCGCCGTGAGGAACCGTAGACTGACGCCAGAGGTGTCCAGTAGCATGCATCCATTCCTGTCCGGCCCCGCCCACACCCTTCCCCCCGGTCGCCTCACTCAGACTGAGTGACAACGACTCATCCACAGCAGTTCTTATCACCCACCCACGTGCACCCAGTCGTGTGAGGGCCAGAGCCAGCACTGCCACCATGTGACCAGTGCTCCCATGGTACCCACATACACACGGCCCCATGGTCAGCCATCACTGCAAGAGACATGATCACTTGTGAGACATGTAGACAGACAGACAGACAGACAGACAGACAGACAGACAGATAAACAGACAGACAGAAAAACAGACAGACAGACAGACAGACAGACAGACAGACAGACAGAAAAACAGACAGACAGACAGACAGACAGGGACACTCACGGCGGTGTGGCTTCTTCATTGTTGTTACAGATCAGCCCGGTGCCCAACACCCACCCTCTGCTGGTGTTTGTGAACCCTAAAAGCGGAGGTAAACAGGGGGAAAGGTGAGTCACTGGACAGCACTGTTGATGTTGAATGTGGATTTTAAGCGTTTGGCTGTTGCCTCACCCCTTTACTTGGTTCACCTCAGGGTGCTGAGGAAGTTCCAGTACCTGCTGAATCCACGGCAGGTCTTCAACCTGTCAAACGGCGGACCTGCGCAAGGGTGAGATGTTAGCAACATGCTAAGCTACATTGTCAACGTGATAACTAGTCAAAACTGATGATGTTGTTTTCTAAACTGCATTCTATATGCCAGGAAGAAGCAAATTACTACATGGATTTGTGGAACCAACTTTTTTTTTCTTTTTTAGTTTCCATTTCTATTTGAAGTAGGCCTACCTGTTTTTTATATTTAACATTTATTTTCAGACTGAGTTTCTTCAAAAACCTGCAAGACTACAGGATCTTGGTGTGTGGGGGAGATGGCACAGTGGGCTGGATTCTGGATGCGATAGGTGAGAAAATCAACACAGTATATATTTAGCTCATGTGTTAGTTGATATTCTATATCACTAATTTACACATGTAATGTATCGTCCTGTAATTATAATGGATCACTTGATGGTATATATATGCCATTTCATGTAGTTATTATAATGTTATAACTGCACATTTTTGCACATTATGCAGAACAGATGCAGACACTGTTAATAATAACTTCATCAAAATTCAAATTTATTGTTGTAGTTGTATGTGCTCTTGGCCAGTGACTCTGTCGATGCAGTGACTCTGGTTTTCCTGCGGGGGGCCCTAATGTGTCATTTAATGTGAGATATTCAAGGGTCTCCACAGGATTTTCTTACATGGTGGCTCAGCACCATTATTATGTCAGCAGACCAATTAAGGCATGAGCTTGCAGAAATGTCTGCTCCCAGGCTACCAATATTACATTATTTTTGGGAGAACCCTGCTATACCTCTCACTCAATGTCACTTGAACATGAGCAGAAACATTTTCTTTTAGAACACATTTTGCAATAAGAGACCCTGTGACATCAGCCCTTTGGTTTCCTTTTCTCCCACCCACCTATTCAGACAAAGCAAACCTTCTGGTTCGACCTCCTGTGGCCGTGCTTCCCCTCGGAACAGGAAATGACCTCGCAAGATGTCTCCGATGGGGAGGAGGTGAAAAAAATGTTGAAACACTATGAACTAATGCCCCTTTGAAATTGAAATTGAAAGTATAAGCACTCTAAGTGTATGTATGTTCCCTTCCAAACGCAACAAATGCAGGAGTACTCATTCGTGTGTGTGTCGTCGTCCCCCCCCCCCCCCCCCCCCCCGGCTGCGTCACCAGGGTACGACGGCGTGGACCTCAGTAAGGTGCTGAAGGACCTGGAGGGCAGCAGTCCGGTGCTGATGGACCGCTGGAGCGTGCAGGTGGTCACGGACCAGGACCAGGCGGATGGAGACCCGGTGCCCTACGAGATCATCAACAACTACTTCTCCATCGGCGTGGTGAGTCCAGAGGCACACAGGCTTCAGCTTCAGGAACACAGGGATGGGCTGCCTGCCTTCTCTCACCTCCAGTATTTTTCTCATCGTTTTTTCATCATTGTGCTTTTTTTTTCTCTTTTTTTGTTTTTTGATTGACAGGACGCCTCCATTGCGCACAGATTTCACACAATGAGGGAGAAACATCCTCAGAAGTTTAATAGCAGGTGTGGGCAATAACCGATGTTATATATACACCAAGCTATCAACGCTGAATGTTTTTTTCTGAATTATGCTTTAAATACAGTTGAAAGACATTTGCAAAACGGACATGTTTCTATCCACATCCGTTGGAACTCTATTCGAATGTATTTAAAACATGGCAGTAATTATAGTGAATGTCTCAGTGAAGGATCTTTTGACTCTCAGCCCAATCGGTGTCTGTGTTCCAGTGCAACACTGCAGTATCCAGGACGGTTACGGTTCATGGTCTTTCAGTTGGGCAATGAGAAGTTCAGATTTGATCAGATAGAATACTGCAAAGCCACTGGATGGTTAAGGTTAATGTTTAAGGAGACTTAAATAGTACTTAATACTAATCCTAAAATGCATGGCCTTTTTATTGTTCGGATACAGGATGAAGAATAAGCTGTGGTATTTTGAATTTGCCACTTCAGAAACAATCTCTGCATCCTGCAAGAAACTCAATGAGTGTATATCAATTGAGGTAAGAAAACACAACTATGACCTACCAGCAATGGCTATGGTACCAAATGTTAATTTCACTACAATGGTTTTGTCATCTCTTACCAGACTTGTGGTGAGACGAGTCCTCAGTGAGACAGCAGTGCTTGCTGCCGTGTCACTGCGGTCCACTCAGCGCCCGCCCCTGTCAACGTGTTGTGTGTCCCCAGTGTTGCGGCACGCCCCTGGACCTGAGCAGCCTCTCCATGGAGGGGATCGCCGTCCTCAACATTCCCAGCATGCACGGCGGCTCCAACCTGTGGGGGGAGATGAAGAAGGGGGACGTGAGGGCGGCGGCGGGCCAGGAGGAGCCCGAGGTGATCGTTGACCCTGAGGTCCTCAAGGTCACCACACAAGGTACCTGAGGCGCGGCGCGGCTGTACACCGCAGCGTCTAGCGGGAGTAGCGGTGCGCTGGTGACTCAGCGCTCCTGCTCAGCTGTCCCAATAGCATTGGCACATGTTAAATGACCTTCCCGGTTGTTCCGACACATTCAAAACCGCTTTTTGTTAGCGGTTAATAATTGAATGGTATTTTCAAATACTCTCCGTGACGATATACTGTAGAGCGCTGAATTAAACTGCTATGGTGCCGGCTTTCCCAGTGCTCACACTCGGTGAATGTCCATCAAGCCGCTCATTCCATATCGTTCATTTATCAAACTTTGATGGGAAACATCGGCTCACGATAATATCAGCTTTGAATTTATGACGTCATTTCCCCGTTGGTTTAGGAAGTCCCCGGGTACCCAAATGCAAAGTGTCTGACTAGTAATGTGGTAATGTGCCTAGTCTGACTAGTAATGTGGTAATGTGCCATGACGCTTCCCTCTGCGTTCAGATGTCAGCGATCGCAGGCTGGAGGTGGTGGGCCTTGAGGGAGTCATTGAAATGGGCCAGATATACACAGGCCTGAAGAGTGCAGTGAGGCTGGCAAAGACCTCACAGATTACCATCAGGTGGGGACGCGTTCATGTTCAAACTTGTCGGGGTGATGTTAACCCGGGCACTTAGCTAATGGCTGCCCCCATTGACTTTCATCACTTGCTAATCACCATCGTAGCTTCTGGTTAGCATAATACAGGTGCATTCTTTTTGAGCAGATCACGTTTCACATGCAAACGAGGGCTAACTAGCAATTGGTGTGTTATTTACTCATTCTTTGGTCCTTCCCACTGCTTACGAATGGTCACAGGACAAGCAAGGCCCTGCCCATGCAGATCGATGGAGAGCCATGGATGCAGCCTCCTTGCACGGTAGCAACAGAGCAACAAATACACATGGCTCTATTATCCACCATAGCAAACACATGCATGACCTATCCACTGAACACAGGGACAGACTGGCACCATTAAATGGCCAGGGACTTTTTGACCCACAGGTCTATATATATATATATATATATATATATACTTTTAAAATACAAATATAAATGATGAATGAATTACTAATTCACAAATGAGAATAATGCAGTTTGGATTCATAAGAATAGATTGTATTAAGTGTGTTTATGTGATATAGGTTTACTAGGGACCTGGTTAGCAGGGAACAAGCATGATATGGATATGATATGGCCTGCGTTTCTTAGCTCACGTCCAGAATGACTGATGAGTCACAAAACTAAAACCAACTAAAGCACACAATGCTACAGCGCTGCCGCTACTGAGCCGTCCCTTGTTGGTGCCGCAGATGGCCCCTGTTGTCTGCTACTGACTGTACCACACAAAGACATAGCATTATGGCTCTGTAGAAGGTGTAGGTGCTAAGGTCCACAGCTTTTTTCTGATAGCATGACCATTGCAACATACTCTTGAATTGTATTTCTATTGAGTTAAATTGCTTTTTGTGGCGTTTTTTTCTCTCTCCCTTTTTAGATTCACATCACACACAAGAATCAAGCTAGCATGCTGATGGCCCCCCAGGCCAAGTCTTCCAGCTTTTTCGGCTACAAATAAACCCCATCACATTGGTGACTATTACACGCCGACAGACCAGTGGTTGATATATTTCTCTTTGGTAAAATTCTGTTTTGAATGTTTACGCTGAATACATAACGTACTGTGCTCTTCTCAAACTGAGTCAATGAAGCATGACATGCTATTTATGAATGCAGTTCTGTATTGTCAACGCGGCCTTTTAGAAATGTATGCTCATGGTCTTCCTTTATGGAGATATTAGTTTGACCAAATTTGACTTTTCCGTTGTGGTTTCATTTTAACCCCCCCGATTCCTTACAAATGTACAGCGTGCTCTGTATGACCACCTGAAGTATTACTTTGTCGGGAAAGATGAACGAAAAAGTTCTTGCAAGCTTCATGTGCCATTTTATGTGCCTTCTTGATAATGTTCTCTGTTGTTTATGATCAGTGACTTAGTTTGCCTACATGTTGTTAACATAGTGGGTACACACTTCAGAGGAGACATCTAGAATAGCCTACCTCTTTTATTGTCAAAGTTGAGTTTGAACCTGCCAAATTTGCATAACTTGTTTCGCATAAGAAATGCTTGGAAGTGTGTACATTTTAAGTCAACCTCAAATGTAGACGGTTAACTTTAGTTTCAGTTGTGGCTGATCTTGACTTGGTTTGAAATGACCTTTCTTTAGAATTGTGTTTGTATGTTTCATGTGAATAGATTCA
>JAXIVH010000006.1:2420631-2428131 GCA_036785325.1 Urophycis tenuis
TTACCCCCCCTCCCCCCCCCCCCCCCCGCCCCCGGCCGCACAATGCAGCAGTGTCGGGCGCGGCGGTGCCGGCGCATTCCGTCCGAAATGCCCGGAACGCGGCCGCGGTGGCGACGGGGCGCTCCTTGGCTCGGGTCTGAACCCTTGGCCGCGGCGCGGAGTCACGGGCCTGCGTTTGCGGCGCTGCTATTCATAGCGGTCTAATGACACGCCGCCGCCGCCACCTCAGGGGGAAACTCTTTTTTAACTTCTGGAAGAAGTGGAGGGCAGAAACGCTCCAACCGAAAATATTGTTCTATTTATTGTGCGGCCCCGAAGGTTCCCCGCCCTTCCTGTCTTGCCGTGGCCGACAGGAAGTGAGGTTGTCAGGCCACGGGGTGGACAGTGGGCAGTGGGCAGTGGGGGGGGGGGGTATTGACGATTGCAGAGCGTTGCTTCGTGCCGTGTGCCTCTGGGAACAAAGTCACTGACGTGGATGGGTTTTCATCAGGGTGACCGTGGAACCAATGTCAGGATAAGATCATGATTTTAGATGCTTGATAAGTATTCAAATCGTAGAATGGTTTGCACGCAAGGTTGCCTCACCGTGCCCGCTGCCAGGAAGAAGTTTATATTCAAACTAGCTAGCTGGTGTAAACCATTATTCAAACAACTGTTACACTCTATGGAGTTCCTTTCCTTCCCCAAGGCTTCCAGTGACTGTCTCAAAACACGTAATGTTGTGGTTTATAGTCCGATCATGTTGAGCGTGTGTGACCTCGACAACGTATTTTCTTTCAAGGAAACAAGTTTTTTTTTGTTTTTCCTGGCACCATGGTTACAGCGGAAGGCAGCAGTGACCTGATATCACTTGACTGACTGCTGCGCTCGCTGGGATCAGGATCCACTTTATAAGTGTGTTCCGCATTCACAGAAAAAGGAACAGCCGCTGCTGCTGTGCACTTGGCGGAGCATGGTTGCCAAAACAACCTCCACGCCGCCACAATTAGCCAGATAAGGGAACTATATTGCTTTGCATAGGAGCTGTCTGCTTACCTGCAGCGTTATCTGCATTATCTGGGTTTGTTTGCCAGAGCATTTGCATCAATAATCACCTCCACCGGGGTTTATTGCCCAACGACATACGTTCCTTTTTTTTTCCAACTGGCTGCATGTCTGCAAACATGGCGGCACCAATGCAGAACTCCTGTTTCCCCGGCATGAATGTTTTAATGGTCTCTCGTGTGTTTGGTTCTCCTCCAGACCTACGGGCTGCACCACCAGGACCAAAACTCGGTGGAGATGTGCACCTTCGTGTGCAAGGTGCACGCCGATAGCCCCGCCCAGCAGGCGGGACTCAAAGTCGGTAAGTGTTTACCTTTCGCTGCTCGGGTCAGGAACCAACCGTCAGATTTGGCATTCTAAAGCAGAATTGCAGAGCTATCTCAGCTTTTTTTATTCTTCCTACCAGTCCACTCACCTTCCCCTTTTTTGAACAAACACACGTATGTTTCAGCCAGCTCTTTAAGGAAGTCCCAGTCTAACAACGTGTCAGCTCATTTTCCAGCCCGTAAGCACTAAAAGAGGAGCTAATTCAGCCGACACCAGCGTGCCAGCTCTCTCACCCACGTGCCAGACTTAGCTAGTAAAAAAAAAAAAAAAAAAAGTAGATTTTATCAGTTGTTTTTATTTTTTATTCCAGTGTTACTTTCTTGTGGCACAACATTGGGTACTTACCTAGAGAGGGAAGGAAATGGAAAGTTTAACAAAATGGCGCTGCGGGAACACATTGGAGGACTCGCCTGTTGGCGTTGGCGGTCGGGGACAACACCACCTCCCACCTGCCGCGGCGTTTGCATTGTGTGTCAAAGCTGGCGGAAGTAGATTCTGTCTGTGGCTTCTTCCTCGGTTCAACCTGCACGTCATTCCAGTTTCACTTCCTTCATTCCTGGCATGCTTTCTCATTGGCTGGCCTGGCTCAGCGTAACGTCACCACAACACACCACGTTGATGACGCTACAAATATCCTCTGTGGCAAAACGTCTTTCTCTGTCTCTATCTCTCTCTCTCAAACGTGCTATTTTGAATCTTGAATTGTCGATTTGCATTCGTATGGATTTGTTGTGATCATGTACAAGCACAGTTTTGGCAACGATGCAACGATGAATGGTTCACAATTTTTTGAAAGCCAAAAACACATTATGAGACGTTATGAGTGCGTCAGACGCTGTGTACGTCAGACGCGGTGTACGTCAGACGCTGCCAATCGAGGTGATGTCACACAAGCAGCACAGCGGCCACCTTTCAGATCTGTGTTTACACTCACGTTGCACCTGGTGCGTGCACTTCACATCAGACCACATGGATCCACAGTGTGGAAGGAGCCGGTCAGATGCCACGAGTGCACATTTTGTAACATTGCTATTGCATGTGGAGGGGAAGTGCTTTGGTTCGGGGGGCCACAGCTCTCACTTGGACCCGGGCTGAGCCTGGCCGGGCCCACTGCTTCAGCAACGGCACCGAGGAGCACATCTGATAGTGGTTGGCTCACAGATGTGTGTTGTGTTCACGCAGGGGACACCATCTCCAGCGTCAACGAGGCCTCGGTCGACGGCTTCCGCCACAAGGAGATCGTCCAGCTCATCAGGGCCTGCGGCAGCTCCATCAGGTACCCCCCCCCCCCCCCCCCCCTGCTCAGAGTGTGTGTGTGTGTGTGTGTGTGTGTGTGTGTGTGTGTGTGTGTGTGTGTGTGTGTGTGTGTGTGTGTGTGTGTGTGTGTGTGTATCAAATGACAAATTGAAAGCAGTGCATCCTTTGGTTTTTGTAGACATGAGTCACTCTATCTATAATCTCTCTGTCTATTTCCGATTTTGTATTTTGTGTTGTTGTGATAGATCGAATGTGTTTCAAAGGAAGTGGAAGTTATTGAGCCTGTTCAACACTTTAAAGTCGTGTTATTATTTCAAGTGGGTGTTAACTGCATTCTGACTCCCATCTCGTAAACATCCTCCTCATGCTCACTTTTTGAAGATGGGTTAACCACATGAGAATCATCCCTATACCTGATTACAATACTTGACATACACATTAACCAGGCTGTTGAAAGCACCTCTATAAAATAGGAAGACCTCAACTGTGATCTAAAAGCCACGCGACACTAAAGTGTTGGGGTAGAAACAACATCTGTTTTTTATATTTGTTTTCTCTTCAACCCTTCCTGTGAAGTCACGGTTAAAACCAGAGACTCAATTTTGGGTCCAATTTCACAGGTCTCGTGAAGCAGTCCTTTAATATGGTTCGAACCCTCTTTCCCCTTCTTTTTAACGGGGCTATACCATGTGTAACCCTGTAGGATTTACCACTTTGTTTCCCGGCAATGCAATTAATCCCACTGCTTTGTTGGTCTGCTCTGCAGGCTGGAGACTGTGTACAGCGACGCCATACGCAAAGCCGAGCTAGAGGCTCGCCTGCAGTACCTGAAGGTAACACACACGCATGGACACACACACACACACACGTTTTGCTCTCCCTTGACTCAACAGTAGCTGCTAATGACCAGTGCCCTCAGAGTCAAGAATGTGTGCACGGCCAGCACTTTAAACTGCCGAGAGAAAACAGATTCCCCACCACCACCACGCCACCATGCTTGCATGCCAGATATAGATCCAGCACCCCCCCCCCCCCCCCATACACACACACACACACACACACACACACACACACACACACACACACACACACACACACACACACACACACACACAACACACACACACACACACACACACACACACACACACACACACACACACACACACACACACACCCCTGCCCCACCTGTTGTTGCCCAGCCCGCCCTCCAACCCCCGAGGCTCTGACGATCCCCACCTGTCACATGGGCAGCGGCTGCAGTCTCTAACGGCCCTGCATGTGCGCAGGGTTCGAGCGTTGGACATGGGATACATTGTTACGCATGGCGCACTACAGAGCAGCTTGTCCAAGGAGTCCCAGGAGAGCTAGCTTTCCCCCCCCCCCCCCCCCCAAGATTAGGCCAGCTGTCCTTGGTTTAAATCCATGTGTGCCGGGTGTCTGACAAGCTTCTGTTTTGTGTGGCAAAAATGCACACAATCACGTCTGTATGACCTTTCGCAAATGCCGTTCATGGAGGGGAAAGTTCACGCTCTCGTCTGAAAACTTTGGTTTTCAGCAAACTCTGCATGAGAAGTGGGACGAGTTCCGGTCACTGATGGTGCAGGAGCAGCGCCTTGTTCACGGTACGCCCCGACTCCTCTCGTCTCAGTAGAAGTAGTGCTCGTAACAAACCCCCCCACCTCGCTAGTGTATAACCCCTGTACCCCCCCCCCCCCACCTCACCAGTGTATAACCCCTGTACCCCCCCCCCCCCACCTCGCCAATGTATAACCCCTCTATCCCCCCCCCCCACCTCGCCAGTGTATAACCCCTGTACCCCCCCCCCCACCTCGCCAGTGTATAACCCCTGTACCCCCCCCCCCCCCCCCACCTCGCCAGTGTATAACCCCTGTACCCCCCCGCCCCCACCTCACCAGTGTATAACCCCTATACCCCCCCCCCCCCACCTCGCCAGTGTATAACCCCTGTACCCCCCCCCCCACCTCGCCAGTGTATAACCCCTACCCCCCCCCCCCCCCACCTCACCAGTGTATAACCCCTGTACCCCCCCCCCCCACCTCGCCAGTGTATAACCCCTATACCCCCCCCCCCCCCACCTCGCCAGTGTATAACCCCTGTACCCCCCCCCCCACCTCGCAGTGTATAACCCCTGTACCCCCCCCCCCCCACCTCACCAGTGTATAACCCCTGTACCCCCCCCCCCCCCCCCACCTCGCCAGTGTATAACCCCTGTACCCCCCCCCCACCTCACCAGTGTATAACCCCTGTACCCCCCCCCCCCACCTCGCCAGTGTATAACCCCTGTACCCCCCCCCCCACCTCGCCAGTGTATAACCCCTGTACCCCCCCCCCCCCCCACCTCGCCAGTGTATAACCCCTGTACCCCCCACCGCCCCACCTCACCAGTGTATAACCCCTATACCCCCCCCCCCCCCACCTCGCCAGTGTATAACCCCTGTATCCCCCCCCCCCCCCCCCCACCTCGCCAGTGTATAACCCCCTGTACCCCCCCCCCCCCCCCCCCCCACCTCGCCAGTGTATAACCCCTGTACCCCCGCCAACCTCGCCAGTGTATAACCCCTGTACCCCCCCCCCCCCCCCACCACCTCACCAGTGTATAACCCCTGTACCCCCCCCCCACCTCACCAGTGTATAACCCCTGTACCCCCCCGCCTCCCCTGCAGGCATCGTGCTGAGCGACGCGGCCGTCTACGAGTCCTTGGAGTCGGCGGGATCTACGGCAGCCTGGGGGCGCCCAGCCCGGCCGCGCTGCGCGCCGTGCGCTGCACGGGCGGCGGCAGCAGCACCAGCAGCAGCGCCAGCGCGCTCAGCACGGCCACCGGCGACGACGAGCCCCTGTACCAGACCTGCCTCTACCAGGCGGAGCGCGCCGCCAATGGCAACGCCGCCGCCGCCACGCCGGGTGCCGACCAGCAACAGCAGGAGAAGAAGAAGAAAAAGGAGGCGCAACCTCCCCCGACGCAGAGGAAGGCGCGGCTGCGGCCGGCCAGCGAGCTGTTCTCCACGGCCAAGACGCAGCTCACGCGCAGCGCCAGCACGCGCAGTTACGCCGCGGGAGCCGCTGTCCGGCAGCAGCAGCACCACGTCGTCGTCAGGGACGACGGTGACCGGGCGAGAGGCCGGGCGGCTTCGGGTTCGGCTCGCTGCAGCAGAGGAAGCCCAAGCAGAAGAGCTTCCGCCGGCGACTGCTCAAGTTCATCCCCCGGGCTGAACCTGCCCCCTGGAGGAGGAGGAGAGCAAGCTCTGAGGGGGGGGGGGGGGGGGCGTGGCAGGGGGGCGGGGCGTGAACACGCTCGTTACCCGCGTCGCAAAAAAAAAAAAAGACTTTCCAAAGAACATACTTTACAAGGCCTGGCCAAAGACTGGAGGGGAGGCGGGAAGGAAACGAGACCAAAGGTTATGGATCGTTGATTTCAGTTGCACCTTTTTTTTAAATATATATGTCAGCGCCCCGTGAGAGAAGAGGCGGGGCTTCGTTCTGTAGGGGCCCGTTACACCTGTAATATTTTACATTGGTTGTTTTTCAGTTGTTTTAAGTTATTTATTTATTTAGCTAATACTGATAAATCTCAGAAAATCGTACTTTTGTTTGCATGTACCTTGTTTTATTTTTGTCGAATGAATGGTCCCTTGTTAAAGTCAGTTTTCAGGACATCATTTTGTATAAAACATTTTGGCTGATTCAGTTTTGTCCGGATTTATCGCCAAAGTCACTTTTTAAATAAATATGTTGCATTTTATTTATGATTTGCTTGTTTGTTTGTTTTTTTTCCCTGCAGAAGAATGAGTCTTTCGTTCCAGAGGGTCACAGCGTTTATTGAAACCAAAAACCAACTCTTCCCTTCTGTGCACAAACAAACAATCTTTGTAAATTCACAGCGGTGGAGATTCCATCACATTCCATTTAAGAAAAAAAAAAAAGTAGTGCCACTTCATGCGCGTTTGTGAACTCTTTGTGGCTGCAGAAATGTTCTCAGCCACGCGTGTGTCCTTCAGGCCCTTCATGTGCGGAGGCTCTTGTGCCTGAACAGAGAGGCTTGTTGGGGGGAATGCAGAGGAATGTGTGGAGAAAGGCAGCGCCGGCATTCCATGCACAACCGCCTTCTTTACGTCGCTGCTGCGGCCATGGCCCAGCTCTTCAATAGCACCCATGTTCCCATGGGTGGGTCAGATGACCAGTGTGTGTGTGTGTGTGTGTGTGTGTGTGTGGCAGGGTGTAAACGTGGAGGAGGAAGTTTGGGCGGGGGGGAGGGGTGTCGGCTTTTCATTCGGTCACAGCTGACCCTTGAGGTCACCCTTGGTCACTTGCTCACTTTTCTCATTCGTGTGCGCCTCGATGCTCCATTGTTCTCTCAGCCCGCTCGTTCACTCTCGCGTCAAGAGTGCTGATGATGATGGGGGGGGGGGGGGGGGGGGGTCTGGAATGTGAGCCATGTGCTGGAGCTGAGCAGCGTTGTGTTGTATTGTGTTGTATTGTGTTGCGTTGCGTTGTTCCGGGTGGGGATGAGGAGACAGCCGGGGGGGTGGGAGTGGAATCTGACGTAAGAGTTTACCAGCCGCGTCGTCCATGTCGGGCTTTGAACGCGGCCTCGTAACAAACGGGGCCTTTCAGGAGCCTGAATGCACAGCCAGGGCCCAGTGGTCCTCTGCTCAGAGCAACGCGTGAAAGGGCCGTCCAAGGGCCTGAGACAAAGGCCGCGCAGTGAGCAGTCGGCAATTGGCAATTGCGGATTAAAGGGGGGGGGGGGGGGGGGGTGGGGCGTCGGCCCGCAGCGTAACCGGCGGCCCGCTGTAAAAGGCCACTGTTTGTCCAGCGCTTCAGGGATGCGTTTGTTCTGTCTTCACGCC
>JAXIVH010000006.1:2434064-2546564 GCA_036785325.1 Urophycis tenuis
AGAGACTGAGGCAGAGAGAGAGAGAGCATAGCAGAGGGAGACAGACACAGAGAGACAGACATTCTAAGAGACAGACAGAGAGAGAGAGGCTGCTGGAGTAGCTCCAATGCTAACCTCTCCTGACTTGACCAAGTATTTGGGCCTCTCGTGACACTTCCTGACTGGGTTCCTGTGGGACCTTGGGGGAAAACGGTCTATCAGAACACTCTCCAACCCCGGGGCCCTCACCTCCTCTGCTGCTCACCGGCCCCCAGCACCGCTGTCCATCCATGGGACTTACTCACCTCACCGCCATCTGGGCTCTGAAGCTAGACGGGTGGGGGGAAACTGATTACACTTCATTACTTTTTAATGTAAGTGTGGGGTTTTTTTCTCCCTGGGATTGATAGTGGGATTTCTATGTAAATCCTGCTATAGAGATACATACATACTTGGCACATAGATGGAGATGTTGTATACTAGTAATGGTTAACCTAGCAATTAAAATGATTGTTCTTGTTCTGGTGACTTTCTCACTGTATTAGCAGCAATTAAATGTTTCACCTTCTTCTGACAAAATACTCTCTTCAATGTATATATATATATATACATGTTTATTTTATGTTGGTCATATATGTCATGCGATGATAACATTTGGTCTGGTTCCCCTGAAGCATAACTCTCCCATGATAGAAAACTCGCAGGCCAATCTTCTGAGATGCAGAGTGCGGGTCTCTCACACGCACCCCGCGGGCCCAGTGTGTGCGGCCCTCTGTCTGTGGTCAAGGGATGGAGCAGGAATGTGTGAGTGGGCAGTCTCAAAGGCGACATTCTCGTGACCTTCGCTACAATGACAGTAAAGAGTGTGTGTGTTCTCTGAGGGACAAAAGCCCAACGTCAGCATTCAACAGCGGATGTGGCGGAATCATAAGGAGTGCACATGTGAAAAGCTCCTCTTCCAGTGTCACATATTGTATGGTACCTCCTATATATATATATATACATATTTATACATGAATGTGTGTGTCTGTGTGTGTGTATCTGTAATGTAGTATAGTATTTCAATCAGAGATTAATATTATGACTCCACTATGATATCACTTTCATAGCTTAAACTAACCAGTGCAACATTGTAAAGTCTTATGAGCTAATGAAATTGGTTGTGAAATTGGTCAAATGAATATGTTCGTGATCAATCAGCAATTAGCATAAGGTCTGTCTTCTACGCTACAGGATCACGTTAGATGCCAGTAAGATCAGTTTTGTTAGTGCATGTGCCTGTTAGTTTTGTCAATGAGCTTGTTTTCTCTGTTGCAATGCTGCCACCTGGTGGTGTACTGAGCTATCGTCAATTGATTTGATGGACATTTCCTTGACATACACATCTGGCCTCAAGGGACCATCCTGATCTCGGAGCTCACATCCCCCATCACGCTTAGTGCCACTAGTAAACTAGGCTCTAAAATTGTATATGATATATGGCTTCATGAATGACATATGATATATAACTATGATATATGTGTTGTTGATTTAAGTCAAGATCTTCTTTTTGGAGTACGATTTTTTATTTTCGATTTTACCTATTTTAAGACCTCTCTATTCATATGTAACTTTTCCTATCATTGTTAGCCTACACAGTGACCTGACCTGCTTTCCCTATCTTCAATTCACCTGATTCAGTGAACATCATGGCATCAAGACTTCCACGATTAAAACTGATGTCACGTGTTGTTGTTTGCATACTCTGACTCAGTGGCGGCTCCTGAAGAAAATCTCAGGGGGGCAATTTTTCTGATAATGATTAAGGTGACCCATTCAATAGGTGCATTAAGAAGACGGTATCAGTTTGTTGTTGGATGATTAACTCATACAGTCCTTCCTGTGTCCACTAGATGGCAACTCCTATAAACAAAAATGGTGTAGCTCCACAATTAATTATTGACATGAATCTAATGTTGTATGATGTAAAATAGCTAAACAGGACACAAGATATGTCCAGCAACCACATAAAGACAGGGGCAGCATATTAAGTCAAGTATTTATTAACTGATCAAGGATCAAGAGGATCAAGAGCTTTCAAAAACGTTACAACACATACTCATACTCATCAAAAACTTTGTCTAACAATCCAAGAACAACACCTGGGTTGGTGGAGGCCTCCGTCAAAGCCAACTCGAACACTCAAAACTTCACACACTGGATGATCCGGTTGAGGGTGCGGTCTGTTCGGTTAGGGCGAGTCCCAGAATCCTCATTCGAAATGCATTGGAGGGTCATTTTCAGTTTTAACATGAGTCAATATAAGAATGCTTGGGCGATTTTCGACGTCAATAAAATCGTCCAGAGAGGCCGGACCATTTGAAACACGACTTGACCCTCCATAACCCAGAGATGTTGTATACTAGTAGCAATAGTTAATCTAGCAATTGAAATGCTTGAACCTTATTCTGGTGACTTTCTTACTGTATTAGCAGCAATTAAATGTTTCACCTTCTTATGACAAATGTAGCCTACTCTTTGTAAGTCGCTTTGGATAAAAAAAACGTCTGCTAAATGCCCTAAATGTAAATGCAAACGAATCTGACGATTCTGATTGGACAATGACAGATAATATTAACACTGATAACTAGGCCTACTTTTGCTGTGATAGAGTTGTCAGAGACGGTTGAGAGAGGGATATTGAAGGATCTTTGGAATCCGCCCCTGCTCTGACTGCAACTCATTCTTGTTTGGTTTAGCCTAAGCGGGAAGTTAACATTTTAAGAGTGATATATTATATTTACTTATATAACAAAATATGTGTCATTGTCTAATTACTGATTTTATCGGATGTGGCAGTGTTTATGCTATATTGAGTCTATATGTTAATATACATCTATAGCCTATAGGCCTATATCTCAGAGCACGCGATATAGTGACCTCCCTCAATGAAATACTGCAGACCTGCCAACCTTGAAGAAATGTTGAGTACACACATGCCCCCAACAACCCCTGCCCCCCCCCCCCCCCCGCGGACACCCGACAGATAGGTCTCCACTGATGGGTGGGCGACGGTGTGGAGCGTACATTGGCAGTGGGCTGTCAGTGCGCAAGGGGGGCCCCCGGGGGACGTTGGGATGTGTGTACTCATAAAATGTCCAAGGTTGGCAGTTCTGATACTGTACACGATGAAAGCAACCATTAAAACCGAATGGAACGTAGTCCATGTCTCTGGGGAGGGTGCGGGGCCGGGGGTTCACCTCAGTGTAGTAATGTAAGAACACGGCCACACAGCAGGGGGCCCCCGCTCTACTGGCTGTGTTAACACGGAGGCACGGCCACCAGGGAGCTCGTGTAAACGGAAAGGTCTTTCCTATATGTCTCTAAGAAATGAAGTTAACTGTGAAATCTAGCGTGCCATTGTTTGGATGGCACGCTAGATTGTCTTATTAAGATAGTGCCAAGTTCTTTGTAACTTGGCACTTAGTCAGAGATGTTGCAATGGTTCACCTAGCAATTGCAATGCTTGAAACTTGTTCTGGTGCCTTTCTTATTAGCAGCAATTGAATGTTTCACCTTCTTATGATAAATGTACTCTTTGTAAGTCGCTTTGGATGAAAGTGTCTGCTAAATGCCCTAAATGTAAATATAAATGTAAGATAAATAGGCTGAAACTAATGACAATGAAGGTTTGGTGAGATGCACATGCAGACTCGCTTGCATGTAGCAAATAAATGCACTAATCTTAATATGATCTCAATGACGCTGCTTGAAACCTTAACCATCAAAGCTGAAATGTACAATCGACAAAAAACTTAACCTTCTGAAAAATAATAATAAATTAAACCAATCATATATCAAAAAGCCGACAGATTTGTAAAGCTATCTATTTAAAACAAAAACTCGTGACATGTCTTTCAAGTTTGATAAATGGAAGTGGAACCTGATAATAACGACAGTGGGGACCGTGGCTCCCCGCGCCTGGCGGATGTCCGCCGATCACGTGGTCTGTCAAGTAGTAAAGAACTGCGTCATAAACGTGTAGTTCACGAGCGTTATTTTTGTCATCCTATGGATCCGGATCCGTTATCACTTATAACATTGCAATTGGTCACTAACCTAACGTGACCATAATGCGCGCGCGCACACGCACCCCATTACATGAACGAATGTCGGACTTTGAAAATGGGAATAATCAAGACAGCATTGTGATGGTGAACGTTAAAACCGGATTCATTTAGTGGTAACATTGCATACGGATGCATTGTAATTCTGAAGACCGCAAATCGAACGTGACGATACATACGGCTCACTGACAGGCCGACAGCATGTCTGCAAACACACGCGCACACCCACGACCACTCGCCTTATACTTAAACTTTATTGTGCTATAATAACACAATGTAGGCTATGCTGGCGCTGTGCCAGGGCAGTGTCATATTGTATCGTGAAAACCGGGACACTTGTTCGTCCCGACGTGCTTTTGTCGGGACACGAGACTCAAAATCGGGACTGTCCCGATCACACCGGGACGTCTGGTCGTCAATCTAACTGCAGTAATACGATGCTGATTGGCAAACTTGACATATAGAACATTTCATTCGACATATGTTGGGCTCAGGCTCGGTTCGGATAGGCTAAGAAGTGGCAAACAACAAGTGTAGTCCTAACAATCATCTAACAACTGGCCTACACACCACAGGACTGTGCAACACGCCAACATTATTGTATCAATCTTTAAGTGCACACGTGTACCGTCGTTCGCGCACAGGCTAAGCCTTTTAATGAATCCTAATAAATCCCTCCTGATCAGTATCGCGCTATAAAGGGTTCCAATGAATAAGTACACTGGCGGACAGCTGTTAAATACAAATATAGCAGCGCAACAGGTGGTGGGTGGAGCGCGACACGGAGACACGTGTGACGATACATAACGTGCGTGGCTTGTACCCACGGTCTACACTCGTACATGCTCGCGTGAGAGTACGTAGAGATGGAGCAGTCCCACTCATAGACATCCCACTCGCGATGTGAAGTGAAGACGGGCATGTAGGGCTGGAGCCTAGGCTACATAGGCCCTATTGAAACATTCCCCCTGAAAACGTCCCACCTTTTGAACATCATATGCAGTTTGTTGGATTAAAATTCAGTATGTCTATTGACCTCAAAACATAGGCTATATGGTTTAGCAAAAGCACTACACACTTTTGTGTCTGCATATTTCAAAGGTGTGCGTGGGTCTCCACGCACACCTAATTTATTCAAGTGACATATTCGATACTCGCCTTTGCATGATATTGGGGATATACGCTTGCGTCTGTGCATGCAGGCGAATTGTGATCTACCGAAAGTTCTATGAAGGCCCACATATTCTCTAGGTAGGCCCACGGTACAAGTGTGACATCACGAACGGTGCGTGACATCACGTGCCTCCCCCAGTGGAATCGTGTTTCAACAAAGGAGGGCGATGATACCTCACACCACAAGAGAGAGGGCCCCTTTTAGCAAGAAGCCAATCTTAACGTTGATGGTTGTGTGACCGAATGTGAAACCATTTCCCACTTCGCTACAGTTCGAATGGCTGATATGCAAACACGCATGCCCACTTCCTCCATGTGCACTGTGCATATCGGCTTCGGTGGTTTTCATTCCAGCCGCCTTTTTACGCCACTGGTTGGCTACATTGGGAAACTATATTTGCGTATATGCGTTCAAGATGAAAAGGTGACTTGTAGACATCTAACTTTGGAACCGGAATTTGTTCGAATGACATAACAATATTATTACTTTTGTCTAAATGATTATTATCATCACCATTAGAATAATATAATAATCATAATCCTCCTTATAATCTTTTTTTTTTTTAATACAAAATGTTGTTTATTACAGCGGGCCAAACTTTTTCAAAGTTTTTAGTAAAGCTATTGCACACTAATTATTTAGTTATTGAGTCAATGTTGGAGTCTTTACAAGTTAAATTACACCGTGAATACACGAGCACCAGCTACGAAGTGTTCGAACTTAGCTTAAAGTAATGTGATTGCTGCATTAGGAGATATGGCAAAGTAATTCCGCCTTCCGCTGAAACATCCGTATTGTCATAATTATGGGCGTGTGTGTGTGTGTGTGCGGGGGGGGGGGGGGGGGGGGGGGGGGGGGAAGACAATGCTGCGGTTCTTTGCAGTCTGCGCGTCATCGGAATCCCAACAGTGCGTCATCCGCGCGAGTATTCTTTAAACGCGGAACCTGATTGGCTGCGTTGTGGAAAGCTCCCCCTTGTATGGAAACATCCTTCTGACGTAATGGTTCAACTCAATTGATACTATAAATGACTTGAGGCGATCAGAACAGAGGGATAGCTCCTCATTTCAACAGAGCAGCGATGAGTACAACACCTCTCACTGGATTTATAGCCTGTTTCAAACTTTGAGAAAGAACTTTACAGGTAAGAACTTTATTATCTATTGTTATTCAAGTACATGGCATGCAAACCCAGATACAAATTCAATCATTTTAAGTACGTAATATAAGCAATTTTACATGAAAAGGGGAGTGTTGATATACAGGTGTACATACTCTCCCATACCAGATATAGTCTATGTTGCTACAGACAGAACACACCCGCTCAATACAGACCAAACAAAGCAAACATCTAGCTGCAAAATGCATGTAAAAGCAAGGCTGTATTTGTGAAAAACATTGACATTTAACGTTTAACTAATGTGTTGTTGTTTTCCACCCCTTTCTATCTGAAACATGCACACCTTTGAATGCCAGGACGTTTTCAAAGACAAATCAAAGAGTCGACCGAAATCCTCCCAGAGACACTTGAGGCTCACCCTGTGATATATCAGGCATGACCTGCATCCACCCCCAGCACGGGGCCGGGCCCTACGACAACTCCCTCTGCGGCTCAGAGTTCGAGAGCTTGGACTTCACCTCCAGACTGTCCATGGACACAAAGTGCTTTCCCTCGCCTCCGCCCCAGCCTGCCGTGAGCCTCCTGATGGGACCCTACTCAGGTGACCCGGACGCCTACTCCCGCCAGATCACCGCCGCCTCCGCAGCGCCGCCCCCCGGCCAAGAGTCCCCGTTCAGGCTGGACGACCTCCAGGTGTACGGCTGCTACCCCGGCTCCTTCACACTCAGCTACCTGGATGAGGCCCCCTCCCCCGGGGGCTCCGATTACTTTGGCAGCCCCACCTCCGTCCCGTCCCCCTCCACCCCGGGGCTGTCCACCCAGCCTGCCTCCGCTTGGGATTCCTCAGCCTTCGGCCCTTACACCCCGTCCCCTGGATACTGGTCTGCTGAGGAACCAGCGGCGTCCCACTGCCAGCCGCTCTACTTCACGTTTGGCCCGGAGGCCATGGAGGACCTGTCACGTTTCGTTCCGCAGCCCCGCATGGCAGAGCAAGATTCCTTCGCCTTGAACCAGCAGCAGCAGCAGCAGCAGCAGCAGCAGCAGCAGCAGCAGCAGCAGCAGCATCAGCAGCAGCACCCTTCTACCTTGGCCTATCCCCCCATGGCCTACCCACAGGGCGTCCCCCGAGGAGTGGGCAGTGACCTGCTGGAAGGCCACCTGTCGCCCAAGGCCGGAAGCCCGGGCGGGAACGACGGGCAGTGCGCCGTGTGTGGAGACCACGCCTCCTGCCAGCATTACGGCGTGCGCACCTGTGAGGGATGCAAGGGCTTCTTCAAGGTAGGCGCCCTGTCTCCTCACTGGCCCACCACCAGTCCACACCCACCGGGGAACATGAATTCAAAAAAGGAGATAGTATTTGCTCCGAAATGATATTCATTATGATGTTAATAATCGTCTAAATCTTTGTATCTGTTTATGCAGCGCACTGTGCAGAAGAACTCCAAGTATGTCTGCCTCGCTAACAAGGACTGTCCCGTGGATAAGCGACGAAGAAATCGTTGTCAATTTTGCCGTTTCCAAAAATGCTTAGCGGTTGGCATGGTGAAGGAAGGTATGTTCACATCTCTGTGCTTTCATTACATTGACCATCAATGACTCTGTTGCTTGTGCTTAGATGTGAGTCAATATCCAAATAAGATTTGCGTATCTCCTGTTTCCGGGGATTACAAATCAATTTAATCTCCCAAATTGTAATTTGGGACTTTAAGTAGGATTTTTTTCGTGGAATTTTGAAGTTTAACTTTCAATGTCTCTGTTTTGTTCAGTTGTGAGAACAGACAGCCTCAAAGGACGAAGAGGCCGACTGCCTTCCAAGCCCAAAGCCACGTCGGACCTGACGAGCACTGAAACCCCAGTCAAAATGATTGCTTCTCTTGTGAAAGCCCATGTAGACTCAAACCCAGTCATTGGAACCCTGGATTACTCCAAGGTGAGAAAAACAGTATATTCTTACTCAACATGTATCACATACATTTCATGATAGGTGTCAGCGTGTGCGGGCGTTTGTACACATGCTGACAGCCCGTGCCTTGTCTGCTCTATTAGTACCAGGATGAGGTCGTCCACCAGTTCCAGAAGGAGGACGCAGGTGACATCAGACAGTTCTACGAGCTGCTGACGGACTCCATGGAGGTCATCAGGAGGTGGGCAGAGAACATCCCGGGCTTCTCCAGCTTCTGCCTCGAGGACAGGGAGCTGCTGCTGGAGTCTGCGTTCGTCGAACTCTTCATCCTGCGGCTTGCCTACCGGTGGGTGTGCATCTGCGATTGGAAATCCACCGTGTGACATCCATCGATATCTTTCATCATGAAAGGCATGGTCGTGACTGAATGAACATACTAACGCCGTGATCTCTTTGTTTGGAAAAAAAAATGACAGGTCTAATCCAGGAACAGAAGAGCTTGTCTTCTGCAACGGCCGTGTGCTGAACAAGAAGCAGTGTGTGGCCGGATTTGGGGATTGGATTGACTCCATCTTGGGATTTTCTCAAAGCCTCCATCGCATGAACTTAGACGTTTCCTCCTTCTCCTGCCTTACGACGTTGGTTATAATTAGTGGTAAGTTTTTGACCTATTCTTGAAGATTATACATTAGATCCTATACATTATTGTATCCTATTAAAGTATATATCAGCCTTCAATCAGCCATACTGGGTTTTACTGCAAAATATTCTTCAGCGCTGCTCCTGTTGCAGACCGTGAACAGCATGGAATCTGAACGTGAGCTCATAGTTCTCCCTCTTGTTCTCCCTCTCACCAGACCGGCACGGTCTGAAGGAGCCGTCGCGCGTGGAGGACCTGCAGAATCAGCTGATCGCCTGCCTGAAGGACCACGTCTCGGGCTGTGCCTCTGACTCATTCCCGCCCAACTTCCTGTCCAGGCTTCTGGGGAAGCTCCCAGAGCTCCGGACTCTGTGCACACAAGGCCTCCAGCGCATTTTCTACCTGAAACTGGAAAACCTTGTTGCGCCGCCGCCCATCGTGGACAAGATTGTCATGGAAACCTTTCCGTTTTGACAAAACCTCTCCATCTGCTAGGCGGTGATTTCCTTCTATGCAATCTGGACAGAAAGAGTTTGACAATCAAGAGGATGACTGGACATATTTGGCACACATGGAGCTCTATTTGTGTCATAAATATCCGAGTTTGTTATACATATTCACACATTCTTTTGAATCTCATTATAATGTGTGCAACATACAATTGGTGTATGCACATTTTGAAAGTGCTTCCTCTTGGGTTAGATAGGTAAAGACATACAATGATATATTTGATATTATCATAACAAATGCTGCAGCAGTTGTCAAGTTGTCACAATATACTGACACCCATGTGGACCAAAGGGAGTGCGTTTATGTGGCAGCACAAAGTGATAGAAGGGGGAGCTTAACCATGTTTGGAAAGGGAGAAAAAAGCTCAACCCTTGCGCGTTTACAGTCCGACAGCTGTAAATGCATGGATGCACTGCACCGTCCTCCTAGCCTTTCTGGGACATTTGGTACAAACATTTTGAGTAGCATATGACTCAGCTGTTTTCTATTCGGGAAAGGTTTAGATGCTCTGGTAACCACCCAGAAGAACCGTCGCCTGCCAACCTTGGGACTGAGTTTCATTTTAAGACGTGAAATGATTTGTTGGGTGGTGATACAGAAATCAGACTGGCGTTCTGTTGGCAGATGGTGCACATGATGTAAAGGTCTGGCAGGTTTTCAAGGTGCAGCTATGAATACTGTACAGCTCTGAATACTGTACAGCTTTGAATATAAAGTCTTACACACAGCTGCATCTTTTTGCAGTGCAGATTGTTGTTATATACCAAACTGTGTCTTGGGCATTTGATTTTTACATTCTAGAGAACTATTGTTACATTTGTATTTCAGAATAAATTTGCAAAATAAATGATTTTACTTTTGCTTGGTACCATTAGTATATGTTAAATAGGAATACATGATTCATTATTATGACATGCATAAACAATATGGCCTGATTGTAACAGGTTGGATATAAACAATTTTATTGCTTCATGTAGTTTGGGGTGAATCTGAGGCTGAATTTAGCCAGCACTAGCCTACCATCAGCAATGGGAAGCAATTAACTAGGTAGGGTTAATCATGAGCCTCATTGTTGTGTCTCAAGACAAGCAGTGTACCCCAGAATCCTGATAATGGATGGACTATGGATGGTTATGTTGTTGGATGTAACGGCCAACATATAATATCTATATAAATCATGAGACCATAGCGTGAACTCCACCAGACCCCCCAATACCATCCCCACCCCCTCAACCCTCTCACCCCCTCCCCACTACCATCCAGCTATGCACTGAACTCCTTTTAGACCCCTATGGAATTCCCTTTGCAGGCTCATGTAACCCAGACTACTTCATCATTGTGCTGTGCAGCGCCATCACGTGCTGCTCTATGACAAAATGCAAACTGCAAATCTCACACTACGTGAACGTTATAAGGAAGGTGCTATAAGTCAAGGCTGTAAAGGAGTATTTATAGATTGCACAGACAGGTGCACATGCTGATATGGAGACTGCAGTTCTTTTTATGGGAGCCATTTTTCTTGCAAACCAACCAGGCATCTCCAGTTCAGTATTAGGTTTTTTTTTTTTTAAGTTTTATGCTGCACATGAACTGATGATGAAACATATTTTATTAATGATACATGTAGACATTTGTTAACTCAATATGTCATGACTAAAAATCAGAAAACAGTTTGCACAAGTAACAACCTAAAAAGAGAATTCAGAAATCCCATGGATTTTGGCAATCAGTACTTCATATTGTAACATTTGTCAAATCATTACTTGAATATGTTTTTGGAGGCTAATACATTTTCAAGTGCTGTTTTATTATGTTTTAGTATACAATGAGACATGAGTCAGATATTTGCACAGATAGTTGTACAAGGCAACCTGAAAAATGTTTTGTAACTAAGCTAGTACAACTCGTACAAGCTACAAACCATTATTTATTTGTATAGCTTTCACTTCATCAAAGGGTAGATTCAAGGGTAGATACAATCCCTGTTAATGCATTAATAATACCGTACGAAAACAAAGCTATCAAGAAACCAGTAATGCTTCCAGGTCAAGTCTGCCCAAAGAAATGAAAAATGCATAATTTTAAGATAATTTCGGCCATGTTTCATACAAATTGTAGCTAGAAATGCGCATTGCTTAGCTTCCACCATACAATCCATTCCAAAGGTTAATTTTATACATTTTTTTGTTTAAAAAGATAGTGACAGATTAATACCACTTTAAATGTTTTTGAAGCGTGAATGCTATCAATAAAGTGAAAAAAAGATGACTGAAATGATTCATTTGAAGGCTCTGGCCCTACAGGAAGTGACGTAATAAGTAGGTGAACTTAGGGTCAAGCACACTTGTGAGTGAGATAGAGAAGTGGGCTCTCTTAAAGGAGGCCTCAAGGACATAAATGATGACTAATTTGGGGGCTCTGGCCCTCCAGGAAGTGACTCACAAAACATCATCAAATGCGGCTCACGCATTGGAGGCAAAAGGTCTTATAAATGAAATGGAAAGAGATAGGAACTTTGACATCAGAACTATCAACCAGATGCCTTGGGGCCACTCTGTGAACATCTTTAGTCTCTCTGCAGAAGGTGGCCCCACGCAGCAACGTTATCCTAACCCGAAGCCATGGCTCCCCACCTCGGGTCAGAGAGGGCCGGGGCTTAGTGTGGTGGTCCCAGTCACGCACTGGAACAAGGTTGTCAAGTTTCAGGGAAGTAGGACCTTCCTATCTCTAAAACAGCCTTTTGCACCACATTTGATGGTCTCATGGACCACTTTTGCAAGAGGCAACGTCACAAAAAATGGGCTAGAAATCCAAATCTGAGATATGAGGTTACAGGGACCCAGGGGAACATGTGTTTGAATTTCAACATCTCTAGCCATGTTGAAAGGCCACAAGAAGGGGCATAACCTCCTCCATTAGACTACATTGGCATAAAACAGCAGCAGTTTCAAGTTCCCCATTTTCAATGAGATGTAGATAGAAACGTGTGCATTAAGGTGTGTTAACACAGCTGGCATGTGGACACACATTTTATATTTGGGGTCTTAAAGGGGCCTGTGCACCTCCTCGTACAAGACGACAAAAGTTGGCTGTGGGGCGAACGTGACAGAGCATTGCTGAGGCTTTGCGATGAAATTTCTGTAGGGCTAGAGGCCACAGCTTGATGATCTTGAATGTCCTTAAGGTCCTCTTTCTTATAAAAGAGACTGTAGCTCACTCGATCACCTACTAATTACATCACTTCCTTTAGGGCTAGAGCCACCAAATTAAGTAACCTTGTCCTGATTCATTTCAAAAAGATGAATAAAATACCGTACATCCCTTCATCAATCAAACATTTTAAATCACAAAGTATTATACCACCTCAAAGTTTGTTAGGGGTAGCAGTGTCCATATCAGCCATCATGGCAATGATGATTGCATTAACCAACAAACTATGCATTCACTCAACTCAAGACGAAAAAAAAACAAACAGAAGGTCATCTGTTGTTTTGCTGTTTCTTCCAACCAGTTGATAGGGGGCGCTGTACCATCGGACACTGAGTCGTTTTGGGCCACATTGACCAACAACCCATTCTGTCATTTGGTTTGGAGATCACTATGCATCAGCAGGAATTGCAGATCTACCGGACGAACGACAGGGTACCCACTATCGGAATGGGACATGGGTTGGAGTGAGCCGCAAGAGTAACCGCGTGGCTTTGCGGGGGAACCCTATGACACGCCGATGGAGAACATTGCAACCTTTCAGTGAGATCCAGATAGAGTAACTGGATAAAGTCACAGTCACTCTGATTACAAAAGTTATGTAGGAGGGTGGCAGAACAAAATGCATTGGAAGTGCATCCATTCAACCTAAGACAAGAATAGTGGTGCGGGTGTGGATTCCTACAAGGCCTTCAAGATCTTTTTTATACATTTCTTTATTTACATCTATATAAACAATGGCGGAAACATAAACAAACGTGATAACAGGTGAAGCATAGACGGCCACAGCACTCAAAGTGTCTGCTTGGCACCTATTGGCTGTGAGAATATGAGAATGTTACAATTATAAAACACAAGAGTGACAGGAAAGCTTTGGTTTCACTTTGGGCAATGGTCCTTGGAGACATGCCTGCCTGGAGGCTTGTGGACAGTGTGTCTCACCAACAGCATGCATGGCACGGAGGCCTTCGGACAGATCACAGTGCAATGCAGCACACCAAGTCCCTGCAGTTATTGCTAAATTTAGGTCCACCTTCTCTTAGTTTGTGTGACTAAGTTAGCATAACCAAGTTATTTCATGTACCTATTCTGCACTAGGTTGTTTTTTACATGGGTGGCATGCATGGTTAAGATGACACTTTTAATAGCCTGAATATATATAACTATTCAAGTATCTTTAAAGTATACCTAAGTATCTTTGAATGTGTTTATATATGCCATTTTACAGAAAATGCCATAACGGGAACTTTTAATTAATAATCACAAAATGGACCCCATACAACAGTCCATCCAGGGCTACAGTGATGTTGGCCTAATATTTGTATATAATAAAAGTATACATGAACAGTTACTATTCATCGAGTTTAAAAATCATTCATGCAGTTTGCAAACCACATCCATTCAATATCAAAATAAGGTAAACATATTGCCTTAAGTCATCAGATTGCTTCCATTAAGCGTAAAACCTCAGACTAAACATAGCAGTTAGAGAAGACTTGTTGGCCTGTTTTAACTGGCTTCATGTTTCAGAACTACAAAGATCTTGACAATGTGGGTCCAAGATTCATGACACTTGTGAATCCAAAAACCTCTGTTAAAACTCCTAACAACCCCATTGAGTGGCCTTCATTACTGGAGTGGAAACCAAAAATGACTAAACACTGCCACCAAGTGGTGCATAGGTCAGCGTAGCCCTGGCCTGTTAAACATGCACCACGTTTTCACATGAAGGTGTAGAAGGGAACTGGTAGGCATACAGTATCAAAGACTGCAGGCAAAATATTGGAACGCAATTATCCAGTAAAACAGGCGGGGAAACGTTTAAATTCTTTTACTTAATGAACATTCATTTTGTATCAACATTTCTAAGGTAATACAAGGCCAAGAAAGCTCAAACCATGGCACTACAAAAACACACACGGGACTCTGCAAGAAAAGTGATCAACACAAGAATATAAAAAATAAAAAAGAAGCTAGTTAAAAAGAACAGAATGTCCACCTTTGGCCCAATCACATCCAATAAGATCAAGACCAGTTGACCGGCCAGGGGAATGTCTTGGGTGCCCTCAACCCCGTGCTGAGGTTGAGCTCATGAGTGAAGCCGTCAGTCACCTCTGGTCTGTTAAAAACAAACACAAGCACAGAAGCTCGGTCTGGTTGAACAGCAGACACCATCATTGTCGTGTTTGAATCGGTGCGGTGAGGCCACCTACTGCAGCACAGGGGGGGGGGACGTTCCCCACACAAAGGGCACGGCGTGATCGTCCACTTCTACAGGAGGAGAAAAAAAAAAAAAAAAACACTTCAAGTTAAGCCCACACAAGCATCCAATAACAAAAGAAACAGACCATCTGAGGACTGGAACACATAAGTGGATCTGGCTCAAGGACAAAAACAAACTGAAGGCCGGCCCAACAAGAGCCCTCTTTCCATCAACATGACGATCACACACGCAGTTTGTGGAGGACTGAACAATGTGACAGTAACCATGACGACAAGGTGTCACGTGGTAGTGGGGGCGAGCGCTCCGCCAACATTTGTGCACATCTAGAGCCACTCGTTTTAGGCATAGACAAGTGTCATCCCACACGTCATCAGAAGTAAGTCGCAGAGGTACATTTCCTCCCGTGACATCGCTGTCGTAACGAGATCTAGGGTAGCGGGTTCTGCTTCAGGCATTAAAGAAGGGGGGGCCCCTTACAGTATATGGCTTCCATTCAGACAGTCACCATTCCAAATGAAGACACAATGAAGGCTGCATCTTTGTTAGTCATAACCTAACCAATGATGAATGACAGTAATGCATGCCTAAACACTCAGGCCTAAAAAGCTACAAGGTGTGAGATGAAGTTGAGTGGAACCTTTCTCCCAGTCCTCGTCAGTGTGGGGGTTGGTCCATGTGCTCACAGGGGCCTGCCACTTGCATTTGCCATCTGAATTGGAGGCTGAGAACCAAACAGTGGACAGAGAGTCTTGCATTAAAGTTTGCATTGAAGTAAAAGAGAAAAACAAAAGCAGCCGTCGTGCAATGTGGCTCACGTTCATCTAAGATGGCAGACTTCCTGTCCACACAGGTGGCAGTGTGGCGCGTCATCTCGTGCCTCAGAATCAGGTGGCGGGCGTTGAAGGGGCACGTTTTCAGTTCGCTTGCCAGTTTGGGATGATTCTGCGTGAAAGAGATTATCATCAACGACCCAATGGAAACCATTCCAACCAACAGCAATCATTTTGCTTCTTCATACCTTTTTGCACTTGATTAGATGGTAAGGGAAGCGGCTGGCACGGATCTGGTGATTCTTGTCAAATGGACATTGCAGCAGTGTGTCAGGGTCACAGTCTCCCTTCTCGCTTACGACATTGTCTAGGGAGGAAAGGTACAACATAGTATACGCAACCTAGTGGTAGCACTCAAACGCTGAGAGGGTACCGCATTGAGTTACACAAGAACAAATCTGAAATAATCTTGACATAGCCCAAGAGTTTGCAAACAAGGTAGTATATAGTTTAATGTAGACTGCACAGATATACATCTTTTAAACATATGTTTAGCATGCGTTAGGTTTAATTTTCAAAAACAACGAATCCCTAAATAAAGTCAACTAGCATTTAAAACTAGACATTTTTGTTCCACGCGAGAAATTACTAGTGCATAGTCCCCGTAATCATTGAGATAGATGTAGTTGAGGTGGTGAACGACCAACCCTCCGGTTATGGCGCCCAGTTTACAGCGGGAAAGCAAGTAGCGGAGTCACACGTTACAATGGAAGGCTAGGCTTGGATGTTATCTCTAGGGGAGGTTTTTTTGTTGTTGCATTTTTAATCGCAAATATCTTAAAAATACATAAACACAGCTATACGGAAGTAGACCTTTGTAATATAGATTGAGTGAAATCTCGAGGTTCAGTCGTTTAGCTTCCATTAATTTAGGGGGACCAGACGTCCCGGTTTGACCGAGTCCTGACAGAAGCACGCCGGGACGCTCAAGTGTCCGGGTTTTCACGAGACAATATGACGCTGCCCTGCACAGCACCAGCATAGCCTACATTGTGTTATTATAGCACAATAAACTTTAAGTATACGGCATGAATTCGTGGGTGTGCGTGTGTGTTTGAAATGGGCATCAAGACTGCATGTTCGCAAAGTCCGACATTCGTAATGGGTGCGCATGCACGCGCAATATGGCCACGTGCAAAGTGTCCCGGTTTTTGGTTCTAGAAAATCTAGTCACCCTACAAGTGCACAAATTTGGTGTGAAGAATGTTATGGCGAAAAGCGATAGCTAGATTGTGCACAGGAATGCACAATAATACGATACGCACATACCCATCTCTTCTTTGGCGTACGGTTGAACATTTTCCCAGGCCGACTTGCAAGGAGGGATGCTGGATCCAAAACTATAGGTGGTCGAAGTCGACATTTTGCACAAATAAACCACTGGACAATCACAGTCACACCTCTATGGCGATTCTAGAAAACAGCACACAAACAAAGAAAGGTCAGGAAGTCACTGCCCTCCGGTCCTGTAATGGCGCCTGGCTGGGTCGAGGCCATGACAACAACAAAAACAACTCCAGCATCCAACACATCGAGTAAACCACTGCCATCAACTTAGTTAAATAGACTGGTTCATATTCAAACATGGACGCACCGGAGAAATATAAAAATTTACCCTTTAAGTAAAAAAAACTTTAAAAGTCTAAGTAAAACATGTGAAACATGGTTTAAAATCAAGCTAGCATCTGCCGTGCCACAGCCAAATAAATACTGGTTAACGCAGAGAAAAGAGACAAACCACTGATGCGTACAGCGGATCAACTGGGCAGATAGTACGTTGCGGGAGAAGACGCGTCTATTGTCGCAGGGGAGAGCCGCATTGTTTTAGGCACAGGTGAAATCAATCGCCGATCAATGCGTGTGTACGCCCCCGCAGGCCGGAAATGGACTGACCCGCGTCGTTTATTTTCAAGTGACTGACACCGCGTGGCGTCGACTACAGTCCTCAGAGTTATACTCAGTCTTCTATCCTACCAAGCTATAATACCATCTCATGATTTATGTTTACATTTTAACATAGGCCTGTATGATCATTATACTCTTAGTAGCTCCAACTCGATGTTACGGCTCATCCGCGTTGAGTGCAAAAAGCTCGGCACTCGTTTGTCAGTCTGGTTGTTTGCCATCTTCCTTGCCTGCTAGTAGCCTACCACTTGATTACCCCTTTGATCTTTTTATATATTTGGGACGTAAAAAGTTGTTAAACAGTTGATTTATTTGGTTATTCCACGATCTACATGCTGCATTACGTGCTGCAGATGCTAGATGTTATGAACATGGCTCGTTACCTAACCTAGCTCCCCCGAGTCCCCTTATATCAGCATTCTCATTTCAGGAGAGAACCCCATTTACAAGCTAATAACAGTGAGCATCTTGTACTGAACTATTAGACTACATATGTGGGAGAAATGTACGTTATTGTTTGGGGAAGTTTAATCATTATGTAGTCTTTAATGGTGGAATTCGTTATCACTTAATAATAATAATAATAATAATAATACATAGGTTTTATATAGCGCTTTTAAAAGACACTCAAAGACGCTTTACAAATGAGGGACAAAACAAAACAAACTCACACAAAACAAAAAAAACAAAGCAAACAAAACAAAAAACAAAGGGCAACAACAACAGTTCTGGAGGTAGGAGGCGGTGCAGATTGGTGGTACTGGAGAGTGAAAGGCTTCAGGTGTTGTAGGTGATGTGAAAAAGGTGGGTCTTGAGGGTGCTTTTGAAGGATGAGAGTGAGTCGGACTGTCGGATAACCAAGGGGAGGGAGTTCCAGAGGGTGGGGGCGGCGATGGCGAAAGCTCTATCCCCCAGGGTGCGGTACTTGGTTTTGATGGTGGGGGTGAGGAGGTTGGCATCCGAGGAGCGTAGACGGCGAGGAGGAGAGTGGCGGTGTAAAAGATCAGTGAGATATGGGGGGGCCAGGTTATTGAGGGCTTTGTATGTGATGAGGAGAATCTTGAAATGTATACGTTGTTTTATGGGAAGCCAGTGAAGTTGATGGAGGATGGGGGTGATGTGTTCTCTGGAGGGGGAGCGGGTAAGCAGTCGGGCAGCGGAGTTTTGGACATATTGCAGTTTTTTGAGAACATTTGAGGGGAGACCATATAGGATGCTATTGCAGTAGTCGAGTCTGGATGTGATGAAGGCATGGATTAATGTTTCGGCAGATGAGGGGGAAAGAGTGGGTCGGAGACGTGCTATGTTGCGGAGGTGGAAAAAAGATGTTTTGGTGATGTGGTTTATGTGTGACTTGAAAGAGAGGGCAGGGTCCATGAAGATGCCAAGATTTCTAACCAGGGGGGTGGGGATAACAGGGTGACCATCAATGAAGAGTGAGAGATTCTGGGAGGTGTGGGGGATGGATTTTGGGCCGAAGATGATTATTTCCGTTTTATTGCTGTTGAGTTTGAGGAAGTTTTGGCTCATCCAGGTTTTTATGTCGGTGATGCAGTTGGTGAGGGTGGAAAGGATTTCTGGAGTGATGCTTTTGGTGTGTAGATAGAGTTGAGTGTCATCGGCATAGCAGTGGAAGTTTAGTCCATGGTGGCGGATGATGTGGCCAAGTGGGAGTATGTAGAGGATGAAGAGGACGGGGCCCAGGACTGAGCCCTGTGGCACTCCATGTAAGACGGGGGTGGTGGATGATTTGTGGTGATTAATATTGATGTAGTGGGATCTGTCAGAGAGGTATGAGTTGAACCAGCAGAGGGAAGTGTCAGTGATGCCAATGGATTTTAGACGGTTGAGGAGAATGGAGTGGTTGACTGTATCGAAGGCGGCACTGAGGTCGAGGAGGAGGAGGATGGTGAGGGTTCCGGAGTCAGAGGAGAGGAGGAGATCGTTTGTTACCTTGAGGAGAGCTGTTTCTGTGCTGTGATGGGTTCTGAAGCCGGACTGGAATGTTTCATAAAGGTTATTGTTGAGGAGATGATGATTTAGTTGTTTAGCTACAGCTCTTTCCAGTATTTTTGAGAGAAATGTGAGGTTGGAGATGGGTCGGAAATTGTTGGGGTCATCGGGGTCGAGGCCAGGTTTTTTAAGGAGAGGAGTGATGGCTGCTAGTTTAAGTGATGAGGGGACCATGCCAGAGGTAAGGGAGGAGTTTATGGTGTCTGTGATAAGTGGAGCAAGGGGGGTGAGGCAGGCTTTGACTAGAACAGATGGCATGGGATCCAGGGGGGAGGTGGATGTCTTCATGGTAGAGAGTATTTTGGAAAGGTCTGCTGTAGTTATGGGTGAGAAGTGTGAGAGCCGGTGAACAGAGGGGGAGGCAAGTGTGGGTTCTGGGACTGGGGTGGTGGCAGAGGAGGATGCGAGCTGGTTGTGGATGGTGTCTATTTTTGAAGTAAAAAAGGACATGAGGCTGTCACATTTTTCCGGGGTGAAAGTGGATGAAATGTTGTCATGAGGTTTGAGTAGTTTGTTTATGGTAGAAAACAGGGAGCGAGAGTTTGATGATCCTGAGTGAATGATGTCGGAATAGTAGGCAGAACGGGCTTGGTTGAGTGCGGACTTGTATTGCAGCATGTGGTCTTTGTAGGCTTGGGCGTGAACTGTGAGGCCGCTTTTTTTGTGAAGTCGTTCGAGTTGTCTGAGTTGTTTTTTGAATTTGTGAAGTTCCGGGGTGAACCAAGGAGCAGAGTGAGTGAAGGTGACTGTTTTGGTCTTCAGAGGTGCCAGTTTGTTGAGAGAGGTAGATAGAGTGTTGTTGTAGATGTTGACCAGGTCCATGGGGGTTGGATTTGTGGGAGGGGTGACATTGGAGAGAGTGTGAGCTATACAGTGGGAGAGATTGTCGGGGCAGACAGATTTGAGGTTGCGGAAAGTTATTTTGCGGCTTAATTTTGGTTTGGGTGTAGGGATGTTGATATCAAATGTGATGGCCAGGTGATCAGAAATGGAGAGGTCCAAGCTGGAGATGTTATGGATGTGTAGGCCGGTGGAGCAGACCAGGTCGAGGATGTGTCCATGGTTATGAGTGGGAAAATTGATGTGTTGGGTGAAGTTAGTGCAGTTGAGTAGGTCGAGGAAGTCTGTTGCATTTTTGCAGTCCGGGGAGTCAATATGGAGGTTAAAATCTCCGAGGAGTAGGATGGTTGGTGAAATTGAGAAAAGTGATGTAATAAATTCTGAGAGATCTGATAGAAAAGATGGGTTGGGTTTAGGGGGGCGGTAGATGATTGCTGTGATGAGTGGTTTGGGTCCGGGTAGTTTGAAGGCCAGATGTTCAAAAGATGGGGCAGAAGGAGTGGAGAGTGCACGAGGTTGGAGATTTTGGTGGAAAATAGCAGCAATGCCTCCTCCTCTGCCCTCAGTGCGTGGTTTGTCCAGGTAGGAATATCCAGTGGGGGTGGTTTGATTGAGTGAAAAATAATCCTGGGGTTTTTGCCATGTTTCATTAAGGCACAGAAGGTCAAGTTGTTTATCTATGATGAAATCATTTAACATGAGGCTTTTATTGTTGAGGGATCTTGTATTGAAAAGGGCGATTTTTATTGGCTTTTGTTTTGAAATGGATGGGGCGGGAGTAGGGATTTGACGGAGGTTGAAAAAGTTCACGCAGGAAGTGCTCTGATGACGCGCATTGTTGTGATGACGCGGTGAGGAAGCGTGGGGTCCGGCGTGTGAGCTGTGTGAGCTGCGCGGAGTCCATAGTGTTGGAATTGAGTTTTCTGCGGTGTAGGAGTATGTAAAGTTGCGGCGGGAGCCTCGGTGAATGTAAGGGGGTCGACGAAGAAGTCCAAAATTACGGAGTGTGGTAAGGAGTTTGCTGGAGGGAGGCAGATTGGGAACAAGCTGGAGGAGTTGCTTCGGCGTGTAGCGGAGTGTCATGGCCGAGCTTACCAGGGTGCTGGAGCTGGATGCTGGTGAAAGTTGCTGGCGTTGGTGGATGGAAATGCCAGTTGACTTGGAGCCATCGGGGGCCGGAGCCGAGGAAAGCTAGCGTAGCCGGCAACAAGCCGGTTAGCCAGCTAGCTTTGAAGGGGCGCGTTGGTCGGCTAGCCTGCTCAGGTGGAGGGTGGCGGTCCCGGCCAGCTAGGGCTGACCGCACCGGACAGATGGAAATTTGCCCGGATCTCCACCCCCGACGAGCGGCAATGGAAGTTGGTAGGACGGATGGAGTTTGAAAAACCGTCCAGGTGAGCCGTGACCAAGTGGTGTTTACACCCGACAGCCTTCAGCCAGACCTTCGGCAGCCAACAGATGGTAAGTCCAAAAAGCAATACACAGCCCCAGGCAGGTTTTGAAGCAGGATGGTTGAGTTTGTGGAATAATCCAGGTAGCTTGATGGAGAAAGGGATTCGTTTGAGGCGAGAAATCTTTGATAGGAGAGCAAGAAGCGGCAGCCAGAAATGCGCCAGCGTCCTCTCACTCTCACACAGGCGTTTCATTATTATAAATTAAGATTAGTTAGTAAATGATACAGTCAAAGTTACACACCCTGCATCAATGAATGTATTCTACAATCAATGAATGTATTCTACAATCACATATTTTGACATTGGGTTGAATGCTTTGGTATCTTGGTAGGAGATTGTGCTCATCCATGTCACATCTTTATGTCAATTCCATACGTGGGAAAGGCGTTTGTTTCCTTTGATTATACTTTGTTATTTTACTCTGGATTGTTTTTGACACATGAAACCCACCACAGGCCAGTGACAGAAGACAATTGCATCAATACATATGGATTATTACACCTGTATTAATATGCATGTAATTCACAAGGTGACAAGTGGATTGTGTTCAAAGAATACCCCCACTGCCTTACATCTTATAACTAATGTTCAAGCATTTGGGAGCAGGGATGGGGTTTATGGAAGATATTAACCAAGTTAAAGCTAGTATAATCATTGGGTTTTCCATGTAAAGCATGAACTAACTGTGGAAAGAAACATGCACACTCATAAATACCTCCCTTGGTTCAACCCAAGGTTCACCCCCTGGTTCACCCCATGTTATCTTTAAGGTGCCTGCTTAAATGCTTAGAGGTGGTCAGAACAGGCATGGGGAGGATGGGCTGACTATTGCGTTGCTTCGCTGCAAGCGATAATAAAGTCTTGATCATTCAAAATGCGGCCTCCCAGAACCCTCTTACTTTTGTTAAGAGATGTGCTTTAGCCACCACAGGTTCAAAATGGGACAGGCCTTATCTTTAGGCCCCAATGCATACACTGTTTTTGATTGGTCGGTGTATGTGGGAGGAATCAACACATTTTGGAAATACAACCTGACGCCTGATCCAGATTGGGAGTTTTTTGCCAAACAAACTACGGTTTTGTTGTTGCTTGTTAACAGGTAACAATAGTCTATCTTTCAAAGAGGTTTCTCGACCTCTTTAAATTTGTCAAAGTATCGTGTTGTATCCACAACAAACCCAGTAAACTGAACCACTACCATGTCACTAACTCACACCTCGTCCCTGGCGTCTTGTGCTCTCTCGCCCATGCAGGTGTCTCTGGGACCATCTGATGCCCCCATGTTCCTGCTCAACTACGACTGCTAGAACACTGTAAACCCCAATAAGTAGAATCTACTTAAAAAAAAGTAAGGTCTCGTTGCCTTAAAATTTTTAAGTAATGAAGCATTAGTTGAATAAGTGAAGTGGACTACGTTCAATGTACTTGAGCCCATAATGGAATGGAATAGAACATTTAAGTTGAATGCACTAATAACCGAGTTACAGTAACTGAAGATACTTAGTTTAAACAATCATTCCCCACCCATTTATTTAACTCAGCTTGTTAAGTAAGCATTACTCCATTACCAATTAAACTAAATTGTATATTCTAACTGACTCAACTCAAAATATGTCTTTCAATCAATAGAGCCGTGTAAAATACATACATAAAACTGCAATATTACACTGATCCAATTTTTTTTATTGAACATGTCTTTTTTTCAACAACATAAGAAACAAAGCCATGGCCTAATAGGCTTCGAGTGATGGCATGCAAAGAAAACAATTATTATTATGATATTATGATTATTATTATCCATGAGCCTGGGACTGTGATGGTCAAGGGCCTCGTAGAACTCCTGTCTCAGGGTCTTACCAACCACCCTGCTGAACTCCAGACACACCTGAAACATGTCAAAACAAAACATGTCCATGTTCAAATGAGTTGACACCATGATGTGATCTTTTTATGCAACAACCCAGTCTGCATGTATTACTCTTTAATACAATTTTGATGAGTACTACGAAGTCCCTCTGGTGACAGCAGAGGGGCTCTGTAGAATACAGCATTTGAGACAAATCTATAGGCCTACCTGGTGTTCAGTAAAGAGAGCTGGCCAACGTTGACATATCTGGGTGATGTCAGGCTTGTCCTTCACAACTTAATTCCTTCGGAATGGAAGGAAAAATTACCATTACCAGTGTAACCGTAACAGTGTAAAGCTTCTGAAAAGATCTAGCCTATTTGAACTTGGCTTGAACACAATAGCCAACAAGCGAACTAACAAAACCTTGAAGAGGCATGACAGCTAAGAGTCGGACAAAAGCCAACTAACAAAGAATAAACCAAATATATCAAGAAATTAAAGCTAATTAGCAAACTAATAATGTGAGCTTGTGTGCACCAACTTACCAGGATGTTTGTAGATCTGTGGCGAGCTGCTTCACCGTCTCAGCTCAACTTTAGCTGTCTGGAAGTAGCAGAGTAAAAAATAGTTTCAGGGTCCAGCGGACGTATCAGCTCAGAGTCACATTCTAAAACTGTTAGTCCCAATGCTTGATTCTGATTGGCTGATAGGTGTACCTTATGAGACGATAAGGTACACCTGTCCCCATCCAACACTGCTGCTGACCGCTTCACATATCACTCCGCGCATAAATATTTGCAAAAAAGGCAGTCTGTAGGGATTTATTTTTTTTGTTCAAAGCATTGATTAACTGCACAAACGATGGTCTGTAATGTCGAAAAACTGCTTGTGGAAAGGGGCTGTTAAAAATAAAGTGATTGCTTGCTTGACGTTTTGTTTCTGCAACCTGGCCGGGAACTACTATCTGGGAACTACTTTGTTGCGCATCTAGTGAATTATTAGTGAAACGGAAGCGTTTTTATTGCTACATGTCTACGATTTTTCATATTGCCGCGTTGGTAACAGTTTTAGAATAGCAATTAGCCACTCGACGGTGTGAATTTTGGAGAAAATATGGAATGCCTGAGAGGCGTGATAAGTCCCTCGGCTAGCGCCTCAGCCGTTCTCAGGAACGTTCTCAGGCGTTCCATATTTTCTCTATGGGGATGGCTAGTGTGACGTCAGGAACCGTTAGAAGTCACTTCCGTGTCCAAACAACAATGGCTACAGCTGAGGAACCGGTCACATTCTATACAGTCACAGCCTACTTTGCTGACTTTCTAACGTCTGTCAAAAAGGGTCCCAACTCGTATAACTCAAATCGAGTAATATCGGTATCAATGTCAGGTGGAAGTATAGTAGGGAAAGTGCAGGCCTCTCAGAAAAAAAAAACTACGATGTTGAGGTGAGAATAGCTAGCACCTACCTAATGTCAACACGGGGCGTTGCTGACTGTCTTTTAGCCATGTTGGGGTTTGGTGAGGGTTATCTAGCTTAGTTGTTTTCAGCATAACAGTGTAACATACAACTTTACATGTTTTGTTCATGTAAATTACGTTAGAACACACTGGAAATGTCTTATAGAAAAGCTAGACAGGTTAATGAATTTAGGGTTGGAAGCTAGCGCTAGCTAGCTAATATAAGTACAGGCTGTGAGTTGTTGATTGTCCTTTAGCTGTCTTAGGGTTTGATGAGGGTTAGCTAGCTAAGTTGTTTTCACTCAGGTACACGTTGAGGAACAGGAGGTAAAGGCAAGTACTTGCTCTTGTGCTGTCGGGAGGGCCAAGTGTCACCATATAGCAGCCCTGCTGATTTGGGCTGAAAAGAATCTAACCCGCACGGATGTCGAGTGTGTGTGGAAGAGGGCCCCGGCACCCAAAACAGATGAGGTCACAGCGAAGAGGGTGTCTGTGATTGCACCTTCCACATCTCAAGGTCAGTACATAAATTAATTCAGTGTTATTAATCATGATTGCAGTATTATTATTACAGAAAAATCATTGTCTTTTCATACTATAAGCTAAGCCCTGTCTGGCTTTAGTGTTATAGATGAATGGTGATTCTACTGACAGCAGTTATGTGAGATAAGAGATGGTTTCAAGTGAGAATACTATAATCTATTTTATTAACCCTTTCATGCTATTATTTCAGCTGGGATTAAACGACCTGTCACCCAGGAGGACAGAGAATGGACACTGAACTCCTTGGCACAGCTGGGCCGTTTTGCAGGTCTGGGTTGGATTTTGGCACCAGAAACACCTCAGGTTTGACTTCTGTCCTTTGTATTTTTGATTTGACACGCCCTGCTATATCAGAAACATGACAAGAGCACTATATTAAATCAGTAACAAATTATCTAAATTTGATTGAGTTATCCCACCACACTCCATTTTCCACTGATGATTAATTCAATTTGACATAACCATAGATATAAACCATTGCAAATCAGACATCAAACTGTTCACACTTTGAATGTATTTTGTTTGTACTGTATGTATGCCAAACAACATGTGTGGTCCATGTCTTACTGAACATCATTGACCAACATTTTCTGTCTAATTTCATGATATTTGTCTGTTTTACTTCAAATTTAGACCGTCCCTATCAAGACCTTTGATGGGGTAGTGACCAGCCCAGGTTATGGAAATACAGAGGACAAAGCTCTGTATGTACTTTCATCGCTTGCTGTCAGCCCACAAGAGAAAGAAGCCATTGAGAGAGCCACAGTTGGGCAAATCAAGAATACCTTATGGTAATGATACATACAAATATAGTCTCTATTGATTTCAGGTATACATTATTGACTAGCTTTCTCTCCATTAGTGCTGGAAACATCCCTGTGTGCTACATGGACAAAATGCACCTGTGTTGCAAGTGGCATGAGGTTAACTGTTGTGGTTTTCTTTTAACAGGACAGCATATCGCCGGAAAAGAATCACCGCCAGCAACTTTGGTTTGGTGTTGGGAGCAGTGAAGCGGAACTCTTACCCTCCTTCCTTATTCAAGACCCTGCTTGGCCAGTACAACCTCAAACAAGGATCTCATGTAAGTGGTGGGCATTAAGTGATCTAAATAAAAACATGAATATATAAATAATTCATAATACTTCTTTGTCAATGTTATGTCTAGAGTACAGGAATGCATTCTACATCCAGTCAAATTTTGTGTCATTTAGTATGGACGTATCATGCGATACGGAATGCAGGGATAGTATTCAAGATTACAACTTTTTCTGTCCCTGCCCCCAGGCTTGTGATTGGGGAATCCTCCATGAACCAAAGGCAAAGCAGGAATACATGAAGCGCACTGGTGTGACCATCCAGGAGAAGGGAGTGTTCCTTTCTGACAGCGGCCTGCTCGGTGGCTCTCCAGATGGGATGGTGGCCGATGACCTCATCATTGAGGTGAAATGTCCCTATTCAGCCAGAACCCAGACCAACCTGCAAGCAGCGGAGAGAAAGGACTTTTTTCTAGAACTGGATGAAGTCACTGGTTTACTAAAGCTCAAGCAAACCCACAACCACTTGCATCAGATTCAGGGCAATCTGCACCTGACAGGAGCCAACAGCTGTCATCTTGTGGTGTGGACTCCTCTTGACCTTGTAATATTGCTCATCCATAGAGACCCAGCATGGGCCAACAACATCAACTTACTAGAAACATTCTATAAGGATGGTTTCCTACCTCGCATTCTGTCAGAAATGTAAAATTGTATTGACCCTGCATTCATGACCTGTTCTAGTACAGGATTTCAATAAACTGACTGGGAGGTGTGAAGACTCATTTTTGTCTGCTAGTTCAGAACGTTTTGCACCTAGCCTGTCAAAGTGTAGGCTATGTCCAAGTAGTTCCCTCAATTATTCATCCAACTGATGGTGGCTTAAACTGAATGATTTTAATGTGACAGACAAAAAATATAGACATGAGTAAAACAATGACATTTATTTTTAAGGATTTAATTGTCAACAATTCATGCTATTTCACGGAGAATGGGCGTCTGTAAATTCACAAGACAAACACATACTTTCAGGATCTTGTTGGCATGCTTCTTATACTGGTATGGGATGTAGGTTAAAATGTTAAATGTTTTCAGACGTTGTATGGAACGCTCCACATGAATCCTTGCACTGGCAACAAGTCTGTTGTGGTTAACTTCCTGCACTGTGAACTGTCCATTGACAAGGAACGTTGGGATGTTCAGTGAAACTCCCTCAGGCAAAATGTCACGAATAGTGAATCCCTTATCTGCCATCACAGTGTCACCTGGTTGTAGTTGTTGGAGTACTCCGCAGTCAGCTGTTATCATCTTGTCTGAGGTACTTCCACCGTATAGGTCACTGGCGAAGGCTATAACTCCATTGGGAGTCACACCGATCAGAGCTTTAAGTGTGGTGCGTCCTTTGTAATGACTGTACAGATGACTCTAGGTGTCCAGTCTTTCTGTGTTGGAGACGGCCACTTCGGTGCAGTCAAGCACAATCCGACAGTCGGGAAATGGCTGGAAGCAATCTGGCAGGGAGGTTTGGTTCTTGACTCTGGAGGGGATGTTGTTTTCCATCATGCCGACATATAAAATGTCATACAGTGCACTGCTGATTGTGGTGAAGATGTTGGTGACTGTGGCACGGCAGCAATTAAACCTTGTTGCAAGGTCTAGGATGCCACAATTCAGTCTGAGTTTCATCAAGGTCAGGAGTAGCTGATCAACGAGGGGCATAATTTGGACATTCCAATCAAAGTGGTACTGGAGATCAAATTTAGAGAGAAGGGCTTCCAAAAAGAGGACAGTGGCAGCATCTGGCAAGCCAGTGTAGTATGTGACTTTGTCAGGGTGGGAGGAGATTTGACAATGAAAACATTTGTTTTTGTTTCTCCAATTCTCGTTTCAGTTGGTCATTTTCTTTTCTGAGCATATCATTTTCTATTTCAAGCACCACAACACTTGAAGTACCATGGGTCTGTGTAGCAAAGTCAAGGTGGTTTGGGCCTGGTCCAGCTGTTGCTTCCTCCTCCACGGTCGCAGGGACTTTCTTACGTTTGGTGGGGATGTGGTCGGGGAAAGCCTTTCCGTCATTCCATGCAAACCGTGTTGGCCCAGCTGCTTTGCCATCAGGAAAATGCCACCCGCAGACCCTCGAGTTGTTGTTCGGGGTGAACTTCTCACGCCTGCAAAAATAAATAAAATAACTAAGTGGCAATTAACATCTTACATCTCAGGCACCCTCCAACTTGCAGAACCAACTTCTATTATCAGACGTGTTGTTTAGCAGCTAGCTAGTTCTACAAGAGTCAAAGGCAGACTCACTTCAAAGTCTAACGATTTCCTGTGCAGCACAGACACTGGCTGTCTTCATTATGCAACATTATTGGTAGCATTTCAAAAATGATAACTATACCGCTATATAGCTATATAGCTATACCGCTATATAGCTATACCGCTAGTCTGTTATTATTGTTATTGTTAATTATTTGAGATCCAACTTACCGTATCAACTTCAGCCATCTCTTCTTCCCTTTTTCGTCGAGGGGAAATCGGTAGAACGAGATCGTTTTAATCACGTCGTTTCTGTTTTTACACCTTGGGACACAGTACTGTACCGTTTTACCGTTAGAATATTAGCTCTGATATTAGTGAATGGACACGGAAGTGGCTTTTTGGATATGATGACGTAGCGCCTAGCCATCCCTATAATCCACACCCTCTCGTGACTAATTGCTAAATTAATTAACAGCATGTAGACAGACGTCTATTGTGTGACCGAGTACGCGTACCTGGACACCGCGACTCGAAGTGTAAACAGGGGGGCAGCTAGCAGTCGGGACTGCAAAGCATGCAACCAGTGTCAGGTTCAAACTTACCGTTTCGTGGCTGAATTCAAGTCTGAACGAAGTCAGTTGTCGAAAACTTCAGTGCAGCTGACTTCTTTGTCTTTCTTCTGTTCCGTCTCAAAAGTTCAGTCACCAATGCCGGTCAAAACTGGTATAAACTAGATTTTTGACGGTTGTAACAGGCAAAACTTGATGATGTTGAGTTGTTTGAACTCAAACACATAATTACAATAAGATAGGCCATTAAAAAGTACAGTTTACTCAGAATTCATGATTAATGTAAAGAAATGACACATGTTTAAGTAGTACAAACTCGTAGAATCTACTGATTGGACTTAAAAACACAATTACAATAAGAAAGGACATGAAAAAGTTCATTGTAATCAGAATTAACAAGTAATGTCAATAAATTAGACACATTTAAGTAATATGTACTCAGTCTCTTGAGTTGAATCAAAATCTGGGTTTACAGTGAATCTGTTTCTATTCGTCGTAATATTTTTAGTGCCATTGCTATTGATGTTATTGCTGCTGTTCATCCCTTCGTCGGCCTGCACTAAGCCACGTTCCCCCCCTCTCACCCTCTCCCTCAGCCCACACAGCCGAGGCAGAAGGCCGCCCACCTGGTCTGAGCCTGGTCTGTCTGCCTGTCAAACAGCAGCTTTTCCTTGTTACTGTTGCATAATGAAAAGTGCTTGCTCATGGTGGAATCTGATGGGTCTCTGTAAATAACATCATAAAGAGTTTTGGTCTAGACCTGCTCGATAAGTGTCTTAAGATAACTTCTCTTATGAAGTGGCATTATATAAATAAAATTGAATTGAATTATAGAATATCTTATTTGCAGAAAGACACACGGAAATAAAGGAATGGAAAAAAAACGTGATCGTGTCCCGGTTTGTGGAGGTGGTGGACTCAGGTGCAGAGATGAGCACCAGACATGAGTAGCTCTTAATGATTTCAATAGTACTAACAATAACAATAACAGGTATGGACAGAGGAACAGGAACAGGAACAGCCATACAAACACCAACGACCAAAACTACAATGAGACTCAGACAAGGACTAAATGGAAGACTGGACTTAAATACGCAAAGAAGTAACTACAAAGGAAAGACAGGTGAGGGGAACGAGGCACGGGTGAAACACAATGGGGCAATCAACAAAGGAGGGAAAGCCAGAGGGTGAACAGGCACAGGAGAAACACAGAGCGAAACAACCAAAACCTAAAAACCAGACGACACAGTGATCAATCAGGACAGAACCCAATGGGGGGCTCTCACAGTCCTAGACTCTGGGGGGAAGACATGGTGATGTCTTTGGCAAACAGTTTACATATTAAAGAAGAATCAACATAATCTCAATTTAATCTTCAGATTGACATGGCTGTGGAAATACAATGGTTAACACCTTTTAATGTGAGAGATTCAGGGAACTATAGGTGCCAGGATAATGTATATGAAGGCATATTACTGTAAATGAACGATCATAAGGTGAAGAAGTTTATATAATTTGTGATACTATTATTATGATTACAATCCACAATAAGCACACCTAATCCGTGCTCATTCCTGAGAGATATTTCACATGCTACTGAAGCTTTCCTTCTCATTCTTTAGTGTGTAGTTTGGTAAAGTCCAATGTGTGCATAAAGAAGGCCTAACTCTTTGTGTGTCTAATTGATTTGACAGGAACAAACATAAATAACACAGTGGTGACTGGGGAGTCCCACAGGGTGGTGGGGGCAGGTGGAGCTGCCTTCTTCCTAAAATCCACAACCATCTTAAACGTTGAGCTCCAGCTTGTTCTGACCACACCAGGTCAATCATCTGGTCAGTCTCCCACCGGTAGGCAGACCCATCCCCACCACAGATGAGTCCAATGAGGGTGGTGTGTCCTCCGCCAACTTCAGGAGCTTAACGGACTGGTGACTGGAGGTGCAGCCTCCAGTCTCTTTTCTCTTTGGTGTACAAAGAGAAAAGCAAAGGTGAAAGAACATAGCCTTGAGGGGAACCAGTGGACCACAGACTTCCTGCAGGTGGAGTCAGGCACGTGCAGCTGGGAGAGCTAGTCCTGCAGCAGAGCCGGTGATGGTGTTGAAGGCCGAGCTGAACTCCACAAACAGGATCCTGGCGTAGGTTCCTAAGGAGTCCAGGTGCTGGAGGATGAAATGAAGCACCATGTTGACGGGGTCATCTACAGACTTGTTGGCTCTGTAGGTGAACTGCAGGAGGTCCAGGTGTGGGTCAGTGATGGCTTTGAGGTGGGACAGCACAAGGTGCTCAAAAGACTTCAGGGGGACATGGTCTGTAGTCATTAAGTCCTGTGGACCTTATGCGGACAGGGATGATGGTGATGATGATGGTGGAGGTTTGAAACCGGGCTGGTATGTAGCATGTCATGAGACACTCTGACCACGTCATGGTCCACCTGATTCCTGCGTACAGGCAGAAATTAAAGCTCTGCAAACCTGTAGTGAGGACATCAAAAAAGTGGACCAGTGAGGCCGTGGAGGATCTCCAGGCGTGTTTGGACTCTACTGACTGGGATGTGTTCAGGACTGCTACCAACAGTCTGGATGAGTACACAGAGGCTGTGACGTCCTACATCAGTTTCTGTGAGGACAGATGTATTCCAACACGCACCAGGGTGAGTTACAACAATGACAAACCCTGGTTCACAGCCAAACTCGGAAGGTTAAGGTTGGATAAGGAAGTGGCCTTCAGGAGTGGGGACAAAGACAGATATAAAGAGGCGAAGTACAAGTTTAGCAAGGCGGTGAAAGAGGCTAAAAGACTGTACTCTGAGAAGCTCCAACACCACTTCTCAGCCAACGACTCTGCGTCTGTCTGAAAAGGGCTTAGGCAAATCACCAACTACAAGCCTAAAGCCCCCCACGCCATCAACGACCATCGTCTGGCCAATGACCTGAACGAGTTCTACTGCCGCTTTGAAAGACAAAAGGACAGTCCTGCAACCATCCCCCATGACACCTCCCAACAGCTCCAGTGTATCACCTCCACCTCCTCCACCTCAGCGGGGGCCTGGGCACCTCCACCAATGCCCAACTTAAAGGTCCCCCCCTCGACCCCCCCACCCACCTCGGTGACGACTCTTTCCATCCAGGAGAGGGACGTCAACAAACTCTTCAGGAGACAGAACCCCCGGAAAGCTGCTGGAACGGATTCTGTCTCCCCATCCACCTTGAAGCACTGCGCTGATCAACTGTCTCCAGTGTTCACAGACATTTTCAACACCTCACTGGAGACATGTCATGTGTCAGCCTGCTTCAAGACCTCAACCATAATTCCTGTCCCCAAGAAGCCAAGGACAACAGGACTTAACAACTTCAGACCCGTCGCCCTGACCTCTGTGGTTATGAAGTCCTTTGAGCGCCTTGTCTCTCACACCTGAAAGGCATCACCGACCCCCTCCTGGACTCCCTGCAGTTTGCCTACAGAGCCAACAGGTCTGTAGACGATGCAGTCAACTTGGCCTTCCACTTCATCCTCCAGCACCTGGACTCCGCAGGAACCTACGCCAGGATCCTGTTTGTGGATTTCAATACCATCATCCCGGCTCTGCTTCAGGAGAAGATCACCCAGCTTAGTGTGCCTGACTCCACCTGCAGGTGGATTACAGACTTCCTGTCTGACAGGAAGCAGCATGTGAAGCTGGGAAAACGCATCTCCGACTCACAGATCATCAGCACCGGTTCCCCCCAGGGCTGTGTTCTTTCTCCTCTGCTCTTCTCCCTGTACACAAACAGCTGCACCTCCAGTCACCAGTCCGTCAAGCTTCTGAAGTTTGCGGATGACACCACCCTCATCGGACTAATTTCTGATGGTGATGAGTCTGACTACAGGTGGGAGGTAGACCATCTGGTGACATGGTGCAGCCGAAACAACCTAGAGCTCAACGCTCTAAAGACAGTGGAGATGGTTGTGGACTTCAGGAAGTACTCAGCCTCACTTGCCCCCATCACCCTCTGCGACTACACAATTGACACTGTGGAGTATTTCCGCTTCCTGGGAACTGTCATCTCCCAGGATCTCAAGTGGGAGCTGAACATCAGCTCCCTCATCAAGAAAGCCCAGCAGAGGATGTACTTCCTGAGGCAGCTGAAGAAATTCAACCTGCCCACCCAGGACAATGATGGTGCACTTCTACTCCTCCATCATTGAGTCCATCCTCACCTCCTCCATCACCATCTGGTTCACTGCTGCCACCGACAAGGACAAAGGCAGACTGCAGCGCGTCATTCAGTCTGCAGAGAAGGTGATTGGCTGCAATCTGCCGTCGCTCCAGGACCTGTACACCTCCAGGACCCTGAGGCGTGCAGGTAAGATTATGGCCGACCCCTCCCACCCCGGACACAAACTCTTTGCTTCACTCCCCTCTGGCAGGAGGCTGCGGTCCATCAGAACCAAAACCTCACGGCACAAGAACAGTTTTTGTCCTGTCTGCCACTAGCCTTGTCAACAAGGCCCGGAGCCCCCCTTGACACTGACTCTCTTCCTCCCCCCACACAGTCCTACATATTAACGTGGCATCTTCAGATTGTCTGTGTTACATTAATGCACAGTGTGTACAGTTTGTACTCATTCGGGACCACCATTTTTCTTTGCATGCACTACTGCTCCATATTCCATATTCATTGTACATATATATATATTGTATTGTATATATCATATATATTGTATATATATATATATATATATGTATAGTTATTTTACTTACTTATATTTTTAATACTGCTTTTCTCTTGCACCAATTGCACCAAGTCAAATTCCTTGTAGGTGCAAACCTACTTGGCAATAAACTTGTTTCTGATTCTGTCTCCAGTGAGGTGTGAAAGATGTCTGTGAACACTGGAGACAGCTGATCAGCACAGTGCTTTACAGTAGGCGGGAGGGACAGAGTCAAGCTGGGCTGCTTTGAAAGGGTTCTGCCTCTTCAAAATTCTCTTGATGTTTCTCTCCAGAAGAGACAGGGTGTGGGTGGAGGAGGAGGGATCCTCTGTGGTAGGTAGTTGTGAAGAGGCCCCTGCTGAGGTGGGGCTGGTGGACTGGAGCTGGTGGATAGTCACAGGGGATGGTGTCAGGACTGTCCTATTGTCTTTCAAATTGACAGTAAGATAAGATAACCAGTGTTGGGTAGTAACGCGTTATTAGTAACGCCGTTTTTTTTCAGTAACGCGTTACGTAACGCGTTGTTTTTTAAAATTCAGTAACTCCGTTCCCGTTACCGAACGGCGAACGCTACGTTACTCCGTTCCTTTTGGTGAGGTTTTACAACGGCACGCAGTTCCCGATCAATAAAGTTTAATTGAATTGAAAAACAAAGCTGTCGCCTCTAGCGTCACACACGCAATTAAACACGCGCCCCGAGATGACTGGACAGGTCAGTGCACGGCATGATGGCGAGCGAGAAAGGGCAAGATCAGTTTCTACTCTTGTAAATACTCAAAAAAATTTCAACTCGAGAGCAAAGGGGAAAACAACATTTCGGTAAGATGTAAACTGTGCCCCGGGTCAAAAATCCTCTGTACGGCGAAAAACAGCAACAGCAACGGCGCTCAGCCGGCCGACGTCGACGTCAGAATATTGTTGTCAGTTATTTATATCAGAATGTCTGTATTTGCTTTGAAGCCACTTTAATTTTTGGCAGTTTGTTTTTTAATACCAAATTAGCCTTGTTAGCCAGTTTATAGCCTATGGCCTGACTGAAATAAATATTTGGTGTTTGTGTTGGTGCACAACAGATCATATTGCTTGGATGATTAGATTCAGTGATGTGGATGCAACTGAATTGAAACGGTTGTATTATTTTGTATTATTCAGCATCAGTACAGAACTGAAATGACGGCTATAGGGGGAACTCAATCAATCAACCTTTAGAGCATTGGAAGAACGTTTTACAGTAACTAAAAAGTTACTTTCTCAGTAACGCATTACTTTTTGGTTTAAGTAACTGAGTTACTAACTGAGTTACTTTTTTAGAAAGTAACTAGTAACTGAACTAGTTACTATTTTTCAGTAACTAGCACAACACTGAAGATAACATAAGATATTCATTTATTAATCCCCCTTAGGAGAAATTCACATTGACCAGCAGTACAAGGGGATAGAGGAGTGCGATAAAAAACCTGAGTATAGACAATAAACAATAAATAGATTTACCTAAATTAAGATAAATTTATATGCGAGCTCTTAGAACCCGAACAGATGAAAAAATGAAAACCTATATACATACATAGTAGTCATCTTTGAGATGAACAGTGCAATTGGGAACTGAGTCTTACTGAGGTGTAGATATAAAAATAAAAATAGATAGTGCAGATATAAATTGGGCAAAATAGATGTGCAAAATGTGCAAAATGCAAAATGTGCAAATGTACAGGATTTTTCAGGTAATGTAAGTAAGACATGTGAGAAGACAGTAGACCTTGTTCAGGTGCACTAGAAACTTACTGTATTCCTGCTCTATTAATAATGGCTATAAACGTTGTGCTTTTAAGCGAGGAGTTGGCAGAAGTGTGGATGTCAGTCCACGTTAGTCCTACATAACCAACATGTAACTTACCCTGATTCCTTAGATATACTCTCCCTATCTCAATGGGAATTGAAAGTAATGTAGCTGTAGCTGCAAAACGGTTTAACGTGTATTAGATTTTCGTTTTTCCTTCAACCGGCTGTGTTATTGACACTCGTGACCACTAGAGGTCAATGGTGGATTTTTACATTGTCTTTTTTTACGGCGTTAAAACTCGTGAAGAAGAAACACTTTTACTCCCATCAAAATGGCACTGTCCGGGTCAAGTCTTTGCTGTCATGCGTCCCTGCGAAGAATTTGTCTATTTCAACCAAATTGGAAGTCGACAGGACATTATTTCCCTAACAGATTTCTTCAGTCAAGGTGACAATGTCAGATAGGCATTATTTTATCATGGTGTATCTTGTTGTGGCACGCGTTTGTTGATAATATGTTGATATGCAAATCATCATTCCGTAGTGTTACTTCCTTATAATACAGGTTGTCCTTCCGTCTTATAATACAGGTTGTCCCTCTCTAGACAGTACTCATCCCCGGACTCCAGCCAAGGCTTTGGCCGACAGGTTTCGTCAAAGCTGCAGTTGGCAAATATCAAATACGAGAATTTCCTCAAAAGGAGATTTCCGAGGTTTTACAAACTCTATCATACCTTTACTGAAGGTACAACTACACCTGAGCTATATTTACATTGTGAATGATTGTCTGACCGGTATTATACATGCATACACACGCATACACACACACACACACACACACACACACACACACACACACACACACACACACACACACACACACACAGTTCACTATCCTGTTAACTCATTGCGTTGTTTTAATTGATGTTCTTCATGAAATGCTGCGTATTAGGATTTAAACAACTCTTCCAAGATGCCAAGGAAGTGAGCAGGATAAGAACAGGGATGATCAGAAGGCAGTCGGAATGGCAGGACTTGCCTTACCGAGACATGGAGAAGCTAAGACAGGTAGGTCAGAAGCACTGGTGCAGGTGTGATTTTTCGATTTTAGATTAGAAACTGTCATTTACATCGTCTTGTATTGAAACATCAATGTTATCATTGCAATATTCAAATTAGAGTTTGAGTAAATAAGAGAAAAAATTATTTTCCCTCACATTTTAGATTACATCTTATTATAAATTAGGGAAGTGATGAGGCCTATAATAGATAAGGGACGGCTTATAATGGTCGATGGCAACTGTTTTACAAGCATAGCGAGATAAAACATTATGCATACCGAGGTAGATGTAGTCCGTTTTAACCCTTGTGGTCACCACTGACATTCCACTTTCTCTCACAGTTTCGCAGAGACATGATTAAAGCCTTTCCACTGGTGGTGATATCAATCCCTCCCTTCGCCAACTACCTGGTGTTTGTCCTGATGTAAGTTTACTTCTGTCTTTGTGTCGCAGAAGAGGATGTTCATCCAAATGGGAACTTAATGTTGCTTTTGGAACTGTCACAGATTTGTTTGTCCTTCGGTCAAACAATAATGTATATTATCTATATGATATGCATCACTACCACAGTCTTCACCATGTAACATAACATGGCTTCCTCTTCACCACTAGGTACTTTTTCCCTCGCCAGCTCTTGGTACGCCATTTCTGGACTCCACAGCAGCTGATGGAGTTTCGTGGCTTCTACCACACTCACCGAGCCCAGCACACCGGAGCCCTGCTCCAGGGCATCAGGAACGCAAGCGTCCAGGTCAAAGATGGCCGCCTACAGACTCGCCTTAAGGACCTGTGCACTAAAGTATGTCAATGTAATGAAGATTCTTTTTTTTTGTTGCCATAGTGACATTATAAGGGCAGCATTAGCTCAGTGCGTAGAGCGGGTGGACAGAGTGGGTCATCCACTAACTGTAGGGTCAGTGGTTCAATCCCCTTGATCCCCCTCCTCCTCCAACTCTCCACATGTCAAACCCCACAAATATACTGATTGTAAGTCGCTTTGGACAAAAGCGTCTGCTAAATGCCCCTTTACCCTTTATTACACAAATGTAGTACTGGTGATAGTGGTCCCTTGGCATGATTTGTTACACTCTTGACCACATTAGTATGTCGTTTGATGGGTAAGGCTCCTGGTTATAATCTGAAAAAACCCTAATGTGTGTGTTCCACAGGTGCAAAATGGAGTGCACCCCAAAGTGGCTGACATCCATGGGGTGCGGGGGCTGTTTTCTGGACCCCCTCTGGGCGTGAAGAGGATGAATGTAGAGCACATGGTCAGTACGCCTGAAAGAAGTCACTCACTCTGCACTTTTAAAGGGGAACTTTAGGGACTGATGTGAACAACATTATTTTTGAATTGGTTCTGTATTGGTTCCGTAATCCTTTGGGGCGATAGTGCCCTGTCAAATGTACGTCCTGTAAAAGTGCTTTTTGTTGCCACTGACAAGCAGACTATATTGTAACGATATGGAAAGGATCCCTACAGAGAAATACAGCTTTTCTTTCTTTACTCTTTGCTTGATTTGTTATTGTGTCTCGCCAACCAAGTCTCGCTCAACAACAAGTTCTTGACAGAGTTGAGTGGTTGCAGGAAGTGAATGTGGCTACGTGAGTGAAACACTTTTAGAGGACATTGGTTGGGTGCCGTTGCCCCAAAGGATTACACTGCAGCAACATTGGCAGTTTTCATGGACGGCAGCTGCAGCATTCTTGCTCAATACTGGAACAATTTAGAAAATGATTGTGTATTGTGTTAAAATACCCGAAATTCTCCTTTTTTAAACATCAAATTTCTACATTTTGTCAACATTTTCAACACCGTAAGTTACAATGCAAGATACATACATTTTGCTCCCAGTTGGTCCAGAAAGTGCTTACAGGTATTTTATTAAGACTTAAATGTTTTTTGTTTTGTTTTTTTACTATGTAGATTACCCTTTCCTTGTCATATGAATTCAACTGTTCAGATTATACAAGAAAACACTTTTCCTTTGGACTAGATGCAGTTACATCTCGTCCAAACACATTGAGATCATAGATCATATCACACTGTTTACGTAAACAAATTACCCCAGAAAAAACATGCCTCTACTTCACTTGTAACTTCTGTAAAAAAGTGCATGTTCATCAGTGTGTGAGATATGTCTGTCTTTGTGGCCACCCAGAGACACATCTGTCCACTGCTCTTCCTGACGCCACACCTCCCAGGCTTCCTGATTGGCAGACGGCTCAACAGCCACGCCCTTGAATTGCTCCACTTGGACCGTGCCCTCAGCAGGCTGGGACCGCAGCAGCTGAGTGACTATGAACTCAAACAGGTCAGGGCATCAAATGACTGGGCCCAGTTCAATGGTCACAATAACCCCTCCCATGACAAAATAGTGTTGTAGTAGATCATCATAAAACTGACAGATTTCTTGCATTCTTGGTGTCTTTATCCCCCCCCCCCCCCCCCATCTCCTCAGGCCTGTTATGTCAGGGGACTCAACGCGGACAAGCTCAGTGCCAGCCAGTGTCGTGAGTGGCTGTCCCAGTGGCTACAGGTCACCTCGTACTTAAAGGGTATCTATTTTCTTTATTCCTCACACAACCAATGTATAGTGTCTATATTGTTGTTCATCATGTCCTCCTTCATGCCCTGCCTTCTGCTTTCCTCCCATAGACAGCGAGGGCTCTCTGCTTCTGCACAGCATGGTTTTCCTGTCTGCCAACTACCCAGTGCGCCCCGGGGGCCAATGACAGGACGACTTGTCATGTGCCAGACTTTACCGTTGCACAATCCTGTGCCGAATAGAGCAGCGGGCTTGGTGTTCAACATCACAACATTTTGGCATCACTATCTCTTTCGTTCCACGAGAGGGATAGTGATGCCAAAAACAATAGATAACCTTGTGGCACTAGTTACAATGTTTAAACTCAAATATTTACAGTGGGCTCGAGTGGTGGGTGCAGTTCTCAATGATTCAGGGCATGTATTGGAATCTTCTGCTTTATTTCAAAACTGTCATACCTCAACTTCATTGATCCTCCTTTCAGACAGAAGTAACCACTGACCAACACAAAAAGGTGCCCTGCTCTGTATTTATATAACTAGCATGTTTAGTTTGAAGCGTGACCATGTGTTGACACACATTGCAAATTACATTTATTTATATTTATTCCTTTGTTTACCACACCTTTCATGTTCTATTGCACATATTGTTTTCCAAGTTAGGTTTAAAATAAAATATTTAGAATATGGAACAAGGATTAAAAATACAATAAAGTTACCATCTTCCAAATGAAAGAAATAAATTAATGAAAAAATGGGGATGAACCAATAACATTTTTAAAGGATTAAAGATATGTAGTTATCGGCTAGAGAAACTAATCTTAGATGTATCTGTAATAGTGTCTCAGATAATCCCACTTGGCTTTCCCTTTGGGCAAAGTACAGTTACAATCCTTTGTACATCTTGCGGCTTAACCAAGAGTTGTGATGGTACAGTCTTTTCGATTGCCTTGTTTACTCGATGTGTCTTTGCATGAGAGGCTTTGCAGCGAATACATTTCTGTTGAGCAGAAAACGCTTGCACTGAGAAATAAAACAACGTTGGCACCTTGTCGTTTTTTTTTTTTACAAAGAGGAACTGCACCACATCCTGAGTATTGCAGTTCTTGGTGTGTAACATGTTAATGATGAAAAAGGAAATGACTAGTTTCCTTATGTAATACAAAGCAGCCTATTGCCACTAATAATTTGAAGTTGAGTTGCTCAGTTATTATATTGTGTTGCTTTGAATATATATGTATCTTTATAGACATATCTATATACCTTGTTTTGTTTGATTCTGAAGTGCTTTTAAATGTGTTTTGCCAAGTTTTGAAAGAAAATGTGTCGCCTAAATAAACTGTGTGGGACAAAGGAGGACTTTTTTTTTTAAATGTTTTTATATTATTATTCAGTCATAACCAGAAAACTGTGATTGGAGTTCTAGAGAACACAAAATAAAAATACAAAATAAAAGAACTAACTGCTAGTTTGGACAACCTCGTCCCCAAAAATGCCTGGTGCTCTTCCTATTATTATTATTAATAATAGGAATATAATCATTATTGATTTCCCATGATATATAGTCCATTATAGCTCATAAAAAGTAAACAACATTGTTCTAGGTAAGGCATCGTCGCTACAGAAATGTGAGGGCTAAATATTCAAGAGTAAAGCGAAACTTCCCAAGGTGCCGAAGTGACCTGAACAGACACCTACTGTTCAGGCTACGGCCAAATCACATGACTTCATAGCCGCTGCGGATCCCCTTCATCAGCAAGCAGGAAAACACAATGCCCAGGATCTGCAACAAGCACAAAGCACCCCACCCATCTTTTAGTTGTTGCACTTAATGACAGGTAATAGCACACGCCATAAACGCTAGGGTAGGCAATTTATTTTACAAGCAGTTTTTGTTCTATTTGTTTAAATCCACTTACATCCTGACATGAAATAATATAACTAATCCATAAATAAGGAACACATCTCGTATCTGAGGATGTTGCAGCTGATGAGCCCGTCCAATCATTTCTGGCCTACCTCTCTGCCTACCAGTGTAACTGCGCTCACTCTGCCTGTGTGCTCATTGCACATGACCTGAGTCTTCCACAATACCAGGCAGACCTACTGCTCAACATGCGGTCGGTCTCGTCATGTGTTTCGGTTGGATACCTTCAAACTCTAGTCTGGTTTCTCTGAAGTGTCGTAGTGTTGTAGTTTTAATGATACATGTATTGACAATGCATACCTGTATTATAGCAATAACGACAGCAGCAATAATAATCCACATCAGATTCTTCATCAGGACCTCCTCTACCGCAGTGTGGCAGCCCTGGTTAGAAAGGGAAACATGTGGTCAATAAAATCTGTTCAACTTATATTTTGTTTACGTTGTTGTATTGCTTAGAGTGTCAAATAGCGTATACAATATTTTCAGGGTAAAAAAAAAGGAATAACTTCAAACCTACCCGGTCTTTTATGTGAACCCAAGAAAGTTTTTTCAGGGTGCTTGCTCTAATATTTAGATATTTAATATCCGTGTGCACAAAACCCTCCCCTCCCCCCATCCAATAGAAGCCCATTCAATTTACATTATTTCATGTGGTATGCCAATGTAAGAAGACCGATTCATTTTGCAAGTACACATAGTAGTACGGTTCCTGTTTTTTTATTGCTCTTTGTGGCAATTGTAAAATATACTTGTCATATATAATAGCAATGGTTATCTAGCAGCTGACTTTCTTACTGCATTAGCAGCAATGAAATGTTTCACCTTCTTATGACAAATGTACTCTTTGTAAGTCGCTGTGGATAAAAGTGTCTGCTAAATGCCCCTAAATGTAAATGTAAATAACTAATCAAAATAAATTCGAAGGACAGTGAGTGTCAGGAGAAGCAGGGCCGTGCGTCTGCAATGAGGCTAGCGAGGAGGTCCATGTTGGTTAGATGGGAGGGGGGGGGGGGGGGGTCCACCTACACAGCTGTCGGCTATCTGAATATCGAAGCAATCAACCATCGAAGGTATTAAACAGTAAAGCCCCAAGTGGATGTTTACCTCCTGGTGTACTTTGGCAGCATCTGAGAGCGCCCCGACGCCACAGTTTTTGGTGATGTTCACACAGCAGGAGTCAGGAACCGTGCGTCGATCAGCTCCATAGTTGATCCAGTCCTGAGAGCTGTTGGCACCGCAGCACTTCAACTGAGAGCACATGGAGGACGACAGAGAAAAGTAAAAGCGGCAATAGTTAAAGGGGTAGATTGAAAAGATTACATTGCATTTTAGGTAAGAAGTAAGATACAGGATACATTTGCATGAGCAATGATATCAGCAATGATCGTCTTACAGCCCAGAAAATTGCTCCAGATAACTTTTTTGACCACAAACCCTCTGGAGCAGCTCTTGTCACTCCAGAGGACATAACATCAAGTATTGTTTTCATGTGCGACAAATCAGAAATAGCCTCTACATTGTACATGTACACAAAAGGGGCTAGGATAAAATAGAGGGGCTGGGATCATAGCAGCTCAACCTTGTGCATATAAACCTGCTGAAAACCCATGTGTACACAAGCTCCGCAATACAAGTTCAATATCATGACGCAAACATGAGCAACATATGTCAAATGTCAACATGAGGCCACATTTATACACTGTCTTAGCACGACAGCCAGAAGGATGTTGATGTTGTATGAAGGTGTAGTTAAACTAAGTAAATACAAAGGGGTGTGTACTAGACTCACATCCTTCTGCATCTGATCCACGGCTTGTTTGACCTTTTCAGTGGTGTTGTACTTCTCCATCATTTGAGTCAGACTCTCCTGGACAACTCCTTTGATCTAAATAGCAGATGACGGCATACAAAGTTGAGGTTGAATTAGCGTTGAAAACACAGGCATGGGCACACATTGAAAACCCAGCTGGACCGGAGCGCTGCACTCACATGACCCCTGAAGATGTACCCGGCAATGGCGGCTCCGATCTCCACGATGATGATCAGGAACAGGACGACGGCAAACTGTGAGTCACAACACAAACACCGGATGGGGAAGTCATGCGTGCGTTTGATGACCGGGCGGTCACAAGTGTTTACTCAGAGCACGAGGTTGGGTCGCCTACCGTGGTGACCAGGCAGTAATTCTCCTTCCACGCCCCGCAGCAACCACAAAAGGCGATGAAGAAGATGATGACACCCACGACTATCAGAACGATGGGGACCACGGAGGCGGTTGCGTCAGTGATGGACAGCGAGCTGTGCATGCCAATCTGGACCAGGATCCCCACCACGATCAGCGCCAGGCCACATATCTACAGACAGGAGGAACACACAGGGCGGGTTAGGACATGGTTGACGTGAAAAATAGAATGGGTGATGGTAACACATTTGGTGGACACTTTCAGCCGTGCTGTGCTCTACTAATAGTGCTACACGCTTTGAGCTTTTCTTATTTTCAGCTAAAAGCCATTTACATGAAATGTCAGAAAGCCCCTATTGGGAATGGCCCTGAGTATTTTCATTGTAAAGGGGAATTCAATCAGACATTGTAGGTCACTATTGTTAGCTGTAAAGCATATTTTATGCCAACATTAGCTAAAGATAATGTTATTAACATATACTGCCCATTTCAAGAAATGTGTGCTCATATACTCTGCTTCAGTGCCTGTGTGTATCATACAGTGGGAATGTGCAAAGCTATGATGAACTAAAAAGGAAGTAAACGCGTGTAAGTGACCCGATCACTTCACCAGCATGTTTTCCGTCTACCTGCAATGGCCTACTCAGAGGACGTTTCCTTATTGGTAGCATACACCAATGTAAATGTTTGCACAAGACTCAAACAGGTGTCTGTTCTTCACAGGCTTAAGCAAAAGCAGAGAACCCAATAGTGTTAAAACAACCACATTAATTACACAGTGTCTCGTGAGGAATGAAAAGATTTACTTCACACTTTACTGACATTTTTTTGAAAATGGAAATAAATTGCATTTTATTCTTCTGTTTTTTTCCCCACATGGATTGAAAAAGAAGTATGATGTGTTGTATTGTTGCTTATTATTAAACTGGCATAGAAAAAAGGTTTCTAGCATTATTGTGTGAATTAAGTAAAATGTGTTGCTCTCAAGTCACATGACCAGGTTGCGCTTGCAAATGTGGTCACAAGATTCACATTCCACCATGAAATGCCACCTCTCTCTAGCCTTCATCCGACTATATACTAGTCAGTAGTTACGTATTTCAAATAAATGTGAAGTAATGAGTTGGGCCTGGCTCTAAAATGAGACAACTCACAAATGAACATGTTGTAACGAGTAACTATAATTGATAGGGGTGGATTAAGTTAACCCTGTGTGTGCTTGAAGAATCATGAGGTGAACACAGGTTAGGTTTGACGTGCTGTGGTGAGTGGTCTGGTAGCAGCGGGTACGTCACGTTAAGTGTAACCATGAAGACCATCACCACATCGGCCACTTCCCTCAGTGAGTAAGGTTTCCTTCCTCCTGCAACGTCTTTCGCAAGTGCTTAAAGGACTTCTCTGATTATCATGATTATCATAGACAGAGCATGTCCTGGTTGCGATAACCCAGTCCGCGTCCATCTGACCTCATCGACAATCTCGAGAATCTCCCACATTTAAAAGCAAAAAATATGCTACTTACCCAAAAAATGAAGTTGAATAAGAAAAGCAGGTACTTGACACATCTGATGCCCCCCTCTACGCCCATGATTGATGAGGATTGCTTGATCCTGGAAAGAAAGTTTCGTTTTAAAAGAAAAACTAAAACTAAAACAAAACTGTGTCTTAGAATAGACTTTCCTGTAAACCCATGAACAACATGTTGACTACTTTCGAATCGACCTGAGATGTTAAAATTTGTTCCATTATATGACGTCGGGAATAGGCTTGATCGAAGGTAAATACATCACAATAAGACACATTTGCTTAATTGAATTGAAAAATAATCTTGCTGTGTATAACGTAATACAGCTAAGCAGCGTACACAATATTTCAAATGTACACATAGGCTACAGCATTAAGCTGGCATCGAGGAAAAGAATTGGACATAAAAGCAGCTACAACGGCGTCTGTTTCCCACGCAGAGTGAATAGACTTAACGTCGTCATAAACTCAAACAACATGTCATTTTTGGTAAAAATGTGATTGAAAAGGCCAAACAACGTAACCTATAGGGAATCACAGTAGGAACAATCTGAACTTTGAGACGAACAAAATTTGATCCACGTTATTATTTGCGCAGGCCTAATTTGTGGTGCGGTTTAAAATAATATTTACGATACAAATAACCATGAGAATTATATTCGAAAGCCTGAAGGCATAATTTTCGGTGTTTTAGCCTATGTCGACACTTAGCTCAACAGCTTTTGATATAATAAAGGCCTGATTGAAGTGATTGGTAAGCCTACCTTTGAGGGAAAACTCCAGCTGAACGGTCGAATCTGAATAACGTTTTAAAACTAAGAACAACTTCTCCGTTCTGAAGTTCTAGTCCCGCCCTCTTAGCGGCGACGAATTACCTTGTCTGTCAAGTACTAACGGCTGCGGCCTTGCAGGACCTTCGGGGGGCGGGGCTTGACGTCCAAAGCCCCGCCCACACGGAATCACATTGAAAGATAAGTCCGCCCCTTGCCACCTTCACTTTCGGCAAAATATCGGAATACGAGTTGGAAAGTGATGTCGGTGAGTGAAATTACGTTGCTACAATAAATGAAAAACTTTATTCACATCTCACGGCCCTTTCGTTGGTGTATATATATTATTGTATAACGTTTGTGTATTTTGGCAGTTTAATGGCCAGCATTCAGCATGTGTGATAACATTCTACACTACGGTAGCGTTAGCATTCGCGTTGTTGTAATTTTAATTTAGCTCTGTGTGTGTGTGTGTGTGTGTGTGTGTGTGTGTGTGTGTGTGTGTGTGTGTGTGTGTGTGTGTGTGTGTGTGTGTGTGTGTGTGTGTGTGTGTGTGTGTGTGCGTAACGTTATATCGAAAGTGACGAATGAGATAGCAAAGTTAATAGAAAAAGTTATATTGTTGTAACGTTTGGGCATTTTGGCAGTTTAATGGTCAGCATTCAGCATATGTGATAAAATCCTACTGTGTGTGTGTGTGTGTGTGTGTGCGTGTGTGTGCGTAACGTTATATCGAGAATGACAAACGTGATATGAGATAGCAAAATAATAGAAAGTTGTATAACGTTGAAATGTTGAATGAATTAACATGAATGATGTAAAATAACTGCAAAGCAGATCATTAAGGGAACAAATAACCAAGACAGAGCCTGATACCAAACCTGCTGCAGCTATGCTCAAGGATACCTGTGCTGTGCTTCTGCTTGCAATGCTCATACCCCATCCTGCTGCAACCATGCTCAATAATATGTTAACTATGTCAAATTGAATAACATGTTATGCTTTCCTTTCAGGAGTGACAGAGAAGTCCTCTGATGATTAATGTTATCTTCAACTGAATAAGAGGTCAACGTTCCAGATTAATGTTCTCTTGAGTTTAATAAATGAAAGAATTGTTGAAAAAAAGTCCCTGAGTTATTTCTCTGTAGCCATGTAGTAAGATGCCGCAGATAATTTATCAGTCTGAGGTAGCAAGTTGTCGTTTTTTCCAGTCTGCTGGCGAGGTATCGTCACACACAAAGATGCATGGCAGCTGTAAATTACTTGGTGGTGGAGAGATGTACACTGAAGATGTGAGAGGCCATTCAGCGTCCAGATCATCCTGCACTGCAGGATGTAAAGATAATAATTGTATGATTAATATTGTCAGGGGAATGGCTTGGTCTGCATTACATAGTTTGATCAAAAGAGTCTGTTCATTGTTGCTAAATAATAGAAACTTTTCTTTTGGTATTGATCTTCATTATTTGCTTTCACTGGCTTTATTCAATCATTATGATATTCCATGGAAGGGGTTACACTTGTTTTGTACCACTGCCCTTGATTACCTGGACAAGTCCCAAAATACACTCCACACAAACATGCACATACAGTACCAAAGGCTATGACACATCAATACATAGGACATGATGCAGTATGGGTGCGATAGGTCAGGTATAATAATAAAAAATAAGATGACAAAAAGATGAAAGTACAAAAGATGGTGGTGTACTGGATGCCCTCTATAGAAATGTAGGCTAATATTTTAGAGAGGGCTGATCAGGAGGTAGGCCTAAAACTGGCTGGCAAAGGTAACTATTTGAGTAAATAAAATAGTCAGTATGAATACAACTAAACAGAGAGGTTAACAGATTGAGGTCGGCTAAAAAGTGGTTTTAAAAAAAGTTTCTCAGTCTAAAACTTTCTTTTAGACTAGTGTAGAAATACATCATTGGAAGATATGTAAATTATATAATGCTTTCTTTGACTGATTGTTGTACAATGGTGAATGATGAAGCCTCACTTCTCCACTCCTTAAGATTGTATTATTCTTCTAACGGGTTTCTGTTAGTGACATAAACGATGACAAACCTGTTTATTAATAGCAAAAACACAATATATCTATGCGAAATACTTTTTTTTTAATGTTCACTTAATTTGTATAAAAAATTTAAATGAATCAAAAATATAAATACAAATAATAAACGGACCAATTTCAAAAGGGACCTCGTCCTGTTTCACAGGCTCGGTCCCTAATAAAAAAAATACAAATACAAACAGCAATCTTCAGTCAAATAGTCCAATAGGCTACATTGTTGCTATAGTGGATTAATATGTCCTCACATCAATAATCATTTCAAGTAATTAAATATTTCCATTGAACTTGAAACGTTCGTTTAGTAAACGTTTATGTAGCTACTAGGGAAGAACAACATGAAATCCGACATCCAGGCAAATCCAGGCGCTGCTTCGACCGAGTTTCTGAAATCCCGACTGTCCCTGAACAAACCACGACAACGTAGCAGGGCTTTGCGTGTGACGTCGTGACATGGGCGGGGCTTGACCGGCTGGACATCAAGCCCCGCCTTGCAGACAGGTCGCAGCCGTTACCCTGTTCAGCCACGGTTGAGGAACAAAGAGACGCCTTCTAATTCAAGCGCGCTTCTATTAGGATAATTGGTGTACAGGCGCTGGAGCGAGACCTGAAAAATATTATCCCACGTTTACGAGTGACTGTGCAATTACCTCGAAACATTCTTGAATAACGCCTTTGAATGTAATAGTATATGCATTGATCATTTATTTGCTTGACACATGTCCAAATACGTGCTTGTATTTGCCACGTCAGCCTCATTGGTTATATCAATACAAATGATTAAAAAAACATGTTCACACACACACACACACGCACGCACGCACGCACGCACGCACACACACACACACACACACACACACACACACACACACACACACACACACACACACACACACACACCTTGGACTCACTTTTGTTTATATTTACTAATTAGTTGCTCATAATTAGTTGTATTAATGCACGTCCTTTGAGTTTGTATTTGTATTTATTTTATCTCTGTTGCACATTGTTGCTGTAACACCTGGATTTATCTTCTGGAGTTAATAAAGTGTTATCTATCTATCTATCTATCTATCTATCTATCTATCTATCTATCTATCTATCTATCTATCTATCTATCTATCTATCTATCTATCGATCGATCGGTCGGTCTGTCTGTCTGTCTGTCTGTCTGTCTATCTATCTATTTGTCTTTCTGTCTGTCTGTCTGTCTGTCTGTCTGTCTGTCTGTCTGTCTATCTGTCTATCTGTCTGTCTGTCTGTCTGTCTGTCTGTCTGTCTATCTATCTGTCTATCTATCTATCTATAGAAATGATGCTACATGCTTGCTTACAAACATTCAAAACATTATAAAATATAGGTCACTCAAATGCAAGTTTAGGATAACTGTTCGAATTATCATTAAACAACATAGTGTTCTTGAACGTCCACCAGCTGTCACATTTAGCGTCATGTTTTGATTGGTTGAATTCTCCCCACTAATACGGAAAGAAAGGAAAGACTAGGGCGGGACCGGGTTGCATCATGGCGGGATACATGAAAAAGACAAGCAGCGTCGCTGCATCAAGTACACGATTGTTGGTTTTGGTGATATTGGTCTTTTCTTTACCCCAAAATCTATGCCAAGACGCCAGTAAGTTCAACTGTGTGCTATCATGATAGCCAATAACACACTTTTGCCAAAATCAAGCAAGTAGTTGCACATATATGGACAGCTAACACATTGGCTAACGAATGTGGGTTGATGTGAACTTTAAATGCTATATCAAACCTCAGACTCCGAGAAAACACATCTTTAATTCGCCAAGCTACTAAATGTAGCAGATTTAGCGCAGACCTTAAAATCAGTACATCATGTCCAAGCGAATCTTAGACTCGCAATATTCATTTCTGAATGTACACAGACGTTTTGTTGCTTCTTGTTACGCTAATACAGCATCGCGATAAACTTTCGATTTTGTGGTTGAATAATTGCTGTCGCCATTCAAAAGATTAATTCGGAAAATGCGACACTGAAAATCTTATTCTGACCACAGGTTCCAAACCATATATTATAAATATCCAGAATGGGAATGAATTGGTGAAGTCGGGGACTAACCACTTCTGCTACACCAGTGAAAGGTTGCCTGACTGGAGGCAAACATGGACAAGCATTCAGGTAAAGTTGGTCATCTTGTAGTTTTTCAGGTTTTTTTTTTTTTTTTAAGGGATCACGCTGCCAGTTGATTTAACGTGAGTCTTTTGTACATACAGCTGACAGATGAAAACTGACCACATATTGTTGTTATAGGTCAGAGTCTGGAGTTCAAAACAACTGAAGGTGACGGTGGCTGAAGATGAGGAGACACTGCAGGAAATGGACGGTCTTAATTTCTGGGGCCTGGTCCACCGCTTCATCCGCGAGCAGTCCAATGATACAACGATTGCCATCAGTCTGTTCAGCAAGAAAACATGTTTCAAAATTGCCCCCTCTGAGGAGACTACATCCTACACTGTAAAGGCAATTAGCAGTAAGTCAGGACATGGGGCCAAGCTATTATTACCATGTATTTAATATCAGTTGTGTACTATCTGAAACAAATTAATCTATCATGGGTTAATAGTCAAAATGTAAAGAAACAAAAAACTATGCATTGTTTATATGGGCTTGCTTTGTTGGACATGCAGCAACAATAACAAATGTATTTGTTTTATAACAACTGCATATTTATTATTTTCTCATCAAGCACCTATTGACATTCTGACGATTGACTTGTCGATGACTGAACCAATCCTTTTGGTGCTGAAGCTGTGCTGTACGTCTCCTTTGCAGATTTTGACATCTATCTGTTCATCGTGTTCCTCGCTGGGGTGCTGCTGTTCTTCTTCGCCGACTCGCTCAGCAGGTGCCGTTTTAACCCTCTTGTCCATAGCATTAGAATAAAGGACACACAGGTCTCCTGACTTGTTTTCTTTTTGTGTTCAGGAGTCAGCTGTTCTACTACTCTGCGGGCATGAGCACGGGCATGATTGCGTCCCTGGTCATTCTCATCTTTATACTGGCTCGCTTTTTGCCAAAGGTAAGAGTCTGTGCGTAATTGTACAAAATGATCAGCTGAAATGCCTTCGCTTGTTCTCAACGTCTTTTTCTTGTTGTTTCAGAAAAGTCCATTCTATTTGCTGCTAGTTGGTGGCTGGTCATTCTCTGTCTACATGATCCAGCTCGTCTTCAGGAATCTCCAGACGATTCTGCAAGAATACTGGCACCTGGCCTTTGGTACCTAATCCAAGTGTACTGATGACATGCATGTCTTGTTGGGGTGGCAGTAGCTTGTGTGTGTGTGTGTGTGTGTGTGTGTGTGTGTGCGCGCGAGAAAGATGGACGCATTGGGGGAGTACAACAATTATTTAATTCAAACCAAGCCTGCCCCCTAGAAGCTCCCAAGTACTAACATGCCTTGTAATGTCTGTGTTAATGTGTCTCTCTCAGGCTACGTGGCGGTCGTCGGCTTCATCAGCTTTGCTGTGTGCTACCACCACGGCCCCCTTGTGGAGGAGCGCAGCATTCACATTCTCACCTGGACACTGCAGCTGTTTGGCCTGCTGCTCGTCTATGCTGGGATTCAGATCCAGCAGGTTGCATTGGCTGTCATCGTGGCCGCCTTCTGCTCCAAGAACGTGGAGTATCCGGTGGTCTTTGCTCTGGCTGTGTGGCGGTGCGTCTCGTGACACGCTGGACTCACCTCATGTTTCATTCAACTCTAATCCATCACAGACCGTTGGATTTGTCGTTTGTGTTAGCAAGAGGGCGAAAACATTGAAAAACTATACAAAAACAGCAACTTGTGGTATTGCTCTATTTGCACTGCTGTTCTGATATAATTCAAATTGATGTGTTGACCATTGTTGGGAGAGTTGAATATATAAAGGGAAACTAAAATGGCATGATCCTGCAACTGGAAGCTCAGTTTTGTGAGAGTGTACTATGTGTGTTGCTATGATTCTATTCACGGTCGGTTCTGGTGCAAATTGACCCATCTGCACTTTGTAGGTGTGTGTGTGCCCCGTTAGCCATAACTGTGTTGCCGGGGACCTCTTTTGCAGGAAGCTAGGATTTTCCCATTGCATTCGCTGGAAGCGTGAACCTCGTCGGCTGCTGACTGAAGAGGAGTACCAGAAGCAGGGGGAGGAGCAAACCCAGAAGGCCCTGGAGGAGCTGCGCAAGTACTGCACCAGTCCAGAGTTCAGCACCTGGAAGGCGGTGTCTCGGATCCAGTCACCAAAGAGGTTTGCAAAAACACTTTTCCCACCATTCCATTTCACATGCATGCTAGTTGTAAAACCACACCAGTAATCTCCCACTACGACGCTCATCCGTTTGTACAGTGTAGAAATGTATGCAGTGGCCACTAGAGTGGGGCAATGTGTCACTGGCTGTAACTAACTACATGTCAGAGACTGTTGTAGAAAATGTGGGCCATTTTTGTCCCCCATGTAAATCACCTTAATACTGTTTGTATGGAGAGGTATTAGACAATGCAGTGGGATTTCCCAGAGAACTTGGACAAGACTGTATGTGGAATAGAAAATAGCTTCAAATGACTAATGCTGTATTTGGAACACTAGAGGGGGATGGAGCCTGTGAATTTGAACAGTGTTTTGCTCATTCACAATAGTACTTTGACTTATTGGTGTATAGTGACTGTATGGCTCTGACTTCTGCCATTCTTTCATTGTAATGGACATTTGTGATGTATTGTTAAGATCTCAATTTGGTTTATGTATTGTTCCATTGTGCTTATTTGTCCTTGCCTACATTCTGTACTGCCAATGTACCATCCCAAACATTGCAATGTAAAAGTGGCACGTTCACCTTCATCAGTCAACACAGTTCTGTTCCTAAAGCAGATTATAGTTAGGATCAGCACTGACCAAACGTGTATTATACTTGTGGCTGATCACATAGTCTTACATGTTCTGTTAAGGATTTGAATATTGAAAATTAACCAACCATCTTAAAAGTAACGATCAAACCATGGCCATTGAATAGGTTTGCATTTATTCATTGTTTGCCTTGTATAACACTGTGAACACTCTGTCACATAACACCGTGTTTCAATGTTTGGTGGGCAAACACTAATGCTTCTTTTATTGTTTCATTGACCCATAGATTTGCAGATTTTGTAGAAGGCTTATCTCACCTGAGACCAAACGAGGTGGCTGTCCATGCACAGGAATATGGGTTTGGAGGATCATTCCTGGAGGATGAGCTTTTTGACACGGATGAAGAAGAGGAGGAGGATGATGAGAGAACTTTTTCGAGAAGATATTGACAATGTGAAAGTGTTGCACTGTTAAATAAGAAAACACCACTGTGTCTTCACTGTGGTTGGAAGACCAAATGGATTCAGTGGGTCGCTACATGGAGCGCACTGAGCCAGAACTGTGGTCCAGCGGGCCGAGTGGCAGGCAGACGAGCGGCCCGGCCGGCCCCACCTGGCTCCAGTGGGCCACAGGTGACCCCAGCATCTTGTCTGTTTTAAAGTGCTGCGCAGTACATGCAAAGCAGAGTGTGTGAACGCCTCAAATCACGCCTCAAGTTAGTTTTGAAGGCCAAACCGTTCATCTTCTTTTAGTCGTTTTTATGAGTTTGTGTGGGTGGGATTACTAGGATTTTTGGGGGGCGGGGGTTGTTTGTTTTTCAGAGGGGGTATTTGAAGCACTGGTCTTGGATCAAAAGGCTACATTACTGACATTACAGTCCCAATAAAAATGTGTGCATGATTTGATTATTGGCAAACATACCTTCAGGGTGCTGTGTACAGCCTCTAGGTTTATAGATGGTTAGATGCACTTATTAATTTACCCGGGTAACTGTTTTGAGTGAATATTTTCTTATGGAGCTTGTCAGCGGGTATTTGGTGATGTCGTCCATAACAGTGACTGTTTTTTATTCCCTGTCACCAAATAACGAACATTGAGCATGAACCAAAGCAGCAAGCATCAACCAATGTCAGTTTTTCTATTCATCCTGAAAAATACAAATTTAAGATGGTCACTCTTGACACCGTCTCAAAAAGATAAAGGTAAATGGTATATTGCTTTATCTAAAATTATATGGATGATTATAAAAAAATGTTTAATCAAAATGCTAATTAGCTGGTGCCTTAGCGACCAGGGGTCCACATAAAACATGCTAGTAGATAAGCAGAACTGCGCTCGTTTTTACTCTTACTACCTTTGAATGTGCAACACGTGTTTCTTCTGTTCTTGGTGTTTCAGCCTAGATCTAGGTTGCAATTTCCCATCTTGGGATTAATAAAGAATTTCTATTTCTATCTGTCACTTTAAATGGGCAGAAAAAATTCTTCACAAATTATTGGAGATTCCATAATATCTGCTGATAAGGTACATAATCGTGAATATTCTCATGTGCTGTATTGTGGTCAGTCAAATTCTTGAACCCTTTAGTCAGCAGCATATGTGCCAGGCAGTGAAACTCAAAAGTGGAAGCAGAACTTGGGAAAAACAAGTGCACGGCCTAATTCCCTCCCAGCCCTAAATGTCAGTTACTAGGTAGATCAATTGATTTGAAAGGGATTACCATGTGGTCATCTTGTTTCACTTGTTTCATGTTTCATGTCCGTGCGGGCATTCTGACACTTCCTCGTGCTTTTCCTACCGGCTGCACTTTGTATAGATTTGAACACGAATACGCCGTTGCAAATGTTTACAACTTGCGCGTCGTAAAGATGAGCCACTTGGGCCTTATTGCTCAACCTGTCGCTCGCATCGTTTGTATGTTCAGGATTTTTCCTTGTGCTGCGTTTTTCCTCAAGCGCGTGTCGCCGCCGAGACGAGCCGCTGCAGACTGACACTGGGTAAACTAACGGAAGGAGGGGGAATCCCTTCGGATTCAGCAGAATATCACAAACATTGTGGTGGCTACCACCATGCAAAGTGCTTGGAGTTCCCCACAGCAATTGAATCGACTCTCACTCCAGCAAATGACATAACTGATAACAAATGTCAAATACTGACAATTTGTCGCACGGAATGCAGAGCGCAATAAAAATTGGTACTCGATGATGGTCTTCCCTGCATGCATCGTTCAGACGCTTATTTGTGTGCACAAGTGATACGTGCCAGCTCCGGTTTTCCCTATCACCTACACAAGAGCATGAATCATTGCGAGAGAAATTTAACTGTTAGTATTTAAAATTATTAAACATTATGAGAGACCACCGCAATGCTGCCTTTTAAGTAATTTTATTGGTCCTAAAAATTGATCCACGTAACAAACAGTTTATAAAGAAATGCAGCCCACCGGTCAGTCTCTAGGAGAAGAAACGTTGGCCGTCTCATCACCGGAGAGAGGCGGATATTCCAATGTCTGACAGCTTCCAATCTTAGATAGGGAATGCTTATAGAAAATAAAAAAAAGTTCACAGACCTAGATCATCATAAACCTTCAGCTCAGAACAGCAGTGTGTTTTTCTTTCTCTCTCTCCTATTTGTAAAGGTCACAGGATGCAGCAGGAAAACTGTTCATTCTTAAGATATTTCACCGTCCGACAGTCTGGACAGTGACGGCCCCGACTGTCCATAGTGAACGTCCAGACCGCCGTCAGAAGGAGCGCCTCAGTATTTGTTGATCCCAAATATCCGTACTCCGTGGAACTGAGGCAGCTTGGGGAGCAGGACGCTGAGCAGGGAGCCCGTGTTGACCAGGAAATGAGTGGCATCATATTTTGTGTAGAAACTGGCAAGGATATACCTGCGGTGAGATGAGAGGTAAATGGGGCACAGTTAGCAGCCATTGTTGATCCCCTCATAATGACCATGATTACTGGTTACATATGGGATTTTTACTATTACTTTTTTGCAGGGCTGAAAACATTGTAGAGTTCTCTTTTTTGGACGAGGGATGTCCTATTTTATCATATTCCTCACAAGGTGTGCAACAATCACACTCAAATGTCAAAGTTTTAAAAAATTTAACTTCGAAACCAGTGTATGGAAATTCATACAAATTTGACTAGATTTGCATCTCTAGCATATCCATAGCAGATATTATTGGGGCAATGCTATAATGTGTATGATGCCTTTACATGAATCTGCACATTTATCATAGAATAAATTCGTTACAAAAATACTTATAATTCCAGAACTATTTTAGGATCCAAGTCAGGCCATGACCACACTATGTGGGCTAAATTACTACCCATGTTTTCCCAGTTTTTTTGCCCCAGTTTCTACCTTCCATATAAATGGTAGGGGGGGAACTTTCACTGCTCCCATAATTAAACTACTTCACCACAACACAAGTTGTGTTTTCAGCAACCACAAAGGAAAAAAAAAAAGCACACTTACAAAATGATGGGTGAGATAGTGAGGAATTTTCGAGAAGATGTGAACTGGATGCCGTAGTCCATCTGCTCCCAGTGTGTTAACAGGCGAGCTTTACCCTGGTCTGGGGTCTCAAAGGGAGTGCCCTTTACTGTGTGTAGAAACAAGTACATTACCTGTGGAGCAAAAAAAAACAAACGATTCTTAACCCAATGTTCTATATTTGCACAATGTTACATGTTTGGTAACGGTGAGGTGTTTACTGGAAACCCCAGTTTGAGATTGACTGTTCTCCATTCATTCACAGTAAGGAATGAAGACATCCACAGTGCAGGCGGAATGTCATCAGGTCATTCATCAACAGCGTAACATAAGAATGCATTGACTTTGAATTGCATGAGAAGAACCAGCAGACCAGTTTGCACCATGAAGTTCTGTCTTTGGTAACAAGATCTGAAAAGATCGGTAATAATTTGAAAATCTGGAAGACTCTAGAATCTGCAGGGTCAGGCAGGCTGCAGGAGAGCCTGATCCTGTTGGAGTGAGTGACTGGAATACGCTTATGTTTCCCATTCGGCCCTGTCCAGATTTGGTCAAACAGGTTTCCTTGTGGCCAGTCTTTCGGGATCCAGGTGGTGTGTGCAGAGTTAAAGTGTGTATTTGTGAAAGAAAGAAGAAAAAAGAGGAGCCAGAGAAAACATCGGCTGTGACGGTGTTGAAACATTGTGGGAGAAGAAACTCATGCAGGAGGAGGGTGACAACTGTGTCTGCCTGATCTCTTTAGTCGTTCGCTTCCCTCCACAGACTACAGCTGTTGAGTGTGCACAGACAAGACTGGGAAATGGCGGGGTGGGGGGGGGGGTCCTCACCAGATTGTGGATGACATTAGTGAGGGTCCAGACGAGGGGCACCGTGATGAAGGGGATACTGAGCAGCACCACATGCAGCACCACAGTCAGCAGCAGATAGCTGAGCCATATGCCCCTACTGTTCATCACCCGCGTGTTGGGGTTGACTTCACTGTGAGCGACGCCCACATTCATCTTCAACAATCCAAATAGATACAATTAGAAAAAAGCTTATGGTGTATATATATATATATATATATATATATATATATATATATATATATATATGAGAGTAAATTACGGAGCATTTTAAAAGCAATGTTATTTCTTAGAGTAGTAGAGAACACTAAGCCTAAAATGTGAAATAAAATCAGCAGGAACAATGCATTGAATCTTTCATTCAAGGGAAAATGTGTTTCAAAACCAATAAAAAACAACATGCATTAATATTGGAGCTTGGTGCCATTGAGAACAATATACATATATTTAGTGGGTGGTTCATATCAAATCATGCTGAGACCACAGATGGTTATTATTTACTGTTGATATTTATCAGGAAGAACAGGGAGTAGACTGCATCGTATAACTTGTATAACTTGTTTCAGTATGCATAGCGTCGTTGTAGGGGGTTAGGTGGGTTAAACGAAATAGTCGTTTGCATGGATGTTCATCTACTGCCGCATAAGCTGAGCTGGAACTACAGGAATGCTGTGTTTCTCTAAAATAAGTCCACGAACTCCACCCGACTCAATCGCAAACGTTTTACAAAACATGCGCTACGACTCACAAGACTGACATCACCATTGTTGTAACGTACTTTAACGTTAATAGAATTAAATAAACGGGCACACATTACATTTACAATTGAATCACGTGTATCATTTGACATTGTTAGCGTATATCCTAAAAGTTTAAAAACGTGTACATTTTCTAAGCAGACGTTAGACTCGCCAGCTAGCTGCACTGTTTGTTGCCATTTGCCAGTTGACATTATAACATTAAATAGCAAAAGTATGGCAATAGACTCAATTCTTTTCAAGGAACATAACAATGTTTAAAAACGTCCGAAAAGAATATATGTCTTCTACGACACGAACAATTATATTAAACACTTTGGAAATACACAGAGAACTCACCTTCCTGTTGGAGCTCACCAGGAAATGACTTACTCTTTAACCACGCCCACTTCTAAGTCATCACAAAATGCTAATTTTACAACCATCCTATGAGGTCTAGCTGGATGTATAATACAGTGTATCTCTATTTTGTGTCTCTAATATGTAGCATAATAATTCATTATGATGATGATAATGATGATCATGATGATCATGATTATTCTTCTTCTTCTTCTTCTTCTTCTTCTTCTTCTTCTTATTATTATTATTATTATTATTGTCATTATTATTATTATTATTATTATTATTATTATTATTATTATTATTATTATTATTATCATTATTATTATTATTATTATTATTATTATTATATACATTGTGTCCATGTTTTGACTTTTTGACCAAACCCATAACAAATTCATAGAATTACATCATCTCTATTGACCTATTAATAAATTGGTGCTTGCGAGAACAGGATGACCCTCAACACACTTGTTGACTCTGTGTGTGTGTGTGTGTGTGTGTGTGTGTGTGTGTGTGTGTGTGTGTGTGCACATGAGCTTCCTTGTTATGGTCACCTGGTTTATTGTATGTTTATTTCACTTCGAGTTCCCTTTATCTACTGTATAGTGCTATGTGCTATAATAGCAACATTGACATTGGATGATGTAATACAACCTCAACCATCGCTCACTCTGTGAGCATTGCTCACTCTGTGAGCAATGTTTTAGGGAAAGCACTGCTTCCTTATAACTTTGACGAGTTGTTGATGTTGGAAGTTCATTCAATTGTTCCTCAATCACTTTACTTTCTGACTAATTCAACCCCTTTGCATCACACCTCGTTTGCGGTAAGTGATATTTGCTATTACATCACATGGAATGCTGACAATCATTTTATTGATCAGAAAGGTTATCAGTTACATTCTGTTATTCATAATAAATAATGTAATACATATCACTATAATAGAATAAATCATATGCAATATATGTATCGGTATATTTCATAGAAAATACAATCAAAATCAATCATTTCCACATGCGCAGAACTTATTTCAATTAAAACACTGTGAGTCCATACCACGTCATCCTCAGATGAACTGCTAAAGCAACATGTGTCACTAACTTGACCAATGTGATCATTACATATCCGCTCGTCCACCGCCGTCAGGTGGAAAGTAACACTGAGCTGAATATCGAGCCATACTGGGCCTACATGCATTCAACAGCCGGGGCTTGGCCGTGCTGACCCGGGGCTCCTGCGGCGAAGACGCGAGCGCTGAGGATGGAGAAGGAGAACAGCCGCTCTATGATGTAGTGGCACTGGTGGGCCGCGTCCCACCCGGGGCTCTCCTCCTGAGTGACGCTGAACTGTGAACATCAACACAAAGATGGTCTGTCAGACACTGCTGACCGCTTTGCACCTAGCTCATGCACACTTCATGTTGTTTTCCTCTCAGGGTTTATGTTAAATGAATTAGAAAAAAAAAGACCCAACATCCCGTGCATGATATTGAATAGGCGCTGTGGGATGGTAGCTTTACATTTATGCTATATACAGTATGATATCTGCATACCTTTGGTAGATGTTCATTTGTTGCAGTAACACACTGCATCATGTCTGTGTAGAACTTGTCCATCGCTTGTTTTATCTGTCTGGTGAACTTGGAACAGACTTGCAGTTTTCCAATCTTCTCCACTTCTGAATTGTAACTTTTCAGTACAGCAGCCATCTTCATGATGCAGGGCTAGAAAACCATTGTGAAATAGTACAAGATTATGATTATGATTATGATGGTGACGGTAATGATAATGATAAAGATGACAATGATGATGATGATTAATAATAATAATGATAATAATAACAAAAATACCATTGTTATTGTTATTATTAATAAGAATAACATTTGTGTGTGGCTCACCTTGGCGTCATTTCTGAGGCTGCCAGGATCACACTTATCCTCAGCCGTCATCCATGGAATTTTGTTTAAAAAATTTGTCTTATTTGCAATTCCATCCCTCGTCTGCAACACATCAGAAAACAGATATGGGCCAAGTCAGTTTTTGTACAATGCTCATTCAATGTCATACATTCAAAGTTTAAATACTATCTAATAATTCCAAGTAAATAACTTTAAGTCAAACTTACCTCGACTGATAGAGTTCGAGCGATTTTGTTGAGCCGGGAGGAACTGCTTTGGACACTGATGCATGCATCCCCTCTTGTGTCCAGAGTCGGAGCGCCTAGGGCAGATGTAAAGATGAAGACGATGGCAACGATAAATCTGAAATTTGGCTCCATGGCGACAGCTATATTGTTCTATGGGATGTCCAGCTGATGGTTCTATTGTGTATCTCGGTGCCTGCAGCTCTTTATATTGGCCTACGCGAGCTACGTCATGCGGAATTTCCTTGGGACATCCTCCAGGTAAATTAATCTCATTCAAATTATTGTTTATTATTCATTATTATGAATCACGCAGGTAGGCTAGCGCGTATAGTCGCTCTGAAACAACGAAATCCCTTTTTGCTTAATGCAGTTATATAAATTAATCAATCAGCCTAGGTTATATTTATTAGATTCTGATTAATAAATAGACCTATGCTTACAACACCCATTCATAGTATGGTCATCGGTCTCTTAGTAATAGTAGGACTATGCTCTTTCCACTCCAATGAATAATCTATTAACGGCGATTATGAATTCATGTGAAAACGAGGTTCATTCTATTTTAGGCTACTTTGTCCATCTCTTCTAAACGTTCCTCTAAAAGTTCTTTAGAGAGCAAAGCCTATACAGGGTAGGCCTATACAATTTTACGATATCACATATTTATCATCAATTATTTAGAAGTTAATATGTAGTTAGATTGTATTGTCATTTATTTTGTTATTGTTTTTTTGGTTTACCACTCTTATATGCACAGCCATTTTTTATTTCTTTGTATTGGAACCGTTGGCTGCATTAAGCCAATTGATTCATGGATATTGATGTCTAGTAGTGTCTACTGGTGAGATGTAATCTATGTAATAAAACATATGCACATAAAGTTCATTATTTTTTTTAAAGTCTGATTGACGTCAATGCTAAAGGTAAATTGCTGTAAAGCTTAAAATGATTGCAGAAATGTGTGTTGACAAATATGCGTGAGTGTTTGACCTGTACAGCAATGACGGGCATAATAGTAATTGTTCATTACCATTTTTTTTCCATTAGAATTGAGAGTTACGTGCGATTATATGATACAACACGGGGCTGACTCACGCATCCATCTACCATTCCCGTTGGGGGTATTCCCACCAGCCATCCCACCAGCCAATTCAGTGTTCGCTGAAACTATGGTATCCTGGGAAACGTGGGCTGTGAAAACTCTTCTCACGCGGGGAATTGTTTGTGTGTGTGTGTGTGTGTGTGTGTGTGTGTGTGTGTGTGTGTGTGTGTGTGTGTGTGTGTGTGTGTGTGTGTGCGTGTGCGTGTGTGTGCGTGTGCGTGTGTGTGTTGTGTGTGCGTGTGTGTGCGTGTGTGTGTGTGTGTGTGGCTTCCCCTCCATGCATAATCATGCTTAAACCTTATACGCTATAGCACAATTCATACAGAGGCAAAAAATAAAAGCGCATAAATAATGTTTACAAATAAAATATTGTAAATATGTATTTTAATTACGTGCTTATGGGCCTAGGCGTTAACATTTTGATCGTATGGCATTTCATAAAGAGCCTGAACAAATGCGTTCAAATTTAGTCCAATATTTAATATTCAATTAATAGGAGTTTCATTACTATGACAGTACTTAGGGGATGAATAATTAAAAAAAAAAATAGTTGGTAGTATTCATATACATAGCATGGCTTTGCAATTCATAGGTAAAACATTTGTATCCACTATTCAAAGCCATCACAATCGCTGTCGAACAGTAGTGTTGTTGAACACCCCTCTACTGCTAGCGGATGTACTTTTATTCTTTTGTTATTGTTGTGAACGAACATGTGTCGAACTTGTGAAATGTGAAATAGTATTTGACAACTACCCGTATACGTTATGTAGGTGGACGTAAATCTTTAATTCACCTCAGTTAATGTAAATATTACTGTAACTATAACATATTCCTGATGTCTGCATGTTGTTAGCTAGCACATTCATAGCTGGTGGCATAGCTACAACATCGCTATAGTTGCCACCTGGATTTACAGCACAAGGGTAACCGAACGAACATTCAGTACAATTACAGCTCTCATGAAGGGGTACTACTCATTTTGTACTACTAATTTGCGTAGCTTTCTATTGCAAAAATGGTTACCATTGAGGAGAAAGAAGTTGTTGGGTGGCTAATGGGTTAGCAAGCTACCTTAGCTGCCACCGAGTAGCCTACCACCAGATTCGCGCGTTTCCCAAACAGTGCTACAACACAACAATGCTTTTTTATATGTTAAATAACGTTGTCGTTTTAGTGTCACGAGTTTTCATGACCAGCTTGTTCTTCCTTTCTTATTTTAGGCCGATTAAGAATAACTCATGATGAACTTTGAAGGTCTTGATCAAGGGATGGGCGAATACTCGCCCACCCTCCACGGGACCTTGGATACCGGAATGGAGCCTTCAATGGACCCACGGATTACTCAAAATATGCTGCAAGGTGTGGAGCTGGACTCAGAAGGACTTGCCGTCGCAGTGCCCGACAATGTGCATCTTTTAGAGGGCATGTTCTCTGAGTTGCACAGTGTGGCTGCAGAAGTTGGCATCCCAGTTACAGCAACTCATTTTGATCTGCAAGAGGAGTTGCTTTGGATGGGAAATCACAGAGTAAGATAATCTAACATGAGTTATTTCAGTAATAACCATTACCTGCCAGTTCATTCCCAGTAAACTAATGGTCTAGTAATAGTTTACGAATGGTGTTCATGTGAACGAAGGTAGTAGTAGTGTTCAAGTTAACCCGAACCCATTAAATCTCACCCTAACCCCTAGGCTGATGCTATATAATTGTTTATTACTGCATTAACTAATTAGTTAATTCATGGTTAATTAATTTACCCTCATTGTAAAGCGTTACCAATGTTATTTCTACATGTATCACTCAGGGTCATGCAAGTTCATTTTTCGGATCTACGATGGGCCGGTATTCATCTTTCCAAGTGCACTCGGCGGATGACATCCGCCAAATTCACAGCTTAGACACAGGCGTGCTCTTCCTGTCCAAGACCAACCTCAAGTGTTGTACTCGCGGCGGTTTTGTCATGTTTGATTACCCGTAAGTAACACAATAGTGTGAACTTTCTTTTTGCCATTGCTCCTTTTCAAATGATCTTAAAACGTTGTTTATTTCCTCCAGGATGGATGAAGGAGCAGACATGCATAGTCTCCTCATGACGGATAACAACACACTGATCATGGGAGGACTGCACAACTATATTGTAGAGTTTGACTTGAATTCTGTTCAAGAGACTCAGAAGGTGATTGCGTGGGCATTGTGGACAGTGTTGATAAACGGAGTCCCGGCTCACTTTGAACGTAACATTCAACAAGTGGGTGTGTGGGCTTCCATTGGCAGGTCACAGTGGAGATGCCTGGAGTGGCAATCATGCGGCAGTCCAGTCGTTTCTTCTTCTGTGGTCACACGTCCGGCAAGGTGAGCGCGAGCGAGTTCCGTCTCCCCGAACGCCGCGGAAGACGGCGGCTAGCCGAGCCTCTCGTCCCTGAACCCTTCCCGCTTTGCACCTCCAGGTGACCCTGCGAGACATGCGCACCTTCAAGACGGAACACGAGTTTGACGCCTTTTCCGGCAGCCTGTCGGACTTCGACGTGCACGGCAACCTGCTGGCGGCGTGCGGCTTCTCCAGCCGCGGGATGAGCGGCCTGGCCTGCGACCGCTTCCTCATGGTGTACGACCTGCGCATGATGCGGGCCGTCACCCCGCTGCAGGTGCACGTGGACCCGCTCTTCCTGCGCTTCATCCCCACCTACACGTCGCGGCTGGCCATCATCTCGCAGTCAGGTGAGGTCGCCGAGTCGCTGCCCTGCCTTTTGTGCGTACGCATGACTTTCGACGGCGGTGTAACAACCTTAACAACGGTGGGACACCTCTTCTCCTCCCGCCCACCAGGCCAGTGTCAGTTCTGCGAGCCCACCGGCCTCGCCAACGTGGCGGATGTGTTCCACGTGAACACGGTGGGCCAGCTGCTGATGAGCTTCGACGTGTCGTCCAGCAAGCAGGCCCTGGCCTTCGGGGACTCCGGCGGCGGCGTGCACCTGTGGTCGGACGCCCCGGAGGTGTCCTACAACGACTACTCCCGGGAGACGGAGTTTGCCCTGCCCTGCCTGGTGGACTCGCTGCCCCAGCTGGACTGGAACCACGACCTGCTGCCGCTGTCGCTCATCCCCACGCCGCTGACCAGCGCGGAGCAGCTGCTGTCAGACTGGCCCAACCCGATGGTGACCCCGAAGCCCAGGTGACGCTCTGTCTGTCTGTCTGTCTGTCTGTCTGTCCCTGAAATGATTTCCATTGGGCCGTGGTTGATTACAACCCATAGTCATTTGAATGAAATAAGGCAGCTTATGTATTTATAATATCTTTATTGTATTGTTTATATACAGTACTATATCCTAACATGAACTATGTTTGCTACGACAGGCGAGCGCCTGCTGTGGACCCAGAGATCCTACGAACAATGAAGACCGTGGGCTTCATTGGCTACGCTGCCAATCCACGCACCCGCCCTCGCAATCAGGCACGTCCCAAAACTCACCACACGTTTGACCAGGAGGGACATGTAACTGACCTGTCAGGGTTGTCGTGAGTCGTGAGAAAGTTTCCGGTGTGTCTCTATTTTTTTTTTAGGTACCGTACAAGATTAAAGAAGTGGAGCTGGATTATGACAACTATAACCAGGTGCCTGAATCACCCATTGGCCGAGAGGAAGAACCACACCTGTACATGGTGCCCAAAAAGTACAGAAAGGTGAGGCTCCGCTCAAGGGCTTTCCCTTTCTCATGCGTGGGGCTGCTGCACCGTGGCGGTGACTGCAGCCACAGCTCTGTCTGTTCTGCTTAACAAGCCCATGTTTTATTGGATCACATCCAACAGGTGACCATTAAATATTCCAAACTTGGACTGGAGGACTTTGACTTCAAGCATTACAACAGAACCCTATTTGCAGGCCTGGAGCCTCACATTCCCAATGCCTACTGTAACTGCATGATACAGGTAACCGCCCCACGCTGTACAATACTTCCACGCACGTCCTATCTTGTGGATAACGTTTACATGTCAACTGTGGGTATAAGCGCTATGGTGATTTGCCCACTACTGCGCCAGGTGCTGTACTTCCTGGAGCCCATCCGCTGCCTGGTGCAGAACCACCTCTGCCAAAAGGAGTTCTGTTTGGCCTGTGAGCTTGGTTTCCTCTTCCACATGCTGGACCTGTCCCGCGGGGATCCCTGTCAGGTAGACCCCGACGCTGCACCGAGGAAACACATCACCAGCATCACGTCACTACACTTGTATACCTCGTTGGACAGGGAGGAGAACATCCTCAGGGAACCTTTACATTTACATTTAGGGCATTTAGCAGACACTTTTATCCACAGCGACTTACAAAGAATACATTTGTCAGAAGAAGGTGAGACATTTAATTGCTGCTAATACAGTGAGAAAGTCACCAGAACAAGGTTCAAGCATTTCAGTTGCTAGGTTAACCATTGCTAGCGTACCACATCTCTGCGTGAGTCCAATCATCTCCTCCTGAGTGCTGTGAGATTCACCAATCCAATCGGTTTCCTCCTGTGGCCTCGCCTGCCGTGTCCCCCGCACGCAGGCCAGCAACTTCCTGCGCGCCTTCCGCACCATCCCCGAGGCCTCGGCGCTGGGGCTCATCCTGGCCGACTCTGACGAGCAGACGGGCAAGGCCAGGCTGGGGCGCCTCATCCAGAGCTGGAACCGCTTCATCCTCACGCAGCTGCACCAGGAGACCCTGGAGCAGGAGGGCCCGCAGGCCTACAGGGGGGCCAGCAGCAGGTCAGCACTGTGGCCCAGAGCACCCCCGTCTGAATGCGTACTCTACACTAACACACCTGGCACATGGTTTCAATGGTTCTTGGTTCATGAGTAATCCACCACCCAGCCCTCCCCCCCACATACACACACACACACACACATGCTTGCCCTCTAAACAATCCCAGGTAAAATAATCTTGCTGCCATCGGCCTGCCCTTTTTGGTTATCACGAGAACCCCGGCGGCTAGAATCCAGCCAAAAATGCATCGCCGTGGCAACCGCAGGCTTCTGTTAACGCGCCGTCTGCCCACGTCTGCCCCCCCCCCCCCCCCCCGCCTCTCTCCCAGTGCCCTGGGCTCGTCCGGGGAGTCTGTGATCGGCAGGCTGTTTGGATGCGAGGTGGAGAACAGCAGCCTGTGTCGCTGTGGCAAAGAGACGGTGCGCACCTCCCTCACGCTGCTGTTCACCATGCACTACCCCGAGCACAGCCCCCACGGTGAGACACGCCAACGCCCAGGAAGCCCCCGCAGTGTGGGACTCTGCCCCATGGAAATGTAGCCTTGTATCCCAGAAAGAGTCATGTCTTTATTTATTCTTTTTGCAAAATAGATTAAAATATACATTTCATATTGATAACACAGTCTATTTTCAGCCTTGTGGGTCAGCCATATGCTATTCAGTGAAAGAGCCAAGCATGGCTCTGGAGCACCCTGGGTGGAGGTGGAGGTGCAGGTGGAGGTCTGGGGTGGGCAGTGGGACGAGGGCTCTCTCTTGGGCCCCAAGGGGAGCGCGCAGTCTGAGGTCATGCTTCTGTTTCTGTGTCCCTGGCAGACAAGGCGGTCAAAGAGTACGACTTTGTGGAGATCCTGAAGAAGAGCATCTGCCTGGAGCAGAGCACCCAGGCGTGGTGTGAGAACTGTGAGAAGTACCAGCCCACGGTAGGTCCGCCCAGGCGGCAAAAGCCACGGCCGCTGCACTGATCACAAGGCAAACAAAAGGGCTCACAAAGCAAGGCGCCGGGAAACGGCAGTCAGATGTTATCTCACTTCCTTAATGTGACATATTTAACGTGAAACGGGTAGTGCACATGGAATGCATCTCTGGTCTTTTAGGATTTGGTTAATATGAGGAAGGGGGGAAACTTGAGATATTACGTGTTCCCTGTGTGCATAGAGGAAGAACCGGGCTCACGGTTGGATATGATGTAACCCTCTGTCACTTTGTTTGTGTTTCGTTTTCGATGCAGGTGCAGACACGCAACATCCGGTGTCTCCCGGATGTTCTGGTCATCAACTGTGAAGTGAACAGCGCCAAAGAGGCCGAATTCTGGAGGGTCCAGGCGGAGGTGAGCTGGGAGACCACCGGGACCCCGGGGGGCACGGCCGCCATGTGCCTGTTTGCACGCGTACCGCGTTGTCACAGCATGGCGTGCTGGCGCTCCCCGTTCTCTGGATTTAGGTCACGGCTGTGAAATAGTCCACGCATACGCACAGGCGCAGCAGTCGTCTTCAGCGCTAAAACTTCAGATCCCTGACAAAAGTCCCGTCAGCCCCCCTTTTTCTGTTGAAAGGAAAGCGCCACTTGGTGGCCCTGCGCAGAACCCCATGCTTTCATTGTGGTGTCCATAATGCTGTTCGTCTCTCCCGTTGACCACTAGTACGCCTTCAACAAAGCCAAGCAGAAGGAAGCAGCGGAGCCCCCGAAGCCCAAGGAGCCGGAGCCACTGCCCACAGAGTGGTGCCACGAGTAATCCTCCTCTCACTCCAACTCCTGCTGACATCTCGAGCCGTTTGGTGAGGCAACGCACACTGAGCGGGGCATCGCTTCTTTGTGTTTGTCTTCCAGTGGGGAGGACATGCGCGGCGGTGAGGGCTTCACCTTCAACACGCGGGCGGAGGACCTGCATCACGTGTGGATCCCCCTCACCATGAAGATGTCCATCAGCAAGAGCCAGGGCCTGGAGATCAGCAACTGGGCCGAGGCAGAGGAGGTGAGAAATGTGTGGCTGGGTCAGTGGTCGGTCACAGTCAGTAAGCACCAAGCGGTCCGTGATGTCGGGGTCATAAAGGCCGAGTGTTGCTTTTCTCTGTTTCACGTCATGAGTGGATCGGTAGTGTTTGTTTTGGGCCGGCTGCTCAGGGAAAAGCATCCATTGGGTTCTGAGATCTGGTCATTTTGATGTTGTTTTGGGCAATACAAATGATGAAATCAATGGAAATACTAATCAAATGAACAATCACAAGTGAACACAATCCCACTCAAGCTGTGGCCCTGAGGTTACTTTTCAAGTGGTTGGTGGGTCCACAAGGTGGGATCAAAGGTTCAAACCCTCCTGTTGATGGATTTGCAGAAAACCCAAACGTGTTGATGCATAAAGGCCCTTCACAGTCCTTACACCAGAAAGACAAACTAAGAAGCTATGGGTCATTCCAATGAGAGCTGAAGGCCCTTCCTCCCTGTAACGTGCTTGTGGTCGCCCCCCTCCCCCCCAGCTGAGCCCTGCAGAAGAAGAGGAAGGGGCGTCGCTCTACGACCTGGTGGTCACCGTGCCCCACCTGCTGGACGCCCGCACGGGGGGCAACCTGGTGGCCCACATCAAGGTGGGGGAGACCTACCACGTACGGAAAGAGGTAAGGTGTCCAAGCCACGCAGGGCCAGAGGGTCACGGGGTCACAGGGGCACGGGGTCACGGGGTCACAGGGTTACGCGTGCGATGGTGTGGCCGGCGTCCCCTGAAGTCCCACTGCTGTCGTTGCAGGGCGTCACCCACCAGCAGTGGTACCTGTTCAACGACTTCCTCATCGAGCCCATAGACAAGGTATGGCTCCTTTTCCCTTTGCTGATTTACTAAACAGATGTTTACTTGGTGTTCTGTGTGAGAGGCTCACGGTACCAAAACAGATGTTTACTTGGTGTTCTGTGTGAGAGGCTCACGGTACCAAAACAGATGTTTACTTGGTGTTCTGTGTGAGAGGCTCACGGTACCAAAACAGATGTTTACTTGGTGTTCTGCGTGAGAGGCTCACGGTACCAAAACAGATGTTTACTTGGTGTTCTGTGTGAGAGGCTCACGGTACCAAAACAGATGTTTACTGTGTGAGAGGCTCACGGTACCAAAACAGATGTTTACTGTGTGAGAGGCTCACGGTACCAAAACAGATGTTTACTTGGTGTTCTGTGTGAGAGGCTCACGGTACCAAAACAGATGTTTACTTGGTGTTCTGCGTGAGAGGCTCACGGTACCAAAACAGATGTTTACTTGGTGTTCTGCGTGAGAGGCTCACGGTACCAAAACAGATGTTTACTTGGTGTTCTGCGTGAGAGGCTCACGGTACCAAAACAGATGTTTACTTGGTGTTCTGCGTGAGAGGCTCGGCTCACGGTACCAAAACAGATGTTTACTTGGTGTTCTGTGTGAGAGGCTCACGGTACCAAAACAGATGTTTACTTGGTGTTCTGTGTGAGAGGCTCACGGTACCAAAACAGATGTTTACTGTGTGAGAGGCTCACGGTACCAAAACAGATGTTTACTTGGTGTTCTGTGTGAGAGGCTCACGGTACCAAAACAGATGTTTACTTGGTGTTCTGTGTGAGAGGCTCACGGTACCAAAACAGATGTTTACTTGGTGTTCTGTGTGAGAGGCTCGACTCACGGTACCAAAACAGATGTTTACTTGGTGTTCTGTGTGAGAGGCTCGACTCACGGTACCAAAACGTTGCCTCTGCGACAGACGGAAGCTGCCCAGTTCGACGTGAATTGGAAAGTGCCGGCCATCTTGTACTACGCCAAGAGGAACTACCACTCCAGATACGACCTCCGCAGTGAGTCTTCTGTTGTGTCTATTTATCCAGCCATGGCATGCATTTGGTGACGTACCTCGCGATGAACCCGCGGCTGGTCCAGAGCCTCAGATGTTTTGCATTTGTCCCGCCCGAGCCCACGCAGCGCTCTGCTCTCCCCTGTCCAGTCAAAAACCCCATCGAGGCCAGCGTGCTGCTGACCGAGGCCTCGCTGGCCCGGAAGCAGAGGAAGAGCCACGCCACCTTCATCCCCCTCATGGTCAGCGAGATGCCCCAGGCCGGAGACCTGGTGGGGCTGGACGCCGAGTTCGTCACTCTCAACCAGGTGAGTCCGCCGCGGTGGAAGAGCAGGGCTCCAGACTGGCATGTCACCCTACGCTTTCCCAAGCACATCATTTGGCACAGCATCACTCGGGCAGCAGTAGCTCAGTGGGTAGAGCGGGTGGACAGAGCGGGTCGTCCACTAACGGTAGGGTCAGCGGTTCGATCCCCTTGATCCCCCCCACCTCCTCCAACTGTCCCCATGTCGAACCCTCACAAATGTACCGATTGTAAGTCGCTTTGGACAAAAGTGTCTGCTAAATGCCCCCTTTATCACACAAAAACTGGGTGACTACTTTTTTGCATTTGTTTCATGGTAGTAAGGTGTAAGGATCAGTGTGTGTGTGCGCACCGTATGACGTCCGCACGCATCGCAAGCCGCTACCATTCAGCCTGGCGAATGCTTCCTGTGTGAACAGGAAGAGGCGGAGCTCCGAAGCGACGGCACCAAGTCCACCATCAAGCCCAGTCAGATGTCCGTGGCCCGGATCACGTGTGTGCGCGGCCAGGGTGCCAACGAGGGGGTCCCCTTTATCGACGACTACATCTCCACCCAGGAGCAGGTAGGTCAGGGCGCCGCGAGGCCCCCGCGGTGACGCCACGCAGCCGCCGTGCGCTCACCCCCGCTTCCTGTCAAAAGAGGCGGGTGGGGAAAAACCGACGGCGCTTCCGTGTCTGTGTTTGTGTCAAGGTGGTGGACTACTTGACGCAGTACTCCGGCATCAAACCGGGTGATCTGGACGCCAAGATATCCTCCAAGCACCTGACCACCCTGAAGTCCACGTACCTCAAGCTGCGCTTCCTCATCGACACCGGCGTGCGCTTCGTGGGCCACGGCCTGCAGAAGGACTTCCGCGTCATCAACCTGCTGGTATGCTGCAGTGCACCTGCCTTGTGTCCGTCCATGTTGTGTTTAGATAACGTCTACTTGGTGACTAGTTATGATTGTACGAGGTGATGTGCAAGTTTATAACATACTGTCTTGTTGTAGCAGGAATACGCAATCCTAAGCATCATGATCACCTTCCACACGCATTGCCCGCGCAGGTTCTCAAAGACCAAGTGGTCGACACGGTGTACCTGTTCCACATGCCCCGCAAGAGGATGATCTCACTACGGTTCCTCGCCTGGTACTTCCTGGGTAAGTGGGCGCAGCCAGCGCGTTCCTCCCCGGTTTCCCGGTTAACCTTGAGTGCCCGGACCCCGGAAGGCCGTTGAGTCACCGCCCAGTTCCCCCCCCCCCGTTTACCAGACCTCAACATCCAGGGGGAGACCCATGACAGCATAGAGGACGCCCGCACCGCCCTGCAGCTCTACAGGAAGTACCTGGAGCTGAGCCGCGGCGGCGGGGCCGAGGAAGTGAGGAAGGCCCTGAAGGGGCTCTACGAGAAGGGCCGCAAGATGGACTGGAAGGTGCCGGAGTCGGACGCCGGCGACGGTCAAGGTAGCCCAAAAAGTACGACGTCACGTTGAGGCGTAGCCGCATGTCAACTTGGGAGTGTTGGTGGTGGTGTTGGTGGTGATAGGCTGACAGGGGGAAGAGATGTGATCCGTCTGAAAGGAAATGTGCAGAGAGCGAGCGCGCTGACTTCTGATTGAAAGCCGCTGTGTGTTTGTGCCTGTTGCTGCAGCAGGCGGCGGAGTCTTCCCTTCTGTGATGGCGCTCTGAGGAGCCTGCAGCGCGGCCCCTGACGTCACGCAGAGCGAGGACCAGTCTGCAGGCCAATGTAAATACGCTCACCTGTGTACATTGGACACTTTTTCTGGTGCTCGTACAGTACAGGTAAAGTGATATTACATCAAGGACTGAAAACCTTTGAACATCTCAATGACCTAATTTGTGACTTTTTGCATTGAATAAAGCTTACAATGAACGTGAGCCAGTAATGTTGATTGAAATGTATGTTTTCTTTATGTATGTAAATAAAGTTGACGTGTGGACCTTGAGGGCTATTCCAATTTCATAGATAAAAATATTTAACTAGGCTAATAACTTCATACATTTCATCTTGCTAAAATTAATTTAACACATGTAACTATAATTAGGAGTCTGTTATGCGTGTCTTTCTGGTGATTTCCTAAACACGCTGGTGTATTACTGAGGACCACAGTGCACGATCAAGTGTGAAGTTGCTTGGAGGCCAAACGATTGGCCCGTTCCCATCATGTGAATGAATGGGCACTGCTCTAGTTTAGCCAAACATCCATATTAGCAGCAGTTGCATCATTATTTAGAAAACTACTCCCTCTAGCGGTCGTAGTTGGCATTATGCACATTTTGTTGTAATTGATGTCATAATGTTTCACTTGACGTTTCCACCAAGTCCAGCCATTTCAGATTTTCATCCCTTTTTTTCCTGGGCCCCAGGATAAGGTGTCTTCTTGGATGTAAATGCATCTTAAATGCATTTTACTGGGGAAAGCCTAGTTTAGGTGCATGCGACACACGCCTCAGCGTAATGGCTGCTCCCCATGAAATCTGGTTTTAGTTGTAGTGTAGTAACCAACTCCAAGCTGCACAATTCCACGCCAACTTGTTGTGACGAAACGCAGTCAAGAAAACACATGCCCACACAGAAGAGACAAACGCCACAGAATTAATGTATTGCAAACTTTTTTTTTTTTTTTTTTTTTAATTCATAGTAAATGAAAAGTGTGCCATTCAGTGAGTGACAGAGAAGGTGGGGTTGTTATGGGACAGGCAGGATGTCTTTGGTCCATACTCGGTGACAGGAAGGGGGGGGGGGGGGGTGTTAATGAGAGAGGAAGACAAGGCACTTTAGTTTACAGTTTCAGACAGTTTAGAAAGAAAACTTGGAAAAAAAAGGACATAACATGTATACTGGAAGGCTGCATGAAGGAAAACCTCCACACAGAAAATAAAATATTCTAATATGATTACATACAGACTGTTTCATGTAAGCAAATAAACATGTATACAGCTAAATATACAAGGTCAAGATTTTGAAAAAGATAGAAATAAGCATAACTCGAGAGTACCCCGACAGGGAATATCTTGCCAAGAATTTGATTCTCTACAGACTGAAGACAGCAACTTGGCAAGGCAGTAACTCGGGAAATGGGGTGATGTCATTTCTTTGGCGATAACCGAATATTCCTACAGTTTGGAATGGAAAAAAATACAAACCCAAAATGGAAACTTGTTCGCTCAGCTGAAGTGAGTGAGAAAGAGAAATGGGCTCACCCGTGAAAACATGCATCATACCCTGGAATATAACGACTCCCACCACTGCTCATCTGCTCCAATGGCAAAACATTCTTAACGGCTTGAAGCAACAAAACTCAACAATCAACTGCAAAGCAACACCGGCCGTCCTGTGGTACAGATATGGCCAGCATCTACATGTTTTGGATCTACAACACTTCAGTCAAACCCCTCCCCCCCCCAAATCATAGCTACGCAAGCAGAGCAGCAACACTAAATCCTCCACGATTAAATGATCGGCTGGAAGGTTAACATTTACTTTTACAATTCATTCAAATGGAATTTGATTTTCTTTTGCTTTAAGGAAGACCGCTTCGTACGAGGACAGAAGGTTTGCTCCACTCGCTAACCTTGTGGCACACACACACACACACACTCACACTCACACACTCTCTCTCTCTCTCTCTAAAGGCGGGAAGGAGAGGGGGGGGGACCTTCAGTTGGGTCCCCCTCCCCAAATTTAAACCCTGCGAGAAAGCAGGATGAAAGCAGGCCATGTACAAACAAACACATCTATGAGGTATTTAGGAGGCTTATGGACCCCAATTACAGTATGAGCTGTAGGAAACAAAACAAAAGAAGATGGGCTGGGAGGTGGTCCAAGCGTCAGTATGATTCCAGGTCTACAGAAGTGTTTACGGTGACGACATCATGTCTGAGCGCTGCGGGTGGCGGGCGTCTCTACAGGGTGCTCGTCTGTACGTTTGTGGCAAGGCGAGCGCAGGAAGGGGGCTGCCACGAGAACAACTCAAATAAAATAAAACAAAGGCAAGCATGTCAGTTGTGGGATGCACGCGAAGGGGCGGCCAACGGGACAAAATAAATACAGAAGCGGAAATAAAAGCGTCCCGTTTGACCGCGTGCTCAACGCTGACCGGGACCTCGTGGACTCGGTCTCCGTCCTCAGGAGCCTTCACAACGCAACAGCATCTAATAATAATAATAATAATCCTCTAATAAAAAGTGAAAGTTAAAACAAAAGGAGAACCCTCTTAGATCCTGCGGCCCTGTCTCAGGCACAGCGGGGGGGATAAGGAGATGGTTTCTGGGTACGACCGGACAGAAGCAGGCGAGTGTGGCGGCAGCAGTGTTGGATCAGCCGTGAAGGACATGCAGTGATATGTGCGACACAGATATTCTAGTTTCTCTTCCGTTACATCTGTAGCGTTGATTGCATTGACAACAAACACATCCTCTGTATTTCACAATCGACGGGCGCAGTTTGGGGAGAAAAAAACAAATAAAACAAAAACCAAACCAACAACATACATTCTAAGGCTGCAGGGATTGCCCAAACGGTGGGAGTCGTGGGTGAAAACGTGTTAGAGGAGGAGGAGGAGGAGGGCGGCGAGAGGAGAGGAGGGCCGAGGACGAAGCAGAGGGAGCTAGGATACGCCGAGAGTCAATTACAAAATACTACGCTTTTTTTTCTTTTCTTCTTCTTCTTCTTCTTCTTTCAAGTCTGGAGGATGAACAAAGGAGGTGGCACTACAGCTACACTGACCCAATTAAAATTAAAACGACAAATAAATGTAAACATGTATTCTTACTATTCTTCATTGATAAAGGAGTTCAGCTGGGTAGGGTGGGGTGGGGGGGGGGAGCAAGGCGGGGCTGTAGATGGGTGGGTGGTTGGGTAGTGGGCGGGTAGTGGGTGGGCGAGTGGGTGGGCGGGTAGTGGGTGAATGGGTGAATGGGTGGGTAGATAGGTAGTGGGTGAATGGGGGGTAGTGGGTGGGTGGTGGGTGAGTGGGTAGTGGGTGGGTGAATGGGGGGTAGTGGGTGGGTGGTGGGTGAGTGGATAGGTAGTGGGTGAGTGGGTAAGTAGTGGGTGGGTTGTGGGTGAGTGGGTAGTGGGTGGGTGAGTGGGTAGGTAGTGGGTGAGTGGGTAGGTAGTGGGTGGGTAGTGGGTGAGTGGGTGAGTGGGTAGGTAGTGGGTGGGTGGTGGGTGAGTGGGTAGGTAGTGGGTGGGTAGTGGGTGGTGGGTGAGTGGGTGAGTGGGTAGGTAGTGGGTGGGTGGTGGGTGAGTGGGTAGGTAGTGGGTGGGTAGTGGGTGGTGGGTGAGTGGGTAGGTGGGTAGGTAGTGGGTGGGTGGTGGGTGAGTGGGTAGGTAGTGGGTGGGTAGTGGGCTGGCCGCGGCGGCCTTGGGGAGCCCTCTAAGCCAGCCCGTTGCGGGCGGGCCTCTCCGGGCGCTGGTGGCTGGACGTGGACAGGTTCTGCGGGCCTCTGGAGGTGCGGGGCGGCGGCGGCGCGGCGTTCCCGGGGCCGCGCGGGCCGTCCGCCGGCTGCGCCCCGTTGCCCTGGTGACGGTAGCTGGAGCGGGCCGCGTTGTTGCGCTCCTGGTACGAGCCGCCGTTGTATCGCTGGCCGCCAGAGTGATAGCCCGGGCCCTGGAAGGTGCGTCGGTTTCCTTGGAAAGTCTGAGCAAAAAGAGAAAGGGGAGGGGGGGGGGGGTCAGTCTCTGGATGACGACACTGTGGTGACACGCAGTACAGTGACACACAGTGCTGTGACATGCAGTGCTGTGACACGCAGTGCAGTGACACGCAGTACAGTGACACGCAGTGCTGTGACACGCAGTACAGTGACACGCAGTGCAGTGACACGCAGTACAGTGACACGCAGTGCTGTGACACGCAGTGCAGTGACACGCAGTACAGTGACACGCAGTGCTGTGACACGCAGTGCTGTGACACGCAGTGCTGTGACACGCAGTACAGTGACACGCAGTGCGGGGGGGGGGGGGGGTTGTGAAGACCACACAACGCTGACCTGTTTGTTGGGCGGAGGGCGGTAATCGTTGCTGGGGGCCGGGGGGTGCCCGGGGGGCGGGGTCTCCACGGCGCCGGGGGTTGTGACGGAGGAGGAGGTGGAGCTGCAGCGGGAGCGGTTGGAGTAGCCGGTTCTCGGGTGGTAAACTGCACGGCACGGGGGTCAGCGGGGGGGGGGGGGGGTTCAGCGAGACGCACCGTGTTAGGATGGGGTTCAATCACAGTGAGGACATTACAAGCGCTTTACAATGCAAGAAGTAGAGGTAGAGGTAGAAGTAGAGGTAGTAGTAGTAGTAGTAGTAGTAAGTAGGCCTATTTTCTGGGCCACGCTGCCCCTTCTACAGAGGAACCACACAAGCCTCTTCAATAATAACTAGACATACTCCACAGAAAAACACTTCTGGGGTTCTACTACCGCCATCCATAACCACAGCATCACACAGTATGCCAGAACTATCACGTGTCTTTAAAAAAAAAAACCACACACAAAAAAAAGCCTGCAGCTGCTCATGGTAGCGGTTGTGTGTTCACACGCACCACAGAGCTGACAGTGGTGCACAGAGCCCTCGTACCTGAACCAAACTCTGTGATGCTGGTCTTCAGGGGCTCCAGCTCAAACGTAAACTTCACCGCTTTCCCCAGGTCCTCGTCGTACTTCCGCTCGCTCACAAAGTGCTGCAGTGACGGAAAAGAAACGGCCCGTGTTTTGGTGAGCGATCTCAACACAGCGGTGCGTGTAAAACACAGTGCGGTGCATGTAAAACTCAGTGCGACAGCGCGGTGTAAAACACAGTGCAGTGCGTGTAAAACGCATCGCAGTGTGCGTCGCCGGCTTGCCTTAATGTCGGCCCGTAGTTCGGTCAGCTGGTCTTCCGTCATGGACGCCGACTTGTCCGTGAGTCGCCAGAGCTCTTCTGCTTTTTTCTGACGGCCGTCCAAAATGGCCACTGAAGAGCAGACAATAACATGATGTTCATCAGGTTGCGATAAAAGTTTGTCGCACGGTCTGGACTGAAAATATTGTTCCCCAATTCCTGGTGTGATGCTGAACTACAAATATGGCAGTGTTTAGCAGAAAAAGCACAAGAATTCCAGATCAACCAACACCAAGAATATTTCAGTATGTTCAATTATTGTACTACATATCAAACCCAAACACTTAAAACATTAATGAGACAAAATGACAATGGGGGGCCATCTAAAACAAACCGAATGTCAAGTGGTGACGTGATGCATCGTTGACGCCGAAATAATTTCACATCCAAACAGCAAATTGTTATCAATGTTTGACCTAGTGTCACCTAGCTACCGCACACACACACGCACACCTATCGCGTTCCCAGGAATGCTGGCTTTTGTCACTGCAGGAGGGTTCAGCGTGTCCCTGTGCGGTGCTCCGTGCACCGCACACAAAGACAGCATTGAGTCCCCTGCTACCGGACACCAGTCACTTTCCTCAGGCCCGACACACACAAAAACCCTCCACACGCAGGGTGGGGTGGCGCAACGGCCTACTTGCGCACAAAAGCCCAAGCAGACACTTTGGGGGGGCTGGGGTTAGGGGGGGGGGGGCGTGTCATAACACTCTGGCCGCTGCGGCCCTCTGAGACTGTTGTGGTCATTAAGGCCTGTAGAAATCACATGGACCCCTCACACGAGTTATTCAGGTCAGATGCTCTCACACCTTTCGTCCCCCCTTCCCTCCCCCTCTCCTCACCCCTCCATGTGTCAGGTGATCAGATTATGTCTAGTCACTCCTGGGTTTCAGGTAGCATACTGGATTCGTGTGTTGTGTCATTTTTAACGTGTGGAACTTACTGGCCTCTGCCTTGACTTTATCCATTTCACCAAACAGGGTTACTTCTCTGTCCATTAGACTGGCGAGAGAGAGAGAGACAAAAACAAGAGGGGGGGGGGGGGGGGGAGAGATGACTGGTTAGCCAAGATAAGATGTTGTACTTTGACTTTGCAGAGTCACTGCATTCTCTAGTTCTTAAGTCAGCAGGTTCTGTTAAGTTGCATTTCTCACCATTGGGGCTCACACACACGCACGCACGCGCACACACACACACACACACACACATGCGCCCACACGCACACGCGCCAACACACACACGATGAAACAATCAGAATTATACCTCAGGACGAAATCCTGGAGGTATAATTCAGAGGTATTGTTGGACCCAAGTCCCGGGAAAGCAGTTAATTAAAACTTGGCTTATTTTAGAATCATGGTGCAGTCAGGCTCCTCTTTCTCATGTGATCAATTTAAAAATATTTTGAAAAACGGAGGAAATGTGTCAATGCCCGCCCCCCCCCACACACTTCTAACATAATATTAACACAGTTTCACAAGGCAAACTCAACTCAGAGCTCGTTTGTGATTAATAGGTGTGGTATTCATGTAGATGGGGAAATCCCACAGTCTGCAGAAGGCATTAGCTCCCTGTGTGTGGCTGGCTGACTACAGCAGGGTCTGTAAACATAGCCACGGCCACATGGCCCACTACGGTCGGCCCTGCTGGCTGCAGTACGTGTATTGAATGCATTTTGAGGGCAAATTGCCACACAACATGGCTGCATTTTGATCCCTTCTACCATCTTAGAAGTGATTATTATCCAATAGCCATTATTTTCATTATTTTCCATTATTGTCAGTAACCGTGGTATACTCTATTACACTCCAGAGGTTTGGATTGTATTTCATGACATTACCGCTGATGGTTAAATTCAGAATGCATCGCCAAAAACAATGCCGCAACAATGCACAACATCCACACATTTAGTCCGGTATCATTCCAGTCGTGGGTAGCTGGGCCTTTGAGGTCATTGTTGGCAGAGCAGCGACGCGGTTAGGAATGACAGTGCGAGCGTCACTGAAGTATGCATCAGGTAACACACAGCTTCTGGTGCAGTGCTGCTGACATGTCAGCTTCTTTACAAGTCTGGATTAGTTCAAACGCTTGGAAGGAATGGGGCAGAGCGAGCCTCGTTACCATGGCAATCAGGAAAACATAACATGCTGTACCCAGGTTATTGACCTGTGCAGCAAAACACATGTTTATCTGTGTTGCAGATTGGGTGGGGGGGTTTCCCCATCATATCTATAGGAAGCCTATATTATAGCCATTACACAATTTTCAATGCTAAAGTCCCTGAAAACCACCTCAACAATCTAGACACAAACCTTCACCTGCTTAAAACATTTGTTTGGGGGTCTCAAACCAAAAACAGAACAAAGAAAAAGTCAAACAAAATGCATCATTTACCAGCTTTGGAGTTCGGCGAACGTCTGCTTCATCCTCTTGATGGAGGAGTCCATCTCGTCCTTCACCACCATCCTGTAGCGCGTCAGGGAGGCCGTGCAGCGCTGCAGGTCCTTCACAGAGCGCTCGATGTTGGTGGCTGGGCAGGGCAGAGCCACACAGGACACGCGGTGAGCACGGCGGCACGCACGCAGGCTTGGCTAACGACAGCATGAGCGTGTGTGGTGGAGGTGGTGGGGGTGGAGGTGGTGAAGGTGGAGGTGGGGGTGGAGGGGGTGGTGGTGGTGCAAAAGTGGGCGGCAACACTGACCCGTCTTCTTGTTTGCTGAGGAGCCCCGCGGGCCGTCGCCATCGGAGGCCAGCGGGGAGGAGGCGGCGTGGCCGCGGGGGTGCGGGCTGAGCCGGGGCCGGACCCTCTGCTCTTTAGGAGCCGGGGGGCCCCGCCCTCCCGGCTGGAAGGCGGGGCTAGGGGAGCTGGCGGGACCCTCTGCGTCGGTACCTGGTGGTGGGGGGGGACATGGCATGGTTTGTACCCCGCGTGCTCAGCGTCCAATGTAACGATGGTGTGTGAACACTGAACAGCCCCACCACAACCACGCCAGCCAATACAAACACACACACTACATTTCTGACTCATTTCAGTACCGATGGCTCTGCGTCAGTCAGAAGCTGTCAGGTGAGCTGCTAGCCACTGTACATAACTCAACCACTCTCTCTTAACACGACATGTTCAGACACAAGCCCAGGCCACTGTAACGTGGGGGGGGGGGGGGGGGGGTACGTGGCTACGCCCCCGGGCCAGAAGGCAGCTGAAGGGAGGAGGAAAGGAGGAGGAAGGGAGGAGGCCTGTTACCCGCTGTCTCCGACGTTGCAGGCTCAGAGTCCAGCTCGGCGTCTGCGTCCAGAGACGCCGTGTCCAGCTGCTCGCTCAGGGAATCCAAAGATTCTCCGTCCAGCGCCGAACCGTTGGCATGGAAACCGTTGAGTGTGCCCTTCTCCGCCGCCGCCGCTGCCGCCGCCGCCACCGCCACCGGGGCGGCCTCCGCAGGGGCCTCCGCGGGGGCCTCGGGCTTGGGCTTCTTTTTCTTCTTGGGCTGCGCATCCAGGGGACGAAAAAAAGGAGGTCAGACCGAGACACGGAGCAGCGGCCTCACGGAGAACAAAGTACAACTAGGGTGCTGAATGAACCTGCACGGCGTGTCCCTTTGGGAATGCTGCAGCCAACGCACACACAGGCACACGCACACACGGCGCGCACACACACGCACACGCACGCACACACACGCACGCACACGCACGCACACAGGCACACGCACGCACACACACGCACACGCTTGCCTTTACCTTCTTCTTTCCGGTGACGTTCCATTCTTTGAGGATCTCCGCGGCGTTGCCTGGGGGCACAGAACAACAAGCAGAAGGTTGGCGCTTTCCAACGCGTCGACGTTGAAAGTGGCGCCGAGGCCGCGGCACTCCAGCCACTGTGCCCCGAGGCCGCGGCACTCCAGCCACTGTGCCCCGAGGCCGGGCCAAAAGGAATGCGCGGCGTGGGCTCCCACGCACCAGGGAAACCCTGCGCTTTGCCCACGGGCTCAGCGCCGCGCCGCGCCGCCGCCGGCGGCGGCTCGTTGCGGGGCCACAATTCCTTTTGCTAAAGGATGCAAGGCATGACCCGCCCCCGCCAACAATAGCTTGTTGGCGGGCAGCGTCACCAAGAATCCAGTAACAAGTCGGACTCGACCGGAGGGCCGCGCTGCCAGCGTCAGTTTGGTGACGAGGTATGCCATCGGCTCCGTCATAGGAACGGATGACGGAGAGGCTTTTGTGTACCGCCACACGTTATACAAGAATCGTCTGAACAACTGGAGAGGAAACGACGGGCGGGCTGCATTCCAAACGCATGTACACCAACTGCTCACTGCTGTAATGACAGGCTGGTAGTAGTAGTAATAATAATAATATTACTAATAATAATAGAGGATGCGTATTCACGGTCACTTGCAAATAATTACTTAAACTGGGAATTATGTCTTCAGTAAGACATTTAACAAGTAACAACGAATATCAGGACTGGCGAGTTGTGAGTACATTCCGCGCAAACAATATGCAGCCCAAAGACTTCTGTGCCCACAATAAGGGCTGCCTGTAGTATCAATCACGTTTAGGCATATTCTTACCTTCCAAGAAGGCTTGCACAGCCTTGTCCACGCTGTTCTCAAAGTGTTGTAGCACCAGAACTATTTCATTGTTACTTTTGTTGGGGACAACTGCCCTGACGGCATTTATCTGGAAGGACAAAAAGGGACCGGGCACGGCATTATGGAAGATAGACAGCATGGCATTCAAGCATCAGATAATGGCCAAACATTGTAAACTTTGTGGCAATAAAAGTTGTGCTGCGAGTTCATCACCCCACAGATGCCACCACACACATTCCTGTGTGTGGTGCGCTTTCAAAACCACAGCTGCTGTTTGGGCTGGCTGACAGGCAAATGAGTCAATGAATGAAACGCCCCATTTTGTATATTTTGTATCAGTGAAAAACGGTCAACAACAACATAAATTCTAACCCCCATTGATCCTGTTGGATCAAATAGCTGACAGTTTGCAGGACAGAGAGCGACACTTGAGGTGAGTGTGCACGTGTCCTCCCAGTTGTGCGTCTATAGTGACGCCAGTAGTGACAGTCATTGGATGAAACCGTAGAATGTTCAAACAGGGTTTTACTTTGCTAACTAAACCACATACCAGTCTCCTCTACCACAACATTTTTTTTTTTTTTAAATAGAACAAATATTCCAGCCCATAGTTTACACGAGCGCCAAGCCTCCCAGAACTGGGGCGTGGTGCTTCAAACAGCCAGGTGATCAACAGAAGGTGCGATTCGAGACTACGTCACAAAAGCCACACGTGCCGAGTAAGCATCGCCATGGCAACCAAAAAATATTAATTAAGGAAACGTTGGTAGCAATATTTATACAGCCACGTTTTTTAACCTTTGAAATGCCAATAAACGTGTGTGGCATTCACCACTCCCACTCTTCCCCAGCCGATTCCAGTCTGGAACCGGGAGAATGAGGACAATATTACTCTTCCCACAATAAATGACCAGAAGACCAGTTTGTTGAATATGTGTTAGGCATGTACCGTCACCACACCCAAAACAAATGTTTGTGACAAAGTGCAATCATGGATAATCAGTATAATATACTGGCCAACCCAGATATCTTGAGATTACCCTGGCCTGGGAAGCAAGTTATCCAACACCATTTGACCTCTTGATCAGCGTGTGTTTAAAATTGGCACACCAAATATGTGCAAGAGAGAGAGAGAAGAACCTTTAACCTACAAGCCTCTTCAGGTTCACTTTTATTTCTTCCTCAGTTCCATTCTCCCAACATGCAAAACCTATTGACGTAGTTTCCCTGCCCATTAAACCATTAAAGCGTCACGCCACTGGGAGAGTTGGTGCTCTGGAATAGGGACAGACTTGCATCCGATCTGTGCCTGCTGTGGCGAATAAGGTGTCCAGTGGCCAAGGGTCAAAACACCCCAATACCTACCCAGGAATTGTACTGGCGCATGCGCATCAAACACCTCACAAGCAAAAAACGAATGCCCACTTTCAGTAGTGCAGCATGCAATCCAGAGCTGCGGGCTTCTTGCTTCCATGAAGGAAATGATCTAAATAGTATGATACATCGTCTTCTCTTCTCACCTTTTCCTTCATTCGTTCAAACGTTCCACCCTGGGACATAACCATTTTTGAGTGAGTGTCAAAGAACACACCAGAGGCATCTGAAAGACAAAACAGAGGGGTCGTTCAGGCATTCATCGCACACCTTAGTATATCATTTGCAAAGCAAAATGAGCCAGTATGAAGGATCACTGTAGGTCACTGATGGGTTTCCAACACTAAATGCTACATTTCACAACGCAAGTCAAAAGCCGCAAACCCAATCAAAAAGTGGCAGGCCGATACTGGTACAATCAATTCAAGGCCAATGCCTTAATCCAAGGTACGCAGAGCATCCAGGATACAGTATCCACTCAGGCTTAGCCCGTCTAGTCCAGGATAATGACCATTTGCCTAAGGATGATCATCTTGGGCTGTGATGTTCCACAGTATATTTTTTTGTGCTTACATCTACTGTATTCTGACAAATGAATACAGCGCACCCCATCCCATTAACTCAGCTTCCATTAGGTGTATGTGAATTACATTTTAAACCAGTAATACCCAGTAAGGCCTGTCCTTCATTTACAAAGACAATTCATTCATTCAAGTTTTGCCTCAACGAAATGAGACAGAACAGCTGGGCTGCCCCCCCCCCCCAAAAAAAAAACATGTTGCAGAGCCCACAAATCAGATAACTTTGCCATTATACAACTGATGATGCAATACATTGAAGCTGCAAATATGGACAAGATGCAGAGTGGACTCAGAACCAGCGATGACCATATACAAGACAATAAAACAGTGAACACAAGGGTCCTTTGCTGAATGTTGAAATCTAGGTTAAGGTAACTGTAAATCTCTCAACGCAAGCTACACTCAAATCAAAGTAACTACTGCTTGAAAGCATGTCCAAGAAAAAGCCAAATGTACAATTATATTAATTTTCATCCTGAAAGTTGCTATTAATAAAAGACTGCAAGTTTATTCGCACATAAAATGTCCATTAAAACACTATGACCTACATTGCAGATACTGTTCTTTGACAGTTACTCCATTTTATTTTTGGAAAGAAACATGACGGTGGCTGCCTGACGGTGCTGATCAAACGGCTAGTGAGAAGGCAAATACATACCTTTCTGGCTGTTTTTCTTGGCCATGTTGTCAGACGGCGTTTCACACTGGGGTATCCAATAAGTGCTGCACAGTTTTAGTTCCTCACGTCAAAAAAGGGGAACCAACCCCTGATTGCTGTCTCTTCCAAGCTGTAGTTTAAATAAACATTTAAATGAGGGCTCGGAGCACGTTGATTTTCCCCTCTTACTGCAGATGCCAACGGAGGTTCAAAACCTAGTGGTAGAAGGAGAGATGGGGTCAGATCAGGCCTGTTCCACTCCAGAGTCAACTTAACGTCTCCCTTCTCTACGTGGTTGAGTCCAACTCCGGGCAGGCTTAGACTCCGTCACCTCGATACACACACGCACGCACACACACACACAAAACATCTGTCTGGCGCAGTGTTCTGTGCAGCCAGTATAGAATAATGTATAATAATTGTTATAGAGCTGTGCTTAAGTTTAGTTTGGCCGACTTGGTAATGCATCCAATTTTCTTGGCTGCAATTATCTGTACACCAAAACCTGCTGATATACAGATGAATGAGCTATTGAGAAATCGAAACGAAAAAAAGAATATATATATTGGCCAATTCATTAAAAAAAAAATGTTTGTTAATAAATAATTGGTAAGCAGGTCATGCTGACCAAAGAAAGTTCTGCAGAAAAAAAAAGAAGCATTGTCGTCAACCCAGCTCCTCTATACGGACCTGAACAGACCTACACATTAGCAATATGCTAGATCAGGTTGTGCACCAACTATAATGCCGTGTTATTATACCCCTAACCACATATGTTAAATACATCTTACAAACTAAAGAGTTGCACATCATGTTGTATCATAGTATCATAGCTGCTCCGCTTTAAGTTTCACTTTCCCGATAAAGCAAAACTCAATTGATCCACAGTCATGGATCACGTAACACCGCACCTTTGCACACGTCAGAGCACCTATGAGCGCAGCCAAGAGTCGACACTTTATTGGCTAATCATGCGATGGCTTCGATGCATGATGTTTATCAAGAGGGAAGGTACTTGTAACTTCAAATGCTCCAAGTGTACTTATGGTGATTGTGGCAAGCATATTGGATAAATGACTACGTGTATAAATAACGAGCCGAACAAACATGTTTGCTACAATTGTTCGGACTTCATTTTAAATTACGGGAATACATACTATGAGTAAGGGAGTAAAAAAAGGTTGGTTAACTGATTAATAAAGAGTGGGGTCCGATTTCACTCTACTTAGAGATTTAATGTTCGTCTAAACTAAAGCCATTTTTGGCTCAAACTTCACACAATAACTAACTTAACTGTTAGAATAAAAGACCTATCGTAGGTGGTCAGGACCAGGTTGAGTTGCCCCACAATATCATGTTTACGTCAGAATGAACAAACTAAAATCAAATTTACGTGAATAAAGAGACGTGGTTAAAAAAAAAAAGAGTGCACACAGTAACACAAAACCCATAAAAGGTTATGCACTTATTTTTACGTTGAAGCTTAAAACACCACTAAGTGGGTTTAATAACACACTTTGATGGCTCCCACCTCAGCATCCATCATCTATCCCTGTTTGGTTAGCTTAAGAACGGTACCAGGTTGGCTTATTTTCCCCATCTTGTCACAGCGATGCATTAGTGTAATGTATCACATTCGCATAACCAGAGCCTAAACCTAGTGTTCAATAGTATGCAGCTGTTACGCATTTGTTTTAAGAGACACTACGACGGTAAATGTAGCGGGCATCGCTCAGACTGCTCGGCTTTGTTAATTTAATGCCAAATTCACGTCAACGCTAGCAAGTCTGCTAACGTTAAACGTTTGATATCGCAAAAAGGCTAGACAACTAAAATGTAAAGCTCACATGAAGATTGAACGTTTTAATTTCACGGTGATTCTGTATTTTCCTATCACATTTCAAACAATTCAATAAATACGCCATTGTGGCAACAGCGATTGTTGTTTCTAGAGACGGGTTAGTTACCTCTGCCTCGTCGGTCGCTCCAGTCGTTTGCTGCGTGCAATATTTTCTTTAGGCTACTTAGGCGGTGCCAGATTCAGCAGAACACCCCCTTTTAAAGTTTTTCTTTTTTTTCTTCTTCTCAATTTGAAGGCAAGACAACCGCCAGGCGCATTGCTGCCATCCACAGGTTTGGAGGTCCCCACTATAACGTTAGAAAATGAATGCAAAAATAGAAAACAACGAAACAAAATCAAACCCTGGCTAACAAAACTGGTTTGTAGACATTCTGAAACCAAAGTCTGAACCTCTGATTAGTCAATAACAGGTGTGGTCGTCAGCCAAAAAAGCAAAACGATATCCCCAGCTCCTTCTTAAACCTCTTACATGTGGCAGTCAGCATCCCACACTTGGCACACTCATTGATTCTCCTCCATTAGCAGCAGTCCAGCCCTCACACCTCATTCAAGCCGGGAGGACCCCTCTAGCCACCCCACTTGGCGTGAGCCTTCTCCCGGCAGACTGCTGTTTTGAAAACATAAACCCCAGAATCCCAGAGCCTCTGCTGAGCAGCACATCGATTCCCCGTTCCCTTACTCTTTGGCTATGTTTCAATACTAAGGACACCGCTGTTAACCAATCCGACCACTGATTACCAGCCTCCCCGACATGTGCACGGACCCACAAGAAACCCATCTGACATCCAACCATGTACCATTCACCAGTCAGACAGAATCACCGCCTGTTACCAACCACAACAGATACCAAAGCTGAAGCCTGAATCCAGTTTTTCCCAAAATGAACGTCGACCTGAAGGCCCCATAATCCAGCACAGGCCTTTTCCACTTTTCCACGACCACATTAAGTGAGCTCTTCAGGTCATGGTCTCATCAAACAATATTCCCAGGAATGTTTACCAGCCATACAGGAAGACCCCCCCTTCTAGACCCCTGGGAGCACAAGTTGTTGATGTGTTTAGAAAATAACAGTTATTGTTAAGGATATTATATTTGTTTTATGAACACATCCTTTGCTTGATTTAGTCTTTTTTACAGTTAGCCTAATGTTGCAGGATATGAGTCCCTCAGACCAAACAGTTTACTGAAATAGTTGTATATATCATCCATTCCTCATTTACATACTTAAATTAGATAAACATGCTTTGCATGTAGGCCATGTCTCGACAACAATATAATATTCCAGACAAACACATTTTTAAATTAAATGAGAGTATGTTGATAAAATGGAATATATAATAATAATAATAATAATAACAATAATAATAATAATAATAATAATAATAAATACATTCCACACCAAAATCATATGGGATCCCCTTACAGCTAGAAAAAATGACTAAGTGGCCAATAACTGACGTCTAGAATTATTAATATTTTTTAATTTATTGATCAATTCTATCCAATTGATCCTATGTATGTTAATCTGGCAACTCCATCTCCTTGCGTCATTTCCTGGGGAAAAAAGGCCATGTGTTGTCACTTTGGGGTCTAGAAGTTCGCCGTCAGCTGTATTCGCGCACTTTGTAACTCGTATTGATCAGTTCATGTGGTGACACGCCAGGAGCCTCCACAGTGTGGTGAAGTAGTGCCCTGACTGGGGTACGCGCTGCACACTGTCAGTTCTAGAAAGAGAGACAAGTCAAGTTTTCATACCGTTTTACTGTTGCGTCCAGCGACGAATCATGCCTTTAAAAAGGATTATTGTTCTCCTTATACGGTCTTCTATCCTACCAGGGTATATTTGAAACGGATTGCCGTTTACAATGTTTTTTTTTTTAACGGTTTAATAAAATTATGAGGGGTCGGGTCATCTAAGAGCAGCTCTTCTCTTCTCGTCATTACAACACACTACCACAAAATACCAACAGTAAACAGTAGTGAGATTATTTGCGTAGGTGTCTAAACTTAGGACATTGTTTTGGATGGCGAGGGTCAAACGGAGCTCATAAATGACGGTGGGAGGATTGAGCCGCTGATGTGCTCTTTGGGAATGCTCATTAAACCGTAAAACACTTAACGGCAACGATATGTTATTAAAACCTGCTAGGATAAAATACATGCCTAAGCACAACAGCCATGCTTTCAGAATACAATTTGAGCTGGACTTACTCGCAAAATGAAAACAGCATGACAACTTGAATGTGCTGCTGGGTCGCCGTAGAGCTGACAGTGTGTAGCGCAGCCTACTGTCAGCTCCGTAGAGCTGCTGTGAGTAGAGGAGCCACACTAGCATCCACCATGAGCCACACGCAGACCAAAATGGCAACCCCCTATGCTACAGATGATTCTGGTAAGGATATTTTGGACAAGTCACACTTTCTGTTCCAAGTACATCTCGGGTGAATCCGTAACACCGCGACCTCGTCCACAAAGAGACCGAACACGGCGGCCTGCGCCAAGCTGACGTAAAGTGAGCAGACCTGCTGGCTAGCAGCTGCTAGCTACATTAGCGCGCATCTTTAACTTTGCTCCAGGCGTTGGCAGAATCTAGCGTTGGTTTAAAGACATTGGTTCATCATGTGCTTCGTTTAGTGTTCCCATAAGTGTGTGTGTGTGTGTGTGTGTTTTCTAGGGTATGTCTGAGTTATCGCTATATCACGTAGCGTTCTCTCTTTTGCTATGGCTAATTGCTAGGCTTACTGTGTGACCTGGTAATCTGCAGCAACGATTTAACTTCTATTTATCTTTTTCTTGCCATTTACCTTGTTGTTGTTATAATGATAATGTTATTAGTGTTGTGCAATTAATGCACACAGGCTGTGTGCACCAATGTAGACAGGAACATAGTCTTTTTTTACAAAAGTAATGTCATACATTTTCAAATCAACAAAAGACAAAAAATGAATTAAACTTTTAATTGTATTTATTTTTGTTATTTGGTGGACAGAAATATTATGTAGGCCTACATTGCATGGTAATATTTTGTAGTAATAAGGTTTACAAAAACAAAAGGTATATGAACACAGGCTAAGTTAGTTATTCTGCTTCTCATGTCTGCCGCTGTGTCTCATTTTGTCAAACCTGATAGATAGTTTTATCTGCACTATATAACTTCCACAATTCAAAGTTACTTCTCAGGTCAACGATATGAATGGATGTGGTCACCTTTTTTATGTTGTATGTAAAACCCTACAAAAATATGTTTAAAATATGCAAAGTTTTACTTGGCAGGGAAATATATTGCTGCCACACAGCGTCCCGATGGAACATGGAGAAAGCCAAGGAGAGTAAAGGATGGTTACGTTCCCCAGGAGGAAGTCCCTGTGTAAGTCACCGTGCATGTCACCACACTGCCGCTGATCACCAGCCCGTGATCATTACTCATCATTTGTTACTAAGGCAAATTGACGTTATAACGCATTTGCGTGGAATGACCACGTTTTCCATGGTCACTCACTCTCTCTCTCTTGTCTTCCTTCCCCCTTCCAGCTATGAGAACAAGTTTGTGAAGTTTTTCAAGAGTAAGCCCGACCTCCCGCCCGGCATGAGCCCGGCCGACGCGGCGCCGTGCAGCCGGCCGCCGGCGGGGGTCCCGGGGTGCCCGGCCAGCGACGCGGCGGGCCTCTCCAAGACGGCCAAGCGCAACATGAAGCGCAAGGAGAAGAGGAAGCAGCAGCAGCAGCAGGCGCCGGACGACGAAGACGACGACGACGATGCCGCCGACGCAGCGCTGGAGTCGGCGAGGAGCGCGGTGGAGGGCGTGTCCCTCTCGGAGCACCCCGCCGCAGGACCCGCCGCCGCCCCCCACCCGGCGCCAGACGAGCCGTCGGCCGCGAGCGAGAAGGCCAAGAAGGTGAAGAACCTGCGGAAGAAGCTGCGGCAGATCGAGGAGCTGCAGCAGAAACTGGACTCTGGGGAAATCAAAGAGCCGTCGAAGGACCAGCTGGAAAAGGTGGGGCGGGCCGGCGCCCTGCGGGAGGAGCTGGAGCAGCTGGAGCAGGACTCTTGAAGCGGGTTCCGTTGGAGCCGGGGGGGTGGAGCGGGAGGACAGAGGATTTGAAACTACAAACTGTGTATACTTTGAACTCATTGTTTTCTCTCAGTGTTTTTACGTGCCATTTATTGTTCATGATGTCGCCTAGGCGCGTGTTTGTCTGTCAATCAGAGTTCCAGAAGGAAAGACTTAACGACGAGGTGTTGGCCGCGGTCAGTGCGTTTATTCGATTTTTACACCGCTGAAAAGTTGCGATTTTCTAGATAAATGTCATTAGGGCGCTGAAGACACGGACGACTTGTGCGGTCGGGGACCTCGAAATGTTGCTTGGGTTCGAAGGCAAGCCGGCCGTCGGTTTTCATTTTGTATTCTGTGACATGTTTTATAAATGAGCTATAGTTTGGGCAATGACTGTATGTTCACAACAGTGACTGACGAGCGGAGCCTGTTCAGCGCGGGTGCCATGGTTACCTGAAGCGCCATGGTTACCTGAGGCGCCATGGTTACCTGAGGCGTGATGAGGACAATGCACTGTTCACACCACGCCCAACGCGCTCATTTTCAAACCAGAGTGGATGCCGATCTACTTTTAACATTGTACATTCTGAGCAATGTTTTATTTTTACATTTTTATGACCCATCATTTCTTGAGTATTATGGTAATAAAGACGGAAGATTACTGACCAACCAGCATCTGTATTATGAATTGGAAGAAGAAGGAAAAAAACACAAGACATCACGACAAATGTATGCAAGTCTATTTGGCTAATGATTTTCACACTGCATTGTTATGAATAATTGTTCAATCAAACGTGCTCTGTGAAGCATTCAGGCCCCACTCAACTTCAGTGAAGAGATCAAGAGTTGAAAATGCAATAATCCACACTCCACCGTGTTATCACACGGTTCATACAACACTTTGAGAGAGGAATCGAAATATAATTAATAAAAAATGAATATGCATTAGTTCATCACTAATGAGCTCATCTTCATTAGGGACATGTTAGGCTGCTCTCTAGGAAATCTGCTCTGGTGTTTAGTGATCACTGCATTTGCATTTGGTACACAAAATAATTGCCATGCATTGTGTTCATGACTGATTATAGGCATTGAAGCTGATTTTGTGGACTGCCCTGGTGTTTGCAGTGAATTGGCTCTTGGTGTCTTTCTAAAGTGATATGTAGGCCAAGTCTCCTTCCGTTTTGCCATATTACGTTTCTATGTGAAATGTGAAGCCAAAGAGTATGTGTAGCTCTGCCCACATACACAAACACTGAGAACCAGTACATTCATGTGACAGTGTTTTGCCCGTTGGGATTCACTCGCAGTGTGCAACGTAATTGTCATGGTGTGGAATGTGGTCAGTTGTTTTGTTCAGGGGAATGCTGTCAAAAGAGAAAGCATGCATTCATTTTTAGAAGTACAATAACAACACCATTTATTGAGCAACTGCAATGATACTTATTGAACATTTCAATATGTAGGCCCATGTAGTTCAAAAGACACTCTCTGTGGGGGGAAAGAGCAAGTGGTTTAGATGTAGACCGATTAACCGATGGGCAAATCAAAACCACCTGACATGAGACATTTTTTCCATTTGGAGCGTAAATTAACGTGAAAGATATTCTAAAATTACACCAGACTACTAATTGATAGTCTACGATATGTAGCCACCCATGCAGTCAAAGTGAAATATGATTTGGCTTTTGTATTTCCGCCCAGCACATTCCTTGTGAAGCCTGACTGTCCAGGCAGTATAAAAGCTCTGACGAACATTACAATTAAACTGTGTTGGAGACAGCAAAGTCCAATATCTTGCTTGAAATTACATATCTTAAGTAAACAGTAGTACATCCTGGAAATGGAAACTAGACTGGAATATATGGTACTTATTCTCTTATTGACAGCAGCATCTTACACAGCATTCAGCAGAGATGAAGGCGTCAAAGCTCTGGTAAGGAACCATTCTCTACTGTTCCATTGTGTCAAAACTCTGGTAAGGAACCATTCTCTCCTGTTCCACTGTCAAAGCACTGGTAAGGAACCGTTCTCTACTGTCTACTGTCTGTGTCATTAGTGTATAACCTCATGTTGGATTTTTTTTTTATGGCAGTCCCAGCTGTACATTTTGTATTGCTTTCATTTATTCTTTTGAAGAGAAGCTCACTGTAAATGTGAAAATGCATGATGACAACAAATTTAAACACAAGATGTGAACTAAAATGAGTAAAAAGCCATTTGGTAATGCAGGATAATACCCTGAAAGTAAAAAAAATAAATGTTTGTCACATGCAAGCCTAAGTAAAATAAGTAAGTGTAATGGCTTGTTTCTCCATGTATTCAGTGATTTTGTGATTAATGTCTTCCTAGGATTATTTAAAGCACTATGGATATTTACGCATTCCACTGAAGATGGGGCATCACAGTTATCCTCCTGAGAACGTAGAAGAAGCCCTCAGGTGAACACTTCTAATCAACCTTTCACCAAATGGATCATTCAATTGTTACCAATGGATGTCATAACCCATCTGCCGTGGCTTTGTTTATTTTAATTGTATCTTTTTAAATTCAGAATATTTCAAAGGGTAACTGGCCTGAGGTCATCGGGAAAACTAAACCCTGCCACGTTGGCGATGATGGGCAAACCTCGCTGTGGTGAAGCAGATACCTTTACCAACCACTCCCTTGCATATCGAGTGATAGGTATCTCACAACGGATTGCTGATGGTTGACTATCATTGTTTTTTTTATTTTTCCGTTCAGTTCATCAAATGTGATCCTACCTCATAATGCCCGTCTATTTCCTTGTTGGATAGGTCAGTGGCGCAAGACGACGCTGACCTACCGTATCAATAACTACGCGCCTGATCTGGGACCTGCCAAGACTCGGTTGGCCATTCAAAATGCGTTCAGGTATTGGAGTGACGTGTCCCCCTTAACGTTCAGGGAAGTCCAGCAAGGAAGGGCCGATATCAGATTCTCATTTCACCGCAAAGACAAAACGTGCCCAGTGCCATTTGACGGCAGAGGTAAGAAAATAATTGTAAAAACTTTAAAAGAAAAGGTGTTTCCATTATTTACTTTGCCTAAATTGGCAGTTGATAATACCATTTGTTCCAAAGGCAGTATCTCCTTCTCACATCTATATAGCAAACTCTCACACTCACACTCACACACACAAACACCCATAGAGAAGGTAGCTGTGATCCCTGCTCCGGTGTCTGATTGCTTGCTTGATTTCAGGGCATGTACTAGCCCATGCAGACGCCCCACAGTCAGGCATTGTGCATTTTGACGGTGAGGAGCTGTGGACGGAAGGGAAGCACCATGGCTCCAACCTCAGGATCGTGGCAGCTCATGAGATCGGCCACGCCCTTGGCCTGGGCCACTCCCAAGTCTCCAAGGCACTGATGGGGCCCGTGTACAATGGGTACCAGTCCCACTTCAAGCTGCACGCGGATGACATACGAGGCATCCAGGCGTTGTACGGTAACATCAATACACGGTTCTCCTGAGTCAGTCCTGCCCACATCAAATGCCTGAAGTGCGTGTTATGGATATGTCCTGGGATGTGAGTTGTCTCACTTTTCTAGGAAGTGTTACACCCATCTGACCTACTTTTATGTCACTTCTTAGGAAAGCCAGGGAAACACGTGCCATCGAGGAATCCAGGCCAGCCAGTGCCAGCTGGAAACGCCCCAGATCTTTGCAAAGCAGCTATAGATGCAATCATGTTAGGTGCGTGCAGACTCAAACACTTTAGAAAGATAAGATAAGAGCACTATCAGGGCCTAACTTCATTTTCCTTATTACTTTCTGTTTCCATGTCTGTTTTTGTGTTCGTGTTCTAGGTCCGCACCACAAGACCTATGCCTTCAGTGGTCAGTATGTGTGGACAGTGTCTGAAGCTAAACACAGTAGTCCTACCCTGATCTCCACCCTTTGGAAAGACCTTCCGGGATCCCTGAACGCCGCCGTGCACTCCCAGAGGACCGGCAAGTCCTACTTCCTAAAAGGTGATGTAGGAAACCGTGGAGCGGCTAAGTGACAGGGTCTGTGCAGCTGGAACGATGATTTGATGAATGAATGATTTTCACTACCTGTGTACATGTTACTGCTGTGCATTGCAATTAAACAATTTGTTTCAAAATGGTCCCCTTCACAGGGGACAAAGTGTGGAGATATACACTTTTTAAACTCGACAGTGGCTTTCCCAAAATATTGGCAAAAATTCCCGCTGACATTGATTCTGCCTTTTACCGAAGCAACCCCAAAACAATTATATTTGTCAAAGTAAGTACCAGGAACCATATCATCTTTAGTATAATCAATTGTATGTTTCTTTATATCCTTACTAATTACATGTATGTTTATCTTCACCACAACAACATGATTTGATCTTTGTTTTAGGGCCCAGTTTATTGGCAGTGGGATGAAATTGGACCAACAGACTTCAGGTCATATCCAAAAGCCATCGGGAAGCTTTACCGTGGCTTTCCCAGCAATGCAAATGCTGCGTTTACTGGGACGAATGGCCACATTTATGTGTTCAAGGAAAGCCAGTATTGGCGTGTGAACAAACATACCCACGCAGTAGAGAAAGGCTACCCACTAAAGACACCAACACAATGGATGCAATGTGATGACTAAACCACTGGAGGGCAGCCAAGAATTTACCTAAAGAAAATACCTGATGCCACTCGTTTACAGAAGAGGATTCATTTTGTTTATTTAGACTGTAAAGATTTATGAAATAAATACATCTACGTAAAATTGCCATATATAAATCACTCAGGGGACTTATCACTCACTCATGTCTTTTACAAAAAAAGTATTATTATTGAAACAAACAGTAATGGTATTAAAGTGTGAAACATGACTTGTGGTGGGATGAAATTCTTCATTCACCACACCATTATTTTATTATCTCAAAGTTCACAGCATGTGTGTTATTTGGGGCAAGTCCAACTAAATACAATTATATAATATTTACACGTTACACATGCTGACATCGGTAGACTTTATTTAATGCTAAATATAGAACGTTTCATTCTGAGAACATCATTTAAAGGCCCCACATGTTACACATTGTCTGTGATGTTCTCTCTTGAATCACTCACTACTTTGATACTTGCATTTGAAATGTAAAAATAATGACAGCAAATTTGATGAAACAGTTTCCTTAGAAATATTTCCAGTATGGTACGAGTATATAGAATGATTACCATTGCCATGTAGTGTAGCTGTTATGGGTTTGATTCTGCAAATAAAATGTAATAAATTAATTGAATGGTCATAACAATATGGACTTGAAGGAACCAGTTTCTTGAAGGAATCTGCTTCAGTCTCCCTGAAGCAGATCATACTCAGGCGTGTGTGTGTGTGTGTGTGCATGTGCGTGTGTGTGTGTGTGTTTGTTGTTTCCCCTTCAAAGCCTGAACCCAGGCGAGGAGGCCGTCAGCGGCGCCATGGAGCCGGTCTCAAAGTCAAAGTCAATCACGGTACGCGTGGGGGTGCTGACGCTGCTGCTAGACGAGCCCGTGCCCATCTGGCGCTCCTGCAGACTCCTGATGTAACTCTGGAAGACAAAGCAAAGCCACCGCCGTCACGTGACGCCACTGACGTCTCATTTTGGAACATCCACAGAAAAGAGACACGGGGTAGATGTCCTGTATGGCGTGTGTTTCCGTGTGCATGCGGGTGTCTGAGGGTGTCCGAGGGTGTCTGAGGGTGTCTGAGGGTGTCTGAGGGTGTCTGAGGATGTCTGAGGGTGTCTGAGGGTGTCTGAGGGTGTCTGAGGGTGTCTGAGGGTGTCTGAGGGTGTCTGAGGGTGTCTGAGGCGTAGCGTCAGACAGTCAGAGCATCATATCCAGGCTCTGTGCTTCTTTGCTAAAAAAAAACGGCGTTGCTCACTGACCGGGGCCAGGACGTCCCCAGCGTAGCGCTTGAGGGGCGGCGGTCTCTGGCGCCGCCGCGAGTCGGCTCGTCTGTGGCTCCGTCTTTGGCTCTGTCTGTACTGGAACGTACCGGTCGGTGCGTTGGTCTTGTCCTGCTTCATCTTAAAGTCAACTGGGGGAAGTTCAGAGAACATAAATCATGAAAAAGGGTATTTTTGTCACTCACCACCAGAAATAAAAATACATTTAGAATGAAAACAGTGTGCAATGTTTTTTCATATATCTGATTGATTTCATTCCACATGTGGGTCAATAAGCCCCGCCCACTCACATGACTCGGTGTGAGACATGCCGGCCGCCGTGAGCCTCCACTGCGCCAGCGTCCCCGCGGCGCACAGCGCCGGGGCGATCCCCATGAGGGCCCAACTGAACCAGCACAGCGGGTACGCCGTCGCCCCCGACAGGGTGTCGCACACGTGGGCCACCAGCGGGAAGGCCTCCACCAGGTAGTCCACGCTCAGCGCCACGGCGGCCGCCCCCAGCGCCGCCGTGGACAGCACGGTGAGGGGCTTCTGCCAGCGCAGCGTCAGCAGGGCGAAGAGCACGCTGGTGGCCAGCAGGGCGGTCAGGGGCGCCCACCAGGGGGTCAGCGCCGGGTGGAACTGCGCGATGACCAGCAGGGCGGTGCAGGAGAGCAGCCCCCCCAGCTGCAGGCCGGTGAGGAGCAGCCCCAGGGTGGACAAGAGCATGGTCAGCAGGCCGCACAGCACGCCCACCCCCAGGCTGATCCCCGCCCTGGTCTCCAGGCCCAGCTCCGTGTCCAGCACCGAGTCCTTCTGCACCACCGACAGGAGACACACCACGGCCGACCCCAGCATGAACCCAGACAGGAACATCACCATCTTGAAGCAGCGGTATCCTGGACACAGAGATTAGTGAGTTGCACTATAATGAGGTCATTCATGGGTTTTGGGTTTATTGGGCATGTTTAAATGGCTGAACACAGTGAGAGGCCTTTGTTGCGTACTGTTGCATTGTACCGTTCGCTTCAAACAATGACGCTTATACATGTCTCCTCCGAGTCTGTAATCCCCAACTCTACCGTAAAATATAAATAGACCCAGTGCTATTCACCGTGCCCCATTTCCTTCATTTACCATCGATATCAAGGTTCTGGTGTCATTAACACATGGCCGTCATGGACACAGCATTGGGTGTTCAGGGTTCTGTAATCAAAGCACTACAACGCCAGTGCAGCTCACGGTGTAAACACAGCCAGCTTGGGGCGTAGACAGTAACACTGGTCCGTCTGTCTTCCCTGGCTCAAGGCTTTCATCCAGCCTAAACCCCTGGCAGCTCACAGACTCTGGGCCATTGCGTCTTTAAGCCAATTAGCTCTAAATACCATGTTGACGTTCATCATTGGGAATGACAATCAAGGAAAATGTGATGATTCTGAACGTGTGGCATGCACGAGGTCCAAATATATTACTTTATTACCGCAATACCGAGAACACTTACCCAAAAAACAGTACACAAGTCCAACCGACAGACATATAGAGCAGACAATGGTTGGGATGACCTCATGCTTCTGTCTAATCTCCCACACACATGTGTCCACCGCGGGCGAGACAGAACCAGCTGCATCAGTCGCAGAGAGAGAACTGTCGGCCATCTTCAACCAAGTGGGTTTTTTTCTTCTAAAATTGCTGTTTGGTTGGACCGTACAGCCTGGCTATTTTCTCTAGTCATTGAAGTGTACTTTGCATCCAGGAACAGAGGAAGCGTTGGAATACACGTGCGGTGAATAATTTCCTGTCTTGCACCTGAAAAACAAAAAGGAGAGCATTGTTGAACCTCTCTGGGCCCACAGCTGTTGGACTGCCTGTCAGGCCGTGTGATCAGGACACATCCCCAAGTCCAAATAATGACTCTTCAACAATGATTTATTTCTACAAAGATCAGATTTCCCAGTCACTTATCCTCTAATGAAATTCCTTTCACAGCCTCACAGCGCTGAAGCGTGTGACTGTTTCCTTGACTTCACTGTTTCATGTTCCGTCTTCAGGAACCAGCACAGGAAGCAGAGGATGCCCTTTGGTGTGTGTGTGTGTGTGTGTGTGTGTGTGTGTGTGTGTGCGTGCCTGCGTGCATGCGTGCGTGTCTGTGTGTGTGTGTGTGTGTGTGCGTGAGTGCCTGCGTGCATGTCTCTGTGTGTGTGTATGCGTGTGTGTGTGTGTGTGTGCCTGCGTGCATGCGTGTGTGTCTGTGTGTGTGCGTGTGTGTGTGTGTGTTTCTCTCCTGGTTCCTTTGTGAAATGACAGGATACAGACATGGAAATGGCTCACCGGCTTGGTGTCATGGCATGTAATTGTTTTGAGCAGGTGTTAATAGTTTGTTTTACAGTTCGGAACAATGAAGGACCGAAAAACAATCCCAAACACCGCACTATGTTCAGTCATCCTTCATATACGTCATGTGGGACTAATGTTGATTTGTGGCTTCATTTTCACCACAAGTGTAATATGTTAATTTATATAAACAAATGCTACATGCCTTGGATAAATCGGTCCTAAAGGCTGCCCGAATTTAACTAAACCCTTTGTTCAAGAGAAAAGCAAAGCAGCATTTAATCTCAATGGCGCTCAGTGTTCATTGCCTTGTTGTCATAACCTAGCGCAGTGTACAGTGTTGACCTGATAAGCTTCCTCAGATCTCATGGTCAGCAAATGGAATTACGAGAAGCTTTACCAGACGTGTAAGACTTGGGTTAACGTCCTGCTGCAATCGTACTTGTTGTTTTGAAATAGTTAATCTATGTTAAACTCAGGAAAGACCATCCTGTAGGACTGAATCGTTTAGCGTTGTAATGTCATCGGCCTATTTAATTACACGCGATTTGCACCACTCAAAATATCCATGAATGTGGGCTAGTAGTCCACGTAGCCTATATGGTCCATCATCATATACAAATCTAAACATCACACGTTATCATATTCACCTACCTTGAATAACTCATTCCCTTCACGAGCGTCTTCACCTTTTTCACCAAATAATCCAGTTAACAAGTGAAAAGTTTTCTTATTTGTTTGTGGGGGGGCTCTTCGTGCGCCGCGCTAAAGTCCTCTTGTGTGCTTCAGGGAACAGCTGACGGGCTGACTGAGAGAGTGACCATCTGCCCGGCGTGCTGGACAGTGACAGCTCCAGCCTAGTGCCAAGTCCAAGGTCAGTCCACGATATCGTCACGCTCAAATATCAACTCGTTACGCCCTTTGAATCGTCTTTGTTTAGGCCAATGTATTATTTGCTCCGTTTTAATTTTATGTAACACCTGTTGATCTATTTTACAACAGTTGGATTATATGTTGGAGAAAGTGTGAGTTTTTTAAGGCCTGTTTACGCCGTTGGCTGTTGTACCTACCTTTAGCCGACACTAGGTGTCTCTATATTCACATCTTTTCTAAAATGATGCCCGCTTAATTCGCGGGACGCTCTCTTCCGTTTTCCATGGAACATAATAGGTAGACCTATGACTAAAGTTTCCATAAGCACAATAAAAGATAGAAACTTGCGCTTCCTGTGTCAAACCCTGAATGCTGTCTAAGGGCTCACATCAGTTATTGGTCGCACAAACACAACAACAAATGTCAGAGTAAAATGTCAGATGAATAATGACAGTACGTAATGGCCACATGAGGAAACTGAACTGCAATAATAACGTTGGAATAACGAGGGAAATTGAGCTGTCATGCAGAATTAAGGTGCTCCACTGAGAGCCCCAATAAAGAGGAACAGCTTGCAGTCCATTCATCTGACAACAGTGACTTGTCACTGCGTGGTCGCGGCATCATATCACGAGGGTTTGGACCGCAAACAGGGCTATATTTCAGTATCAATAGACGTATTGAACTTGTATTTGTGTTTTATTTTCTAAATTCTAAAACATAATTTCCAAGAATAAAACACAAATAAACAACTAATAAACCTTTAGTCTCCATGTCATTTTTTTCAAATCTCAATGTTTTGAACTAGATATAATAACAATAACAATAATAATAATAATAATAATAATAATAATAATAATAATAATAATAATAATAATAATAATAATGGTGGTGAACCAAGAGTATAGGGAAAATGGTCCCAAAATGAAAGCTAGTGGCCATCTCCCTCCAGCCTGCTTATCCCAAGTCATTAACTCAGAGGAAAGATCAATGGGATGGACTTGACCAGAGAACCTCGGTCAAAAAAGGCGACTCAAGAGCTTTGGTCTTGAGTCGCCCCCCCCCCCCCCCCCCCCCCCCCCCAACCCAACACTTTACAGTACTCTGGGTGGGCCCAGTGCCCCCTGACAGACATATGCAATCAATTTCATAGTGGGGTCACTGGTGGGTTCTTTATAGCTGCTTGGATTGGAAAGCCGAGACTATTGATCACGCCTGGCTATTTTGCTTCTGTAAACGCTAGGCCAGTGTGTTCCTCAGTGCCTGCAGGCGGGGACCAGAGTGCGGTTATTGACTATGGATTAAAAACTTCTCTGGCCAATGTCTACAGAGCATAGTTTATATTTGTGTAGGATTTAAAAATACACATAGTCTACTTATTGATAGTAAGTAGGCTTTATTTATAAAGCAACCTTTCAAACAAACAAAAGATCATAATACATAAAACAAACAACAATTAAAGAACAGGAGCCACAAGAGGAAAATAATAAAACCACAGCCAGTACTATTAAATGGTATGTCTGAACAAGTGTTTTTTTTCAATCTTAACAGAAAGGGAAGTCTGTATTGGAGGTCTGTATTGGAGGTCTGTATTGGAGGTCTGTATTGAAGGTCTGTATTGGAGGTCTGTATTGGAGGTCTATATTAGAGGTCTGTATTGAAGGTCTGTATTGGAGGTCTGTATTGGAGGTCTATATTGGAGCTCTGTATTGGAGGTCTATATTGGAGGTCTATATTGGAGGTCTGTATTGGAGGTCTGTATTGGAGGTCTATATTGGAGGTCTGTATTGGAGGTCTATATTGGAGGTCTGTATTGGATGGCGGCTCTACTGAGAAGGAGCCAACACAAAGAAGGAGCAGTCCTTGGTCTGTCGGGGGGACAGACAGAAGCAGAGGATTGAGGGGATCGAGAGCTTCTGAGGGGAATTAAAAGAAGGTGACACCAAGGTTCTTGGAGGTCAGCTTCATGGAAGAGGCGATTTGGCCAGTGCAAGAGTGAATGCCACTCAATATGGGTCTAGGCCCGATGACTAAATTCTTTTTTTTTTAATTCAGCTGTAAAAAATGTAGAGCTGTCCAGTCAGATTAGCGGAGGAATTCATATTAAAAGATAAGAACAGCTGGATGTCATCGGAGAGATGGTCGAACATGCCAACAAAATGGATAATATTGTGTCCCAAGCGAGGCATGAGGGGAAGCAGGACTGGGCCAAGGCCTGAACTCTGCAGTACCCCACGAGACAGAGAGGCACTCTCATCACTATAGCAAATGTTCTGTTGGAGAGGTAGGAAGGGAACCAATTTAGAATGCTTCCCAGACAAGCCCACCCAATCACGAAGGCAAGTAAGCAAGCATCACAGTGTCATTGTTTCCTCACAGTTTTGCTCTTACGGAGCTATGGAGACAGGAGCGCGGCCACAGTCATCCTGTTGGCGAAAAATCATAACAATATCTCACAGTCACCAGAGCACGTGATGGGAGCTGCTGGGGGGGGGGGGGGGGGGGGTGAGCGAGGCTAACAGGGCTGACAACAATCTTGAACAGGAACCTAGGTTTGTGCCTATTCACAGCGATTCATTGACTATTGAAGGGTTTAAAAGACACCAATGTTCTTTCACGTACGGCTCGTTGATGGTCAGCTTGGAGTTCTTCCAGGGGCGCTCAGCCCGTCGGCGGGCTCGCTTTGGGCTGAGGACGGACCCTGGGTCCAGGGGGACGGCCTCGCAGCTGATCCTGCCCTGGCAGATGAAGGGGCCACGCTGTCCAGTGTGGCGTGACAAACACGGCCAAAGTTGTTGACCAGATGAAACACGTGGAGGTCAGGGGCTGAGCCGCTGCCTGACTCTGTGTCGGTCTGCGTTAGCTCGGCAGCCACAGAATGGACAGCACTGAATGTTCTGCTGTTGGGGAAGGGACAGGTAGGGACAAAAGATCCCTCCATCGTAACAGCGTGTGGAGCCAGACCTGTGCCGTACGATACTAAAAGATTTGGAAAGGTTAAGAAATTCTAAAGCATTCGAAAGGTCTTTGACATGAAGGTTAAAATCACCGACAATAATGAGTCTTTTGTAAAAAAACGACTGTAGATAAATGTTTCGAGAATTCAGTTAACATTGATTGGTTTTGGTGGGCGATGGGCAACAATACAACATACTGGATGAATACAGTCAATCTTAAACGCAAGCAGCTAGAACCTAGAGTTGGCAATACCAGTGATGGAGAGTCCAGTGAACCCTACAGCTCTACAAGTGATCCTCGGGTCCAAGCCAAGCTTCCGGGTGATGGGAGGCAATAAAGTCATTCAGAACAAAGGTGACAGTGTTAATCAGCTGTCAAACAGCTGTTGAGACTGTGGTGGATGACCAGGAATGTGAATCAGGTCATTCAGGTAGGAAGCAGCAGGGCTGTGATCTATGGGAACGTGTCCTAGGATCCTTCTGATGGGAATAGGACAACTAGATGTAGTATTGGAGAAAAGTCAAGTGGTGAGCTGTGGGAGTTTCTGTTGTGTGAATGAAGTGGTGTAATGTATTCATTATGTAATGTATTCTTTGTCATGCATGGTCCAGACATTGATAGCACTATTTTCTTTTTGCAGCTTGATCTTATGTAGACCTACAGTACATTTTCGATCTTCCTACCAAAAACGATGCACATCCACACTATCCAGTTTACTGGACAGTGGTTACTAAGAATACTGCAAGTGGACTTACGTGGACGTGAGTTATGTTCATGTTTTTGGTTTTTGTTCTAGCTGAATAGTGTATTCAACTGAAGCAAACCTTTTGATACCATGGTTCTAATCGTACCTTAGGATGGCAGCAGATTGAGAGCAAATGGTGGGATTGTGTGACAGTGTATGCTGAAAATAAGATGAAGGTAGTCTTATAATGTGACAGGGAGGTTTAGTGCATCAGTTGAATCATCACTTGTCTGTTTGGTGCGGACATGTTTTAGTGAATTTATCAGTTATCTTATACTGAACTCACTTATAAACAGTAGCTAAAAATAATTCCTATGTTGCTAAATCTGGAGTTTTGCAGTATTCTGCAATAAAATAACTCACTCTCTTCACTTATGTGTTTCTATTTACAGGAAGATCATTTTACCTATGGCAGTAGCATTATCTCATTGCTTACTTATTGTACTTTTATCTATTGAATTTGACATTTTTAAAATGTATATGTGTGATATTTTAATCAGATTTGATTTATTATAGATCTTGTCACCTTACTTGTAGTGCTTTGATTTGCCAAAGGCCTCTTGAGTGCTTTTTCTCACCCTAATGGTAGGATATGACTTATCACCAAAAGATGTGTAACCAGGCTGCAGCCTTTATAACAGTGCCTAGATCTTATTGTTGATGTTGAAGACGCCCTGAGGGCAGAAACATCATCCAAATGAAAGAGAAATACATACAGAGTCAGAGTGTGAGACACTTTATTGAACCGCATGTACAAGAAAAGCCCCTCTCTGTTGATAGGCTTGGTGGTGGGAAAACTTCCTAGAATCACTTCCATGCTGTGTGGCTGCAAGAGAGGACAGCAATTGTTCTAGTGTAGAAGAGGAGAGTATTTGCATAAATGTATGTGAATACTCGAGGGCTGAGGGTGAAATCTGTTATGTCGACCACCGTTTCATAGCAACCCCTACTCTCATCTCACATCAAATCAGCGTTGTGATGCTAATAAAGCATGCATGAGACCACGTACAATTATGTAAAATTGCACCAAAAAAAAAACAATTGGACTAATCCAATGAATATCTTGAAGTTCATGATATTTTGTTTTTAGTAGAGTAAATTTGGTACGTTTTGGGATATTTACCTTTATTTGAGTTAAGTGATGTGTAAGACAGGCTACATGCTCATTATTCTGTCTAGAGCCTAATTACTGAGCTTAATTATTTGTTCTTTGTCACAGTTACATTAAAACATTTAGATTATGGATGCAGTTATTGATGCGTGAAACGGACCATGATATGTTAAAAGCTATCCAAGCTGGGAGTGGAAGTCAGTCTGATTGGGCTGCTTAGCCATTGCTGCAGACGCTTTGCATAACTCCTAACGATGCTGAGGCTGTGCTGTTTGCTTGGTGGTTGTGCTGACAGTAACCCTGAGCAAAGTTCTAATAATAACTGTACACACGAATATCCACTTCACAGTGCAATGTTTGCCTTGTGCAGCTGTTGATGTGGACAGCCTACCATTAGGTCTGCAGGTGATGTTGTCTCTCATTGGGTTGTGTCATCACACCTTTCAAGCTGTTGGTAAAGCATACACCGACTGATGCTACTTCAATGTACTCACCAGTGTCTTCCAAACAAGGATAGTGAATAAGGTTCATCATAACTTCTCTGCCACAGTCTGCGTTACGTGTTGTTATGAATGATATTTAACAACAAGTGTGCGGACTGTTGAAGAGCACACAGCACTATGCATAATTAATCTGCGTATGGGTGATGGAGACGAGAACAAACAGGTTGGGCAACACAGATCATGAGCTCTGATCATACAGCAGCAGTACTCTCAACACGTAATGGCTATTGTCCAGAAACAGTACGGCTGTGCTGTAATAGATTTGATGGTACAATTAGATTTTTTGTTTTTCACCCGGAGAAGCACTATAATTAGACTTGCTCTGTGTTTAAAACGCACTGTTGAAAATATACACAGTTTTTTTTTTTTTTTGGGGGGGGGGGGGGGAGGTTATTGACAAAGGGTAACTTTTAACACTGGTGTCGGGAAAACAAGACATTGTTCCATCCAGGAGCCCTCTTTCCCACCCTGGCATACGCTGTGACACTGTTTTGACGTGTGTGTATATCCCTTGTCGGGACTTTAGACATCAATACGTTCCATGCTTCCATGCTACCCTTATTGTTACTCATTGCTGTATTGTTATACTTATGCTGTATTTATGAACCCAGATTGTCTCGGTGACAGTACAAGTTAAGACCTTGTTAAGACCTTCTGTCTTTCCTCTGTAGCAGACGGTATAAATCTAGGATCTGTTTCGGTGACACGTAGCCCTTTAGAAACACCACTTACTGTGGACAGAATTACAGCCGGCTGAGATGACTCAGGGCCACGGCTGCTGGGTGTTTATATAGAGTCTATGAATATATTGTCACTTTTTTGTATTGGTCTTTTTTTTTTTTTTTTTTAGCACATTTCTTAAACCTCGGAAAGTGGACCGTATATGGTGATATTGTGTTGTGAAGTTGATTTCTTTTTCAGACCCAATCTTTTCAGAAATAAGTTACAAATAAGTAGCATTTCAATTTTCTTTCTTCCTTTCTTAGATGAGCTAAATATTTGTGTTGCGTTACAGTTCTATCACTAATATTGGCTCCATTTTCCAGACTAACATGTCAATGTTAAACTTGACTGTTTCCAGTAGATTACCTAACAACAACAACACCACATGGGTTCCTTTGAATAAGCAATGTATCTTTTTAGATACATATTCAAATCTTTTGTCCAGCAGAGTCTAGATCAGTCAAACCCACGTTGATATTGACTTCCCAGTGGCCACAAACAAAATTGTACCATGTAGTTCTTCTTCTTCAGAAAAGGATTGCCTTGTCTGGGATATTTTTCAGTCAGACAGAACAAAACGAATCCAAACAGAAAGCTAACAAGAAATAAAAAGACAAAGAAGCAATATATACTGTACTCATCTCCTTTAATTCCAATTTAAAATCACCAATCACAAAAGTTGTATAACCAGTGACCATAAATAAAAGGATATACCACTTCAACATTGGTATTAACAAGTAGTAACCATGTACATTTTTCTAAATGACACAACACAAAATCGTTGCAACAGGAATAACAACCCAAGCATTAGCTGGAACATAAGCATTATACACAAAAACCTGCATGCTGATTGTGATACTGAAGATGCAGCTGGCTACTTTAATATGGATGTGATGAATGCTAACATGGTAAGTGCCTCTGTCCACAGTGAATGCTTCAGAGAGCTGAATGAGGGCAGTTGTGTGATTGTTATGTTTTTATTCAGACCGAGTAGCACTGGAAAACGTTCTGCATCCATTGCAAGCTTTGTGATGGGATGAGTATATTCAAATGTTTTCTCAGCATAAATGTAAAATGCATTGCATCAAAACCATCATGATGTACAATGAAATATGACCATGCCATATGACATTATATTAGCTTCACATAATTGTCTGCCTTAATGTCTGACACAATGTCGCAGCCAGCATTCATGGCAGCATTCATTTCGTAGGCTACTTTATTTGTTTTCTGCTATGGTCAGATGTACAGAACAACAATAATGATCCCTAGTTCTCATCATGCATCAATGTGTACAGTATATCACACATGTGTTGTGTAGATACAGTATGTAGCATAGTATACATTTGAATATTATGAGATAGAAAATACTTAATTGTGCAGTTTGAATAATACCAAAAAAACTTAAGCACAAAATAAACACAAAAAGACAACAAGTCAAATAAATATTCACAGTTAATAGAGATGTATAACATACATAAATCCACAAAGAAAGAATCCACCAAATTCTAATCCCTATGCAAGTTCAGTTATGTAACCAATAATCAACAGCAACAACAACAACAACGACAACAACAACAACAACAACAACAACAACACACCCCACCGCCCACCTAACGCCGTAGTCGCTCGCTCACGCCGGGCGCCGCGCCCCTGGGCAGGGCCGCCCCGCCCCTCAGCTCCTCCTGCGTGGTGATTGGCTCGCCGCTGTCGGGCAGCGAGTCCTTGATGACGCTGTAGTACACCGGCGCGTGATTGGCCGCCTTGCCCTCGCCGCCGCCGCCGCCCTGGCACCCGCAGAGTCTGCGGAAGGCCACGCGGAACTTCTGCGACATGAGGTTGTAGATGACGGGGTTGACGGCGCTGTTGCTGTAGACGCAGACGCGGCAGAAGAGCAGCACCCAGGCGTTGGTGCAGGGCGGGTCCGTCACCGAGTTGACCACCACCAGGGTGCGGTAGGGCAGCCAGAGCAGGGCGAACAGCACCACCACCACCGCCAGCATCTTAGTCACCTGCGGACACGCAACAGAGGCCCAGGGACGCCCGGGATGAGCCGGTCAGGGCGACTGGGACGATGAAACCGGGATACTGGGGAAGGGAAGGGTTTATGGATAACCTCTCATGTCCAGTGAACCATAAGTCAAACCATAACGGTAACGGAACAAGTTATGTTTTTCCTATAATGTAGGACGTAAATAATGCACCTGTCATTCAGTATGTGAATATGTGTGGTGCAGCGCTGTATTTCCTTCACCGGTGATGGACAACACAATAAATCTTTACGCACAGAAGATTATGGGAGATAGAAAAATCATTCCCAAACAATTCTGAAGATTAAAAAAAGGAAAACGTATGAAAATCCCGATCATGATAATAACATCAACCCCTAACAACAATTCCATTCTCCGTCAAACCCCCAAAAATATGATCTCAGTATTCTCCTCCATGTATACCAACTGTCACCACGACAACCACAGAGACTTGAGTCAGGTAGGACCACGGGCGCCACCCCCCCCCCCCTCCTCCCTACCTGCTTCCTCCCGGACGCCACGCCCCCTCCTCCCTACCTGCTTCCTCCCGGACGCCACGCCCCCTCCTCCCTACCTGCTTCCTCCCGGACGCCACGCCCCCCCCTCCCTACCTGCTTCCTCCCGGACGCCACGCCCCCCCCTCCCTACCTGCTTCCTCCCGGACGCCACGCCCCCCCCTCCCTACCTGCTTCCTCCCGGACGCCACGCCCCCCCCTCCCTACCTGCTTCCTCCCGGACGCCATGCTCTTCCTGGCCTTCGGCGCGGTGCTGTTGGTCTGCCCGTGGTGCACCGAGCCGCCGCCGCCACGGTCGCTCAGGTCGGAGGGCAGGGGGCTCATGAACAAGATCCTGGCGATGAGGCCATACAGCACCGTGGCCACCGCCAGCGGCACCACGTAGAACAGGGTGAAGTCCAGGAAGTAGATGGGCATGTAGAGGTTCCTGGACACGCGGTAGCCGCACGTCACCACCACGCCGTTGGCGTACACCTCCTCGTCCGTGTCCACCAGGAAGAACCACATGACGCAGTACAGGGAGACGGAGATCCAGACGCAGGCGATGATCCGCTTGGCGCGCGACACGGTGCAGATGAACTGCGCCTTGATGGAGTGGCAGATGGCGATGTAGCGCTCGATGGTGAAGGCGGTGATGGAGCAGGAGGACACGTTGATGCCCAGGTACTGCAGGTACGTGATGCACAGACAGCCGCTGTGGCCGTAGATCCAGAAGGCCACCGCGTCGGAGATGTTGGGCAGACCGGCCGCCAGCAGGACGATGAGGTCGGCCGCCGCCAGGCTGACGAGGTAGCAGTTGGTGGGGGTGACCATGTGCTTGGTGCCCAGAACCACCAGCACCACCATGATGTTCCCGGCGATGCCCATGCAGCAGATGACCACGGTGAGGAGAACGGTAATGACCTGCTCCTGCACGGACTTCAGCGGCATGTCCCTCAGACCGTCCACCTGAGAGGAGCTGTGGTTGTGGATGAGGGACGACGTGCTGTTCTCCATGGTGGTCTCACTGGCACACACGCAATTCAGTTAGTCCTCAGGAGCATGAAACTACAGTCCTTCACCATCGGACAGAAATAGGCATCCATAGTAAGGATTTTAGTTGTGTTGTTATAGGGCATGTTCAATAGACGAGATAAATCCCAATTGAAGTGAATTAGGGACACGTTTCAATATCATCAATGTGTTATACTCCTTGTTGTCTTTCCTTTGATTTACGTCTATAGAATAAAAGATCTCTTACCATAATTTTGTGGAAGCTGGTATTCACGGGAGATACCCAGGTGGCATCAATGGAGAATGGAAATGACTCCCGCCTAGTCCTTCAGCCCTGAACTAGTTATCCAAACCCTGCATCTCTCTCTCTTTCTCTCTCTCTCTCTCTCTCTCTCTCTCTCTCTCTCTCTCTCTCTCTCTCTCTCTCTCTCTCTCTCTCTCCCTCTCTACCTCTCTCTCTTTCCTCTCTCATGTACTTTCTCAGTCTCTCCTTCTTCGTCCTCTCACTTGCCTCCCCAACTGCCCATCCTCTCGTCCAGAGGACTCTTTATCCTCGCGGCTTTGCCTGAGAGAGACCACCTACTTCTAAATCGATTCCACCTCCTCAGCCAACTGTAGCATGATATGTGAGAGAACACGGCCACAGCTGTGCTGGAAACCCTGCATTAAAACAAGGCTGGATGCAGCCCACAAATCAACACATTATCTTTATCGCACTTTCAAGCCCAAGCGACAGTAATTATACCATGCACTCCCATGTTATCCTCACCAACTGATATTTTTAGGGCAAGCTTTTTTTTTTCTTCTGTGTGAACAGCAAAGAACAATTGCCACTTTGGAAGTTGAAGAGTTGACAATGCTATAAATACGTGTCTCTTGTTGTTTTGTCTGTGGTTCAATTAAATTCCAATGGTAATTCAGCATTATTTTGCGTGGCAGAGATGGCGTCTGTTTGTTGTGATGTTCTCGTAGCTGAACTTAGTGTGTATCTCTATATATAGACATTGTGTCCGGACGTATTCGGACCCAGAAAAGAAGAACAACACTAAAAGGACATTCATCTCAGCCGACCGTCGCCACTGAAGCTCTGTCCCCACACTAAATCTATCTGCCACTCCACAGCTGGACTACAGATTATCATGTGACACTCGCAGCTCGCAGTGAAGGGCTATTTAACCTTCTCATAGTGGACAGGACTACCACTGCAAAACGCGACGATGACAGATGGTCATGTTTCGTTTGGTGGTCCGAGGCCGAGCTAAAAGTGGGATTTCAATCAGAGAGTGTCCGGCGTCTCTTCAGCTTGTATGCTTTGTGTTTATTGAGAATACGTCACAGGTTTCTGTAAAAGGATGAAACCTCATCGTCGTATTTCCTCATTTTTCAGATGACTTGGACAAAGGGGAAGTTGATGCAGTGAATGCGCTCATCTGTGCTGCAATAATAATGTAGGACGACATTAAACATCATGTGAAAATTTGTATTTGCAGAAAGCTTCATCATACTATTTTGGAATAAACGTGCAACATTCCAAAATGAAAACAAAACATTTTTCAGTATAGGTTATAAAAGGTTATCAAAAATATATTAAAACTTTTAGCCTAATAAACAAGACTTCAGATGTGTTTAGAAAAATATGCGAACTTGAAGGTCTCTATCGAAACTGAAGAAGTAAATTACTTTTCAGTAGTGGGGGTCATGCCTCAATTTCCTGTAACCCCGCGAGTGACATCTAGTGGCAGTACTGTGAACAACCAGGATGCAGCTTCATGGCGGAGAGTGCGTTGAAACACTTCACCTTGTATGCTCGCGAAAAAAAAGTGCCCATCATATATTTTAATTACGAAAAAAAAAGTGCCCATCATATATTTTAATTGCGAAAACAGTAATAAAAAAAATCACACACACGCAACACTGACAGAAAAAATGTCCAGTTGGTTCTTGTCGCGTTCCGCTTGTACTTTCTTCACCAAGAAAAGCGCTCTCCTCTCCTCCTGCTTCCTGAAGAACGACGCGGCCACTCTCCTCCGCGCGCGCCGGGCCAGGACCTCCAGCAGCACAAAGAAGTAACTGAGGAGCCAAAGGGAGGCCAGCAGCACCCGCACGCCCACGTCAGGGGCCGAGGGCCGCGCGTCACAGAGAGACGGCTCTGTGCCGAACACCCAGCTGTAGTCGAACTTGCGGTCTGTCAACACTTGTTCGGTACACAAGGAGGGGACGATGCAGAGTGCGCTGGCCATCCAGCTAGCCTATAGGGGGAAACAATAGATACATTCATGGAAGAACTGCTGTCACACACGTGTACCGGCATGTAGGCTCTTTTGAAAAGCCAATTTTATCAGATAAAAACACCGAAACACACGCACGCGCACATACACACACACGCACGCGTGCGCGCGCACACACACACACACATGGTTTTTGTACCTTAAAAGTGACCGTTATGCTGGCAGGAGTGCTTGGGATATTGAGGAACCAAGGCACACTGGTGTTAACTATTTGAAACACAATGTGATCCAGAACAATGATGAAGGTCACCGCAATGTAGTATAAAGTCACCATAACTATTGACATCAGGCCACTTTGACATTCTCGAATTATTCTTTGTTTTTTGCTTAGATACTTTTCCCCGACGGATGACTCAGGATGATGTTCGATGGACTCTTTTGAGGGACATTTGTTTTCAAACGGGAGCGATGTCAGATATATTTTTAGATAGCGTGCTGATTGTAAAATCAACAGAAATATGAATAGAGCAGCCAGTATTCTGTTAAATAACAATTTATAGTCTTTAACCAGGCCCTTGGCATATGAAAAATCCCTCTCTATCTGCCAACTAATTTTGTTAAATTTGCTGTTGACTTCAGATACATCAATATGCATAAAATGATCTAACTGAATCCAATTATCAGCCACGTGTTTCACCTTTGATAGGCTGCTAGTTAACGTGACAAGGTCACCCTTTGCCCTGTTCAAAATATCAGACGAGTTCAATAAACTCCGGGCAAAACCCTCGGAGGTGCACTTGAGGATGTGGACCGCTACTCCGATGTTGATCGTTATGTTGGGCACCACGTTGAAAATCAAAATCACAAAGGATGCGGAGATGACCAGTTTGCGGCCCTGTTTGGTGAACAGAGTCAGCATGGCCATGGTGATGACGCAGCGCAGGGGGTGGAAGAGGATCAGCGACACAGAGACGACAACACTGTACGCACAGGCGATCCAAACAGACACCTGGCGGTCATA
>JAXIVH010000006.1:2559064-2571077 GCA_036785325.1 Urophycis tenuis
AAGAGGCGCACTGTCACCTAACGCGGGGCCCGTGATGGGACGGACGTTTTCAGTGCAGCGCTCGGATTCAATGCATTGCTCACAACTATTTCACTTAGTCTTAAAGTGTTATTGTGGAAAAAAACGAATCCCATCAGAAGGGGGCACTGGCACGGGATTTCTTAATATTCAGTGTCGACAAGTGAACAGGCACAGTTCAACAGAGAGCAATACACTTACAGCTTTTTCAGAGGTGCGCGCCAAATATTGTTGGCCGGCACCTTTTATAGGGTAAGGTAAACAACTCCGAAGGTACAGATGAGACTCAGACTCTCTGCTCGTTCCCAAAGCCTCGAGACAACCAGAGGCCCCAGATCTTCATGAACCAATCAGCTCAGGGCACGGGGTCCAGGCCTGCGTCACGCACCTTGTGGCGTGTCACGTTCACAATGGAGTGGGGAGTGTTGGTCAAACGTGAGGCCCACCACCTGGGCTGCACCCAGGTATTCACTCAGAGACAAACAAGTATATCAATCATGCATACAAATATAGAGAACAACAGGTACACTAATCAGATAACTTGCATATAAGTGCTCAAAAAAGCCTGAGTGCTCACAAGGATGCTAAGGAGAAAAAGGGGGTTCATTTTCCATCAGTGTAGGTGAACACCCGGCTACTATTTTTGAACAGGAGATTTTAAAATATGCGTTTGCGGCTGAGAGTTCTAGCAAGAGCAACTTTGTGATACTTTTTTAGTAGTCCACCGCCATTATAATGAGCAATCTTTGTAAATTAAATGTGCCCCACTCACTATGCCATACCAAATGTGTCTGAGAAGCTTGACCCTCTCCTACCTTGGCTTAAACCTTAAACCTTAAACCTAAACTTATAGACCTTAGACCTTAGACCTGGAACTTGGAAACATGCTGTCCGTGTCCCATGATCGTGGTCGAAGAGTTTGGAGCAGAGTGGCATTTTCACAAACTGGTTGGCAGACAGAGACTCCCGTTTTCTCAAAATGCTATTGTCACCATATTAAAATGTGTTCGAATCGAAAGCCAGGTGATTCGGACAATGGCTGAAACCCAAGTCTGCAAGAGTGCGATGACCACCGTCAAGAGGAGGGGGAATCCCACCAGGGATGCTAGCGGGAGGCTCCGCCAAGCAGCCGAGGAAGTGGCTCAACACTGCTGTGTGCAGCCCAGCGCTGCAGTGATGTGACTGGAGTGTCTACATGATGTAGATCATATCATGTTTATGGTCATTTCTTATTTCAACATGGCCGACACAGTCCCTCTCCTGAGCAGCAACTAACTGTGAATAAGGGGAAAGACTAGTGTTTACAACAAATGTATAATGTCTTTACACTGAAGACAGATGTATGGTTTTGTCCTGCCATACCTAGTCAGTCAAATATATAATCTAGAGTTCAGCCAAAGTTGTTAGGTGCAAAAAGGAAATGGTTAATCAATGTTCAAGTGGTAATTGGACAATAATTGTTTTCAAATCATATATTAAGTCTCAAAGGTCTTAAAAAAAACAACACCTCGATTGGACCTCCACATGTGACATATACATTTTATAAAGAACTACCTTGAATTCGATTTTTTTTTTTTAATATTTGTAGGTTCCCTTTGTACACTTTTTTTTTGCACTCCTTGCTTTTGCGTTCCTCTACGGTGGTCCCGTACAACAAGCTGCGGTTGGTTGGCTCAGCGCACGCAGAGAAAGAGAGTCTGTCCATCGCAGGGCGGGACCAACGATGCAGCCGTGAGAACGTAACAAACGCCACAGCGCCACGGCGCGCGCGTTGCTCTCCGCTCAACACAACACACCACACGGGTCGGTTCTTTGAAACGACGGGCGGTTATTGCTTGTCTTATTTCTGTGATGCGTCCATCTCTGTGCGACGTCACGCCATGCACCTCACGCCTTGCCAGTGGCGGAACACCCCCCCCCCCCCCCCCTCCCCAAAAAACAAAAAAGTTGACGTCACTTGATATTCAAGGAGCAGATATAGCTCCTATAGGATTTCGGCACGGCAAATTAGACAAACATCTTTTTCATTCATCAAATACAAAAAGCAACAACATAGAAGATTAACAATAAAAAGTTATTTGTTCCTTAAAATAAGATTGTTTTAGGGATTGGAAACAGATTTTCATTTTCTTTTTTTAATTTTGACTTCCACCGTGGCAGAATACTGTACGTAAAATCAGGGCACGTCGAATCACTAATTAACTTCAGAGTCAGCACTGCCTAGCATTTCAAACACCTTGGATATTATTTGTCCTTTTCTGGCTCATTGAGCTGGAGGGGGTCTGCTGGGCAGGGGAGGGGCCCCCTCGTGGAGGAGGGCCTGGGCCCCCTCGTGGAGGAGGGCCTGGGCCCCCTCGTGGAGGAGGGCCTGGGCCCAGGGGCAGCGGCCCTGCCCGCCCTGCCCATATCTCTGCCCCTGTGCCTTGCACCTCAGGCCTTGCACCTGACGCCATGAGAACTACAATCATGGATGAATATAGTACAACAATGCGTTAACAACTTGTGCGCAACACAGCGCGAAAAACAAAAGATAACACAAAGCGACACTTGGTGCAAAATACCACGTTGGCCGCTTGTCATGGAAAGAGATTTTGAGACTGTAGTGTACGGGGATACACTCATAAGCAAATGTGTTCCGTTGCATTAATGTGTATTGTATGTATGACCCCTGACCCTCTGTGTTCATTGGACGCTAGTATTGTAATGCATGTGGGCCACTTTGGCGCGTGCCCTTGTGAAGAATGGGCGGGTTGTGGAAAAAAACTGCATCCCATCCGGGTTCATTTTACATCACAGGCCAGAGGTCACACCTAAAGTCTCAGTGCCTGCAGTTACTTTGCGTTGCTTCTATGTTTCCTCGGTTAGCATATAAAGCGAAAGATCAAAAAGATACCTACTACCGTTGTATATTGCAGTTACTTTGCAGACACAATAGAGTCCGTAGAGTCCTTGGAAAGTTTCTTCGTCTGCTTGCATGACTTCAGACGTCAACATTAATTCACTTTGATGCAACTTGGCATAGCTTCTGGAGAAATCAACACTTGTGGTGTAGGCCTATACGGCCTTTCAGTATGTTCCCTCGCAGCAGCACAGGAAACAAACATTGGTTCCGCGACAGAAACGTATAACACAAAATAGAACTGTGGCTATGACCCTTTTAACAGCCGGAGTGCTGTTATCGGCAACAAAATGTGGTTTAGTACATTGTGCAAAGTTTCAATGAAATTGCACTGCAGCTGTTCCATGTGCATGTGAACATTGTAACTGGAGTATATTACCAGATGCAGCCGTTAAGTTATCATAAGTAGCAAGAACGTTTTGATATATTTTGTCCCTGTCGATACATTGGGATACGGTGGTCCTTATCTGAGTCAATAGCACTCAGCGTTGCCGTCAAACAGACAGAAATGTTGTGCAGTTTCCCTGGGGTCTAGCACCTCCTGGTGCCATACGGGGCTCTATACCGTAACGGTGATCGTTTTCATTTAGGCCTACCGTGTTTTGGCCCTCCACTACTTCGATCCTTATCCTTACTTATAACATCTAAAAATGTAGAATCTAATCAAGACTGAGCTCATGGATGTTTTAGATGACCATTTTACTATCAGAGCAGCAGTAAGCTGAAAGGGGAACATGGAAACACATTAGGAAGTGAAACTCACTCATTTACATGCTTACATTTTTTCGGCGTTTGCTGTTTTACTGAGCGGTGAATAAGACAGTATAGTAGTAGTCTAACTAGCGTTATTGGTTTTTCTGTTTACACGGTTACAAATTGGGATTAGATATTAGTTCCTTCAATCAATAAAAAAAAAGGCCCATAGGCCTATTTGTTTTGCGTTCAAAAACAAAACATCTGGTGGATTGTTGTATTTGATCACCGTTGTTAATGCTCGATTTGTAGGACATTGAATCAGAACTGTTAAAAGGCCATCAAAAGTGTATTGAAGTGGATATTGAAAAATGATGAGAACGCTTGGAAAGTTATTGACTCACCAATAACCAATAACCAATTGCTTTTCGAAATTCGTCATTGAATATACGGTTAGGGTTAGGACCATAGGGTTAGGACCTGCAACTGGAAGCACTGCCAGTAGATGGTGTCCTGTCCGTTCATATGTGACTGACTGTGGACCATAGACTGTATAACTAGATGTGGACGCGATGTGATAGCCTGGGAATTCCCATGCTGCTTTGCGCGCGATTTCATTCTCACTGCAAAGACCATAGGCAAAGACAGCCCGCCCTTATTTTTGCCTGAGTTAGGGAACCAATCACAGAAGGGGGGGGCAGCAATGCGATGACACGTCTATGCACGACACCGAAGCTTGTAGCGTGTTAATCCAACATGGCAGCGGACACAACGTTACCGTTCGATGCAGCCTTAGAAAGTGTATTAAGTAGCTTTTGTAGCAATTAATTTAATTTTAGTAGCTAATTTTTAGTAGCAATTGGCTATGAATCGTGCGCAAAGCAGCATGGGAAGAACCAGACGCCATTTGATAGACATTCTGAGGCGTGGTTTACGAATGCCTAGAGCCGTTTATTGGGCGCCCAATAAACGGCTCTAGGCATTCGTAAACCATGCCTCAAATACGAGAAAATGCACACCTAGTTCCCAGACCACCACGCGTCAGCCAGGCGAGGGTGACCTGGGGGAGATCCTAAATTTATTCTGGTGGGGGGTAAATCTATCTATTTGAAGGTTCAAAGGTTCAAAGGTCTTTATTGTCATTTGCTCAACAGATACAGCGTACATGTTGGCAATGAAAATCTTAAGTCCCAGGCACCCCAAAACAACTCAAAGTGTCTAGAATAACAGAAGAAGAGAAAAACTAGTGCAATAAAAATAATAAAAATAAAAAAATTAAAAAATAATAATAATAATAAAATGTATATACAACATGATAATAATATAAACATTAAAACATTAAAACATTTATCTATCAATCCAACATATTGTATATATTTTTTAACAGTCTAGACCAGGGGTGTCAAACATACGGCCCGCGGGCCAAAACCGGCCCGATAGGGGGCTCAAACCGGCCCGCTGGATGAATTTTGAAAGTAAAAAAAAGCATAAAAGACACAAACTCGAAATTCTTAATACAATGCTATTCTATCATTGAGTGGGAAACCTGTGTGTGATTAACAAGTGTCGGTGCTCAAGGAATATAATATTCGGCGCCACTATGAGACTCATCATGGCGAAAATACAACATCTTGTGGAAACCTTAAATCTGAGGTTGTTCACGATATGTTTTGTAAAAGGATATTTAATTAAATATGAAGATTACTGTACTTGTACTTATTTGCACGAAAACAAAGGGAAAAGCATGGACTTATTGTTATGTATAGGTAATTCTGTTGTGATTGCACTGGTGCGGCCCACTTGACATCTCATTAGGCTGTATGTGGCCCCTGAACCAAAATGAGTTTGACACCCCTGGTCTAGACGGTAGAATATTAGATTTGAGGACGAAACGATAGGATGGGCTAAGGCAAGTTTGAGCCCACCCAAAAAAGGTCTAGCCTCGCCACTGCTGTGGACCTAAATTCAGCAACTCCATCCATTGAGATGACGCGATGTAATGTTATTATACCCCAGCCAACCCTGTCTGATCACGGTGTATTGTTTTGGATGACAGAAGGAGAATTCAATCCTTTATTAGCGACTGCAAAAATGTATTGCAAAAAAAAAACTTGGTTGGATGTTACAGCATTCATAAAAGGCACACATGCTTATGGACACAAAAACAGCTGGTATAAAAAGTAATCCGCCTATTGCCAAATAAACAATCAGGGGTCAATGACAGTGGGTTCTTCATCAACTTTGGGATTTTCAAGCATTTCAGTGAAATGCTTGGGTCTGTTGGTAAGAGAAGAAAAACAAATGAGTCCAGATCTGAACTGACCTTATTGTTTTGAAATTATTAAAGCATTGCAATGTGAGAAGAAATTGCCAAAGCTATATTGTTTTCTATAGGACCCACACTGGTGCCTTAACACTGGCCTCAATTATACATTTAAAATGAAAAACGAAACTGTAGATATCATCAAGTTAGATTATGTCCCATCAACGTATGCTAGGCTACTCAATCAAGTATGGGCAATCAACCAAACTAAGACAACATCAAATAAAGGACTCGATATTCTCTGTGACTGCATAATTACAAATGATTTACCACAATAAGCGGCATGATAAGTTTGATGAAAAATAAGGCTAGGAAACAGCCAACTGTCCAGATGACCGGCAGCTCCTCTGGTGGAGGCTCAGTCAAACAAACTGCAAAATGTGAAACAATTAGTAGGCCTACTATTACCTGCAAAGGGAGTCTGCAGTGTTTGTGTCAGCAGTTGACCTGAGGAAAATGGCTTTCAGGTTTTTGGATTGACCAGCCAATTGTGTTGTATAAGTGGAAATAATTGGTTGGTAATCTACAAAGGCTTTTGTCAAAACGTTGCTCTTTCAGTTAAAGTGATGGTTCGGAGTTAAATTCACCCTGAGGTAATTTCCACCAATAATCCAGCCAAATACCCCCTCAGATGCATTTTTAGCGACGGTCAATATTTATCAAGTTTAGGGGTATCAGCCGAATGGCTTAGTACTGGAGTGAATGGTACAGTGTGTACATCTCATAAATTACCCCACTAATAATGCATGGATTGTTACCCAACTTCTGTAGTAGTACATATATGGTCTGTACTCACAAAACGAGGCATTTTAAAGTTTGTAAGTACACCAGGAGTTTATTTAAAAGAGCACTTTCCTGATAGCTTCAACTCTCTGTTGCTATGGCTACCGCTGCGTCGACGTCACTTCTGGCTTTCCGGAAAAGTTCGTAAAAGTCCTCTTCAAAACTCACAAGTGTAAGGAAAAAGTTAGTGAATTCAACACTCCATCGAAATGTATTGACCACTGAAATAATTGAATACTTGATGTTATGTACATTGTTTGTTGTGTACGACAGTCCCCAAATCCATGGTTTAGATTTTATATTCCCATTTATTTGTATATAGTTGAAGAGGACTTTTCTGGAAAGCCGGAAGTGACGTTGACGCAGCGGTAGCCTTAGCAACAGAGAGTTGAAGCTATCAGGAATGTGCTCTTTTAAATAAACTCCTGGTGTACTTACAAACTTTAAAATGCCTCGTTTTGTGAGTACAGACCATATATGTACTACTACAGAAGTTGGGTAACAATCCATGCATTATTAGTGGGGTAATTTACGAGATATACACACTGTACCATTCACTCCAGTACTAAGCCATTTGACTGATACCCCTAAACTTGATAAATATTGACCGTCGCTAAACATGCATCTGAGGGGGTATTTGGCTGGATTATTGGTGGAAATTACCTCAGGGTGAATTTTACTCCGAACCATCCCTTTAATGATGTTAAAATACACTTGTTAATACACATGTTAAAAAACTAATGTTTGCCTATTAGTCTTCAATTATGATACCACATAAAATGTAAATGACAAAATATATAATTTCTAGCTAGTCCAAGTAGTAAGCTATTAAACATTGACATGTGGCAGAACATGTGTTGGTAAAGCTTGTATGAAATCATAAAAAAAATGTATATTTGTGTGCATGTTATTAAGGTTCACAAGTTATGGAGGCATAATCTAAAAAAAATTTACAAATTCACAAAAACAAATGTTTTTACTGTTGTACACCTACAGGCCTACGGCTGGCCTTATGTTAAACCAAGGTAACGTATTAACATCCAGATTCTCATCATCATAATCATCTCGTACAAACAGCTGTAGATACCAAGGCCATTGTATCTGCATGGACATTTGCTGAAATTGCAGATCCAAAAAAAGTGAGTCTTAACAAGTAAAAGAGGCCTTCTTGTTTTTGGAACATATCACCTATATATTCTAATATAAAGTCTCCAAATATATTTGTCCAGGAATTAGTAGGTAAAGTAAGGTTGAGAGAAAGTCAAGTTGTAGGCAAGGGCTCTTAGCTATAATAATATTCTATTCTATATTTATATTATATTCTACAATTTCAGCTTTTAAGGTTGCTTTTTGCCCCCAATAATCTCATGGCAAAACTACGGGCAATTTTACCCAAACAAGGTGATGTTTTATAACGTATAATGTATAAAAAGTATTGCTTACCTGAAACCTGCAAGGTGACCTCAGACTTTGAGTTTTTACCCCCTACCTTCGCCCCAATAAAACACTCATACGTTCCTGAGTCTTCAGGTCTCAGGTTGGGAAGATGTAGGCTGTTTTCATCACTTAAGTATGCAGTCCGATTGAAATCATAACGCTGTATTTCTTTGTGGCTCCTTCTGATTATACGAGAATCAGGCATCTGTCCGCAATAGAAAACAAATACTCTATATATCGGGGAATGCTTTTATTTTGATCCCATTTGATCCAGAACTCTCAACTTTGCTATATGGATGGAATGTCAAAGATGAAAGCAGATACAATATTACATCATGTATATGATTTGATGTGATTTTCTTCTAAATAAAAACACAGAACAGTACAGTACAGTATTTCCCTTACTAACCTTAGTCCATGTGACGGAGTTGAAGGATGTCTTTTTGATTCCAACACACTCTAAAGAAATGTTTTTTTTGCATTCTCCTTCGACTTCCAGAATTTCAGAGGTTGCCAAATATGTCAATGTCAGCTAAGTTGAAAAAACAAAGCAAACAAATTTATGCTCTCACGTCAATGACAAAGTTACCAACTTAAGGCAAACAATAACACTAAAATAACAATGAAACTAATAAGTTGTACTCACCATGAACAATATCTTCTGCCAGACATGCATGTCAACCGTTGTAGTGGTGCAGTGTGAGCATCCTGTTGAGGCGGTGATGTTTTTTCATACAACTCAACGCATTGACTTTACATTCACTTTCACACACACCTTGTTATCATCATTATAGGATCACTTAATGTATGCAGCGGTTTGGAAGTGCCTCATCTGTCAGACCCAACACCTCACCCACACACATTCTCTTGGCAAATGACTGGCTGATGCCATGACAAGTCTCACATCAAACAAGACACAAGAAAGTTGGCTCATCCTGTTGTTTCCATCCATGGGAATTCCCATTGTCTCCCCACTAAAAACACTGAAGCCGGTGTGTGTGTGTGTGTGTGTGTGTGTGTGGCTGCGTCTGACACCGGGGTTAGATCGGACGGTTATTATTAGGAGAGGCTCTTGGAACGGGAAGAGAAGAACGGCTCCGCGGAACGCACCATCTGGATTAAACAATGCCGTGCGGGGCAGCCGCTGAGACACTGACACGGTGTTGGGTCGTTGCTAAGTTGCAAACGACAGGCGCAGATGCAGAGGCAGGGCCACTTCCTGTGCCTCTCTCGGCTGCGGCCGGATCTTCTACTCGCATCATAGGTAATTCACACTTTAGAGGCCCGGCACACGCAGAGCACATTTCTGTGAAGGCGTTCCAGTGGGGTTCATAAACGTCACCTGGAACATTTTACGGTGAATTCAAATGATGTGTTATGTTTAGAAAAAAGTAAATGACAAGAACAAAAATACACGGTTAAAAATTGGATTGCACCTGTTATTATCTTGAAACAAGCAATAAATCTTCAGTGCCTGCATGTGTGTGTGTGTGTGTGTGTGTGTGTGTGTGTGTGTGTGTGTGTGTGTGCTTGTGCATGCACGGCCTGTGTGTGTGTTTGTGTGTGCATGGGGCTGACTCTCCTTGCTGTCGATGCAGGGTGTTGCACACAGGGCGAGGTCCCAGAGGCAGTTACCATAGCCAGCTGCAAGCTCAAGTCTCCATGTTTCTGTCAGCGAGGCTGTTCACTGCACACTCCTAGTAGCCTCTGATTGAGGAAATCCTCTGACGGTTTGCTGAAATGTAGCGTCCCAATAGTTTCTGCTGCTCTCCCATAGGGCTGTGGAAGGAGAATTTCCCAAGGAAGTTCAGAATATGCACGGCATGCATGCACACACACACACACACACACACACACACACACACACACACACACACACACACGTACACACACACACACACACACACATACACACACACACACACACACACACACACACACACACACACACACACACACACACACACACACATACACACACACACACACACACACACACACACACACACACACACACACACACACACACACACCCAAGCACCCACATCACCTCACATGCACATGTACTCAAGCACACACATACACAAGCTCATAAACAGTGTGAGTGGTGGAGGATGGAGTCATATATGTTTCTTGAGGCTTTCTTGGTGCATTTTTTACCGAATTTTACATAATCCAGTTGGTTTTGCTGGCATTTTGCTGTATATGGTTTGTCACATGATTGCCACATGATTGTACCCCATAGGGATGTATCACATTGTTCAATTGTTTGTTTAAGGAAGTTGAACCTTTGAGCCACTATAACTAGATTCTCACCTCCGCCTCAGAGTTCTGGCAGCCAGTATAATTCTCTGGGTGTGTCGATTTTTAGGTTCCATAATTCCATCACTGGGAGTTGCTCTGTTTCTCTCTGCAACCCTTCCATCGAACGTGATCCAGGCAGTCCACTGGCCCCCCGTCCTCCCCCCCAGCCTTGGCAGAGCGTCTCGTCCCATTAAAAAAACCCATGTTATCCCAGCGTGTAAGTAGGCCTGTGCACCGAGCAACGCAGACCCAGTTTGAACCTGAGCACAGCGCTGCTCTCCCAGCAGAGCGGCTCAGCAGACGGTCAGACAGGCTTCTTCCGTTTTCTGGGAAATCACTCACGCGGGATCGGAAGCAGGGGCGTCCAAGTCTCCGAGAGCAGGAGGACCGCAGCGTCTCGGAGCCATTAATATCCCTGACATGTGGGCTGAGCCAGGGGCCCCACTCGTCCCCTGGTCAGCGCGTGTTCAAAAAACCTTTCAAACTGCCGTTTGCTTTAAACTGACAGCCGAGAGAGGTGGGGGGGGAGAGAGAGAGAGAGAGAGAGAGAGAGGGAGAGTCTTCCAACAAGGTGGCGGGACCCCGCGGAGAAGAAATATACTGGGGCAATGTTTATCTTATATGGAAATTATCCTGTGAGAGTAAAACACTTCTGAGACACAGCAAAGCGTTTCATTTTATCAAATTCAGCTGAATGAGAGAGAGCGCACAACAGGGCCATCAGTAGCTTGCCTGCTAAAAATTGGTCAGCCTGCAAACATGCATTGAACATGAAAGCCTATACATTCAAGCTGACTGAGATAACTGTTACCAAGACAATGGCAACGCATAGGATAAGATAAGATAACACATGGACCTAATCTACATTTCGCAAAGCTCACACGGCAGGTCATTTACAAGTTAAGACAAGCACAGCTCACAAATACTACATTTTCCACCACAGCAAGTACCCACCTGGGAATAGGGCCCATGTGTCCTGGCGATGGAGACACAAACTCAAACTTCCTTCCCCTTCATGGATCATCTATCCTACCTTTCGGTTTGTTCCACTCTGTGTGTGTGTGTGTGTGTGTGTGTGTGTGTGTGTGTGTGTGTGTGTGTGTGTGTGTGTGTGTGTAAGAGAGGGTAGCAGCATGTATGCTCCAAGATCAATGTTCTTCATGCCATGAAGTGTTTGAAAGGTTTTTAACTAATTGGAGGGCTTTGAATCGTATTACCGTATTAACTCTTTATACGTCTCGTGTTTTCATGAACACAGATTTTCTTTTTTAAAGCTCAGTACTTACAACCAAACTGTTTTGTTAAAAGATGCACACAAATGCTTCAGCTTCTCATCATGGAGGTTGGATTCAAAAGCCTGAATCTAGAATAAGCACAAAGGTTTTAGACAACAGTGACGCAGAGGAAGTGCAATATCTTCCTGCAGCTCTGTTGCTGAATACGCATGTTAAAGGAGGAGTATGATGCTCACATTATTCACAAAGATTGATTATTCTGACCAAAGCCACGGGGGCAGGACTGTGGTTTGTCCTGACGTGTTGTTGGACAACAACGTA
>JAXIVH010000006.1:2571277-2578777 GCA_036785325.1 Urophycis tenuis
GGGGGGGGGGGGGCGGGGGTTGGGTCTGCTGCAGATAGGTTGGGGTGGAGGGGGGGTGGAGGGGGGTTGGGGGGAGAGGGTCCCCTGGGGGGGTTAAGGAACATGACGGACTGGTCACAGATGCCCCCCCCCCCCCCCCCCCCCGAAATTAAAATGCAAGAGCCTGTGCAAGGTGTTTCGTTTCTCAGACGGGCTCATTTGCGGCACTCTCTCCAAGCCGGCAATAAAGGGGGCTTATCCAGCGACGCCGCAACGCAGCGCGCACTGGGGGGAACATATGCGAGTCTCGTTTCCTTTCTTCTTCTGTGCTTGCCATGCTAGCCGCTATACGACGACGGCGGCGGCTACAAGTGCGCCAGGAAGGGTCCCCTGTGTGCTGCATATACTGTTGTTGTCTCCAGTCCATTGTCTGCATATGACAGTCGCCAGAGGCTACTTAGTAATGAATATTTGCCTGTAGCATGTGGAGGTGGGTGGGGGGGGGGGGGGTGGGTGTGGGTGTGGGTGGTGGTGGTGGTGGTGGGGGTGGTGGTGGTGGTGGGGGTGGCAGGAGATGCAGAGCCATATAAATAGAGCAAAACACGCACATCTCTGCACAACAGGTCAGCTCCGTCGGCAGGGGTACGGCTCAGAGTGTGATCAAGCGGGGCGCGGGAGAGAACAAAGGAGTGATGCTGCATGAGCTGCCGTCCTGTGGCTGACGCCGGCCGCGCGGAGACGTCTGACGCTCCGCCAGACGTTTCCTCTCTAGATAAAAATAGGACGCCGTTACCTAAGCTCTCCTCGCTGGTCTTTTAGATATCAATAAACACCCCTGACGGCTGCTTCTGTGGCGCGCTGCACAACCGCCGTGCGCTCTCCCTCGGCAGGTACGGCAGTGGGGTCGTCGTTAAAAATAGCGCGGTGCGTTATTACCGGGCTTTTGTGGTGAACGCGCTACGCATTTGACTCGGGGAGCACGCTCGTAGATATCATCAGCTGTGGACCGTCGTTCAGGGGTTGCCCACAGAGTAAATGTTGAATTTCTAATGTTATGATAGTATTTACTTTTCTGTTGCGTTTCACAGTCTCCACGAATGCATGTGTGTAGTCGCTGTGGTGTGGCAGATGGGTGGCCCAATGTGGCTTGTTTGCAGTCAGTTGGAGCACTGTTCCAATACAATAACAATAACTAATAATAAGTACACTGATACTTTGTGTCTTCATATCTGTCCCCTTATCATAAGTACATTGCAGTCAGGAGACAGGACGCGCTCTGCGGTGTTTTGAGTTATCATGTAACTAACTTTGGAATGAGACGCTGTATATTAGTATAAGCTCTTCACTATGCCAGTGGGTGCCACAATCCCTTTGCAAATCCCATTGCATCAGTGAAATCGCGTAGAGCAGTCAAGCTCTCACATAATGTACAAAGCAGGCCTGTATATTTTACATAAATCCACAGCTATCAACACTCCTAATGAAATGAAGTGGTTTCTATAGTTTCTTCATCCCTGCGTTTAGATTACATTGATTTTCTTTGTTGGAGGAGGTTTGCCTCGGGAGGATGAAGTTCAGGTAATGGTTTATCTTTCTTCTGCATTAGCCCTCTGTCTCCGTGTTATGCATATGCATAATGTTGTGCTATTATGTAAATGAGTGACAATACCAGCGTATCGCCGGGAGCAACAACACTAATTTAAATTATGTTTCACAATGTTCACTCTTTTTTTGCGAAATATTTATTAATCTAAACGTAAAAATCCCCAATGTGCTGTCTTGTCTACAGTTGCATGCAATGTGTTACTTTAGCATAGGTCGTAGTTTAACTCGGGAATAGTATATGGGACAAAAACATGAATGTTTCATATGAAGTGAATTATTCAACACCTGTGTATTCCTCTGTGGTTCAGCAGTAGCTCTCATCCCGTCACTTGAAGACGTCTTTTGTAGACGGGAGAGCCCTTCAGCCTAAATGACACTTGGCCAAATAGCACTTAAGTACATCCTCAATATTTTAACAGGACCTTGCATGGGAGCTGTGGAATGGTTTTGCTATTCCTGCAAATGAGTGCAGGTGAACTGGTCACAGCAGGGCAACGGCACTGTAAGTGGACTTCACAGTCTTGGTGGAAGCATACTTGTTTTCCCCGCTGGGGAATGAATGTTCAGGGAAGGTGGTTGGAGAACATGACAGTCGGGTGCCTTGGCAAATCAAGGTACACTCACTAAGGCTGACTGTTCATAATGGTAATTCAATTACTAAGAATAAGAATTACTCTTTTGATCCCGTAATGCTACAGTATGGGAAATGTGGGTTTTTCTTTTGTGGAATAAGAGGTAATCATTTCTGAAGTCAAAGGTGTTTGCTTTTAATGCCGAATCTTGCCGATTACAATTTCTGTAACTGGTTCCATAAAACCGTGGAGCAAAAAATGAAGAGCCACCGCCGTTTGAGTGTGGAAACGTGTCTTTGAAGAGCCGTGGCTGAATGCTCTGTTGATGAGAAAATGAACTTATACCCACCTCATTATGAGGCCCGTGGACCTCAAAGACCCGGGCTTTTATGAAGGCTGGACCAGATGTCAGTCAGCCGCAGCCCCAATTAATCTCCATGCCTTGTAACACGCCCCGAGAAACAACCAAAACAAAAAGACAGGGAGAAACACACGCGTGGACATGATTGGGTGTTGGAGGACAGAGACGAGGTGCAGCCTGGCAGAGGGGGAGAGATGCTATCCAGGAGGCGCCCGGGCCCCGGGTGAGCCTGCAGCGGGCGAGATAAGACCAGGGGGGTGGGGGGGGGTAGCTGGGGTAGGGGGGGGGGGGGAAGGGGGGGTACAGCTACAGGCCCAGGTCGCAGGGAGGATGCGAAGGTTATTCATTGCTCCGCCATGAAAGCTTGAGAAGATTACCCAGAGCCTGGTTGGCCGTGATACAAGGAGAGGGTTTGTGAGGGGGGGTGAGGGGGGGGGGCAGGCAGAGGGGCCCCCCCCCCCACCTCAGCCCCCCCCCTTTGTTCCCCATCCATCTGCTTGAATCGCACAATGGCTCATCAGGACGAAGCGGGGTGGGCGGTGGTGGTGTTGGTGTTGGTGGGGGGGGAGGGGTCTTTGGAGGGTGCAGTGAGGGAGGAATTGGTAGAGGGACCAGGGGCGGGGGAGGGAGGGAGGGAGGGAGGGAGGGAGCGAGGGAGGCGAGCCCCTACTAGACACCGGTAGCTAATTTTGAAGCAGTGTAGAGAGAGTGAAACAGAGAGCGAGAGACACAGAGAGAGGGGAGAGCGAGAGGCGGGGCGGTAGGAGAAAGAGATAGCACGGGACAGAGAATAAGTGACTGGGGGTGGGTGGGTGGGTGTGGGGGTGGGTGTTGGGGTGGGTGTGGGGGCGGGGGGGTTGGGGAGGGGGGAGACACACACTGCTTGTTGAGATTGAATGAATGCATGAATGAATGGCGCGGCGGTTGACAAGCCCTGACAGACTACACACATGGGTGGGTGGGGTGGGGTGGGGGAACAGGGCCGGGGTGAGGCGTGCGTGTTCACGTTGTTATTTTGCTGGGTGGTAATGGGCTGGCGGGTCCTCTTCACTCTGAATAATCAGGAGCAGCAGCAGCGGCGCGACTCCGACACCACTTCAAACCACTGATAAATAAACCCTCTCCAAACGCAGGAAGCCATTTGTCTCTAAATGCCACGACGGTCGCATTCGTCTTGTTGAGGAATGAGCCGATGATGTAGGAAGCTTCCTTTCATTACACCGGTGGGTGGGGGGGAATAATACGCTGTGTTTCTATAAGTGGGAGACACTGAGTCGGCTTGTGTTTACAGAGCGAGAGTGAGACAGAGGGAGAGAGGGAGAGAGAATGTTTGTGTTAGATTCATTACATTGTCCATAGTGAGGGATCACATTTGTGTATGTGTGAGAGGTAAAGGTCCAATAATGGTGAAATGGATAGGATTGATTCATCCTATTTTCTATTGGTAGATGAGACCAAATGTTAGGGGGAGATATTGTGTGCATGCATGGTGTGTGTGTGTGTGTGTGTGTGTGTGTGCGTGTGTGTGTGCGTGTATGATGTGTGTGTGTGCATGTGCGTGTATGGTGTGTGTGTGTGTGTGTGTGTGTGTATGTGTGTGTGTGTGTATGGTGTGTGTGTGTGCATGTGTGTGTACGTGTGTGTGTGTGTGTGTGTGTGTGTGTGTGTTTGTGCGTGTATGATGTGTGTGTGTGTGTGCGTGTATGATGTGTATGTGTGTGTGTGTGTGTGATGATTGCGTAAGTGTTCATGGACGCACGTTATTATGGTTTTGCTCTGGAACCACTTCACTTCTTTAATGTAATTATTTCTAAGAGGATAATAACTCAAGGAAAGCTGCCAGTTGTAATTGATGATTCCCCCCCGGCGCACACCTTTCAGCCCACAGCCCACCAGGCCGGAGACCTTCATCCTCAGAGTGAAGGACAGACTCTTCCTCTTCTCATTCCCTATTTTCCCCACCAAAAAAACCCCCTGTCTGGAACATCCGACACATTTGCAAACTCAACGTTGTGCGCGTGCCCAACGCCTGATAGTGTGCACGCTTGTCAGTGCGGAGCCACGAGGCTCCGATGATGTGGTGGTTAGAAAGGGGATTTCCTGCCCAATGAAGGTTACTTCCTGTCTCCTTGGTCCTGCTGCCAGGGTTACATTTCTCCACTGTGTCTTCCAGCACGGCACCCTTTTGAACAACCGGTGACATTGGGGTCAAGCCATCTTTTGATTGTCCTCAGTGTAACTAGTTCATGTATGACTGTATGAATAGCTCCGGGCCATTACATCGCTGCATATGAATAGCAGACCAATTACTTTGGCCCAGATGGAGCTGTGTGTTCCTTGGAGAGTTCCCTACCCTTGCCCGACACTCACACACACACACACACACACACACACACACACACACACACACACACACATTCATGCACACACACACACACACACAGTACAGTAACACACACAAACACACACACACACACACACACACACACACACACACACACACACACACACACACACACACACGTACACACTGGAGGCCTGGCACTCTCTTGGTAGTGAATAGGTATTGAGGGGATATGAAGAGGGCTAATGAGGTGCAGAAACATGGAGTTCAAATGAACACCACTTTCCCCTTTCGCTCATTCCCACTGTGTTAGCATGAGCGCTAGCCGCCGCCGTTCTCCCTTCCCAACACATTTTGATTGTCAGCTCATCGGTTAGCAGCAGCGGCGCCCCGCGCACTCACAACCGCACATGTGTGTGTGCGCAGCCCGGGAGCAGAGAAATCCACTGTCAAACTTGTGGAAATTGCTTAAACCGAGTGAATGAGTGTTTTGGTTGAATCGGTCCCTCAGGATCTTTTACTGGGACGCTCCCCGAAGAGCGCTGTCTCGCACGTAGCCAGTGTTAGCTGGCTAGCTGGCACCCATACAGTGGACATATGGCCAATCTTCCATCGTCTGCCCTGCTATTCACGGCCCAGTAGCCTGTCATTCATTTTGGTCTCTGAGGATTCAGGTTGACACCTGTTTGAATTCTCAATCGAATCGAGTGAGTTTCATTTTTTTTATTTTTTATTGTTTGATGCTCCAAGTCCCCGCTGTAACTTCATCTCCTCCTTTACACCGCTGGTGAGCTGCAGTTTACAAACCAGGAGAAGAGGGGATCATTGCGCTTCAGGCGGCGTTATCCCTGGCAACCACAACCCGGTCAACAAGCAGGGCGAGCTGTGTGTATGTTCGACCGTTCCTCCGTCGACTCTCCGGTGGAAGGAAGGAAGAGTCGAGGATTTAACAAACGAGCGATTGCGATGATCTGGTGTCTGCTCCCAGGATTCTGTCCTACTGTTAAGGCAGAAGGTGGTTCCATTCTGCACTCTGCTGTGGAGATCTCCCACCTAACAGCAACACCAGCACAGCGATCACAGGAGGGCTGCTCTCCAACGCTCTGCTGACTGTCTGACGGCAGACCTGGGACCTGCCCAAGGACAATGTCTTGGGCTGTATGTCTGTACATTCAGTCAGACATACAGCCCAAGGACAATGTCTTGGGCTGTATGTCTGTACATTCAGTCAGACATACAGCCCAAGGACAATGTCTTGGGCTGTGTGTCTGACTGAATGTACAGACCCATTGATTATCAAGTACTACTTCCTCCGTGCAACTACTTGCATCTGATTTATTATTTCTGATATAGTTTGGTTTCTATTTTTCGAAATTGTGCTTTGACATTTGTCATGAGCAATAAGCAGTGGTTATGAAGGCAGGACGGTGGCTGCTCTCTATTTGACGTGATTAGTTGAGCTATAAGCCTGGCATCAAAATCAATATGTCCATAGTGCTTTGAGTTTCAGAACTAATCCTCCCTAATAGAATTACATCATATTTCATTCAGCGCATAATTATTTAAGTATGCAAATAACTGCAAGATCAACACTGGACTACAGATTCACCAGTACCACAGAACTCTCTGTGTTCAGCAGCACACAGGCCCCACTCTGCAAAATGCACTTGCCAATACACCACTTTGCTGGGGTTTGCTCTTCACTCACATATATTACATGTTTTTTATGCCTTTTTTTAACCATGCCCCGGAGTGACGCCAATATACCTTATTTAAAAGACAATGTAAGCGTTTCATCCGGGCGGAAACACTCGCAAATCCACTAAAACGGCGTTTCAGACGTCGTTGCCCTCAGACCCGGCCGCTGAGGCGTATGGATTGGCCGGCCACTTCCTTCAGTCATCTGACGGCGGCCGTTCCAGCTGTGACATCAAAGGTGTCTGGCCGAGCCCGGCAGATGTGCGCGTGGGGCCGGTCTAGGAGCACGCAGGAGGCCCCACGGCCGAGCCCCGCGGGGTGCCCGCGCTGCGCCCGGCCTGTGAAACACTGTTTTGAAAGTGCCCTGAAGTGCCTTTCCCCTGCAACAAGAGCAGCATGCCAGTAATCACCTCTCCTGCTGCACACGCACACAAACACACACACACACACACTCTCACACACTCTCACATGCTCACGCATGTACACACACTCACACACATACACACACACACACTCTCACACGCTCACGCGTGCACACACACACACACACACACACTCTCACACACTCACGCATGCACACACACACACACACATACACACGCACACACACATGCTCACATACACTCACACGCACGCATACACACACATGCTCACACACGCGCTCACACATGTACGCACAAACACACACACAGACACACACATGCTCTCACACACACACACACACATGCTCACACACACATACACACACACACACACACACACACACACACACACATGCTCACACACACACACATACACACACACACACACACATACACACACACACACACACACACACACACACACACACACACACACGCCCACACAGGTCTGAGACCAAAACAAAAAGGGGGAAACTTGGACGGAGTGTGGGTGACGCTGAGGCTGAACATAATCCCAGC